>CM045730.1:47298028-47385528 GCA_024760905.1 Plotosus lineatus | reverse complement strand
TCGAGATCGCACATTAGCCACACAGCAGGATTCACGGGCTGACACACTGTTGTTTCAAACTTGCATGTTGGTTTCCTCCAGGTGCTCCAGTTTCCTCCCACAGTCCAAAAAAAATGCAATGTAGACAAATCGCCACCAGGTGTGACAGTGAGTATGAATGGTTGTATGTGTGTTGACCCTGCAATGGCCTGGTGAGCTGTTCATGGTGTGTACTACCTTTGCACAGAGTTGGCTGAGATGTGCTCCAGTCTTTCAACAACCATAATTAGCATTAAGCAGCTTAGAAAATGAATGAATGAATAATATTCCTATAATGTGTTTACTTAAAATGACGCCGAGAAAAGAACTAGTCTGGATGTCGGAGTTACCCATGTAATTATACATTATATAAAATGTTCAATACAGTTCATGTCTAACGTACTAAGACTTCCCCACCTCTGATTTATGAAGTGACAGGTGTGTTATGGTCATTCTTTCTCACTTCCATCTCCGATTGCAATGGTTCATGAGTAATTCTCCTAAATACCATTAGTGATGGACAGTAATAAGTGAAAGAGGTTACATGAAAACATTCTTTCCTGTCTGGAGACACACAAGCATATCTTTGTCTTTCATTCTTGCATTGCTATGAGTCCCAGTCACGGTGTGAATCAGAGAAATATCATGGCATGGCTTTATCTAGCATTCTCAGAGGTGGTCCTGTGCTTTGAAATGCCTATCACACATACAGAAGCCAACCTGTACTGTATTTCCTGCGTTTACAAGCAGGAAATACTGAATGTCTTTGCTTATCAACCAGAAACATTCATATTCCCTTCTACAACTAAAACTTGGGATTCCACAAATCCCTCATTCAGAGATTCCCAGTATCCCCAACTCTTCACCCTAGTGACTTGTTTTTCAGATTTGATTCTATATATTACATTTTCTACTCACTTTCTCACTCATTTACTGGAGTCGAACTCAGCTGAGACTGGGCAAAGTTGCGGTACACCCTCAACGTCCCATGAGACCATCATAATTCACAATACCCCTCACACCCAGAGGCAATTTGGAACAGTCAACAGTCAGTGCATGTTTTTTTTTTGTGTTTGTGGGAGGAAACTTGAGTACCCAGGGGAAGGACATGCAAACTCCACACAGAAAAGCCAGGTATGGGATTCAAACCCAGGACTTTCTTGCTGTGAAGCCTTGCCTTTTCTCAGTAAAAATAATATATTTGACATCTTGGTGGAAGCAGTCTGTATTATTTAGTCATTCACTTCATTTAGAACAGGGGTGTCAAACTCGTGCCGCAAAGGGCCATGTGGCTGCAGGTTTTTGTTTCAACCAAGCAGCAGCTCACCTAAGTTGGCTCATTTAACAAATGATTTGAGTCTTCAGGTAGTTGATTGGTCAATTTGTGTGCCCTGTACTGAGACTGACCAATCAACTGCTTGAAGACGCCGCTCAGTTGTTTAAATGAGCCAACTCAGGTGTACTGCTGCTTGGTTGAAACAAAAACCTGCAGCCACATGGCCCTTTGTGGCATGAGTTTGATACCTGTGATTTAGAATAACCTATATTTTTCAGCTGGAGAAGAGTTCGTTTCCAGCTTCTGTTGGAATGTGGCCAGTTCACTGTGCCTTAGACAAAACATATCTTTTCTGCACTTCCTATGCTGTTTTTTCTTTGCTTTTGTAGTTCTGACAGCCAAGAACTGCATCAAAAGCAGACTACATAGTTTCATGATTGCTATCTTTGGAACAGACCTGTACAACTCTGCATTGGGCCTTTGAGGCCATACTGACTAAATGTAAAGTTATACCATGGCCCTTGTTGTGATAGTAATTGTGAATTTTCCCTCCTTTTAAGATCTGGAGGCATGGCTATCAAATACTGAAAAACCAGAGTTCTAATTTAATTAAACTGAAACTCTTTAATATGAAAAGAAAGAACCAAAATAAAACGTACACAATAAGAGCTGTAGCACAGGTCATTTTCTAGTAGGTCCTTTATTTATAGACAGATAACAAAACATTTCAAATAGCTAATAAGTAGGCAGGTGTCTTTCGTGAGTATACATCATCTATCTGGTGATAATGTAACTCGGATGCACTAAGGGAAGAATACAAGTCAGCAGAGGTAATGTAATGCTCTGTGCAATGTGTTCCTGAGAAGCCTTGGGTCTTGGCAGTCAAATAGATGATACTTTGACATGTACCACCAACCTCACCATTGTTGCAGACCAAGTTCAGATCTTTATGGTGGTGGCCTCATTCCTAAGGATAATGCACAGTGTCATACTGCAAAAAAAAAAATTATGAATGGCTTGTGGAACATGACAGAGAGTTCAAGGTGTTGATCTCAAGCCAATTGAGCCTCTGTGGGGTGTGATGGAAAAAGCACTTAAATGATCTGCATTAACAACATGGTGCCAGATAATACAGCACACCTTTTGAAGTCTTGTAAAGTATAAGCCTTGACAGTTTATATTAACCAGTCCACAACCCTCATCCCCAGGATCTCAAAGCTCTTGGGGACTTTCTTAACAATTGATCTTGTTACTGGTGGTGTCTAGTCTTCTTAGCCACTACCTTCCATAAGACAACAGCAACGAGTATCTTTCTTGCTCTAAAATCACATGATCAAAACCACTGAATACCGTGATCCCTTGCTACTTCACACTTCAGTTTCTGTGGCTTCAGTGCATCGTGTGCTTTTCAAAGATCTTTTCCTTTCGGCTGTTCCCTTTTTTCCTCAGGGGTCGCAACAGCGACTCATCTGCCTCCATTTTTATGGAAGTCATATTAGGGATTCTCATATTTAATTTGGCATAGGTTTTTACGTCGGATGCTTTTCCTGACGCAATCCTTTAGCAAGGCGCAAAAACAGGCTGATGACTTTGCAGCCAACTCTTGTCGAAAGTTAGCAATGGTTCTTTTACACGAACCTCTCATCATAGACAGTGAGAGACATGGCCGGCATTTGATAACCCAGTTAGCTGCACTGGGGGTACAGTGACAACCTTGTGGAGAGTGGGACTCAAACCCACAACCTCAGAGATCAGTGATCCAGCACCTTTTACCACCAGGCCACCACTGCCCGGTCACAGCAATGTCTGTCTAAATTATGCAAAAAAACCCCCCCAAAAAAACCCAAAGCAAACAAAAAAAAAAATCAACTCAAAATAACAGTGGTACCTCACCTTACGAAATTAATTCGTTCCCGTTGTGGTTTCATAACCTGGATTTTTTTGTAAGTTGAACTGCATTTTACAAGTAAAAGGCCTGATTCATTCCAAGGCCCCCAATACTACCCCCTAAACCCTTTAAAATTATAAAAGTATTCCTTTTAAGGCCTCCTTCTGCTTCAATATCGTACCGATGGTAAACGGGTTTCGGCCATAGTCCTTTGCAATATCACTCAACTACATGCCACGAGCCCGCTTTTTTCCTTTTCACTCGCACCGGGAATCACACGCGCGCGCCCACGCCGTGTGTGGACCATGTCTTCTTAGCGGAGTTGTAATCTTACAAATGTTTATGCAAGGTTAAAAGCCTGAGGCAAAAAATAAAGTTGCAATGAGCACACTCGAAAAACCCATGAAACAACAGTAACTCTGTCCTTTACATGAAAAGCATCATGGGTATTATGGAGCTGCAGCTCCATAATAGCCAATGAGAGCTGCGCCATCCCTCCTAGCCAATAGGAGGCCAGTGGGGCGGGATATTGGGAGATAGCCAATAGGAGGCCAGCGGGGCGGGATGTTGGGAGATGGCCAATGGGAGAGCAACTCGTGCATTGTTTGAATTTTTGAAATGGCATGAATTTAAATGTAACATGAATTTGTTTCGTATCCAGAGATGGAAATTATAGGTAAATGCGTTTCATAACCTCGATTTTTTTTGTTTGTTGCGACTTTTGTAAGGTGAAGTACCACTGTACTTACCTTTTTATGTGAGGTGCGCATCTGAGTGTGTGCACGCGTATCTGTACATGAGTTTATTTATATTTAATTTACATATTATGCATTATTTTTTAATGTTTAACTGTTATTATAAGCATTTATAGTGTTGAATATGTATTTATTGATATTATATACACGTACATGTACGTCTACATCAGTCGGCAGGTCAATATTACTTCGCAGAAATCGGCGGTCGTGATGGGGTATTTTCACAGTCGCATAAGAGCTCTTATCAGGCCTCCTCCAAATTCTCTGCTCTTGATACATACTCAACATAAGTCTTTTAATTGTTTGGGTTTCCTATCTGTAGAGACTAAAAATCAGTGTTAGCAAGAGAGTTCATTCATCAATTCATTATATGTAAAATTCTATTTGTATGTAATATCCTGTTTATGGATGCAGGGAAGCTGGAGCCAATCCCAGCTGCCTCTGGGTGTACTGGCTTTAGCCGAACTTGCATGTCTTTGAACTGTGAGAGGAAACCCATGCAAGCATAGAGACAACATGCAAACTCCACACAAAAAAAAAAAACTTTGCAAACCATGAGCCTCATGCTTTTAGCTTAGTTGTGTTTATTAATAAAGGGGTCTATTACTTGCATTCACAGTATGCAAAACTCTTTGGCATGGTTCATATTCCACTTGTTCTTGCACAGCTGCATTGGCAGATTGAGTTATGCCAAAGCAAGATTATTTTGCGTACAAACCATTTTAACAACTGTAATACCAACTTAACAATTACCACTCCTAATAATTTTTTTTCTGACATAATGTATTAATCCTGTAAGGGAAATTATTTCCTCTGCATGTAACCCGTCCAAAGTGAGCGCATACCCTTGGAGCAGTGGGCTACCACACACATTGGGGCTGCCCGGAGAGCAGTTGGGTTCTAGGTGCCTTGCTCAAGGGCACGTCAGACACTAATGTGGAAGAAGGGACCCCCTCACTGGTCGGGGATCAAACCAGTGACCTTTTGGTCCCAAAGATGCTTCTCGAACCTTTAGGCTACAGCTGCCCCTAATAATAATTATAATGTTTCCCAGCTTGGGGCGTTTCTGTGTGGAGTTTGCATGTTCTTCCCGTTATTGTATGGATTTCCTCCGAACACTGCGGTTTCCTCCCACAGACCAAAAACATGCACAGTAGGATAATTCACTGTTCCAAATCTTCCATAAGTATAAGTGTGTGTATGGTTATGTGAGTGTTGGCACTGCGATGGCCTGATTAGCAGTTCAGGGAGTATTCCACCCTCACCCAGAGTCAGCTAAGATGGGGCGCCAGCCTCCTCATGAATCTAATTAGGATTAAGCATCTTAAAGAGATTTCCTTTCGGCTTTTCCCTTTATCAGTGGTCGCCACAGCGAATGATTCGCACATTTGATTTGGCATAGGTTTTTACATCAGATGCCCTTCCTGACACAACCCTTTAGCAAGGGACAGAAACACGCTGACGGCTTTGCAACTACTGTTTCTGAAAGTCAGCAATGGTTCTTTTACATGTCTCAAACCATAGACAGTGAGAGACATGACCCACCTTTGATAACCCAGTTAGCTGTACTAGGGGGGAGGTGTGGAGAGTGGGACTTGAACCCCCAACCTTAGGATCAGCGATCCAGCGCCCTATACCACTAGACCACCACTGCCCCTCGATTAAGCGTATTAGAAAAGGAATGAATTATAATGTTCCTGTCATTGCTATGGCTTTGCATCTCCCACAGTTTCACAGTAAAAAAAAAAACACAAGTCAATGATTACTGAACTCTGGCAAAACCAGGGCTCACTCTGTGATCTTACAGCTTGGCCACTGCCTGTCTGAGATCTTTACTACTTTTGTAAATTTTTAAGCTCTTGATCTTGTTAGTCTTGGAAAACCTTCTGAGAAAGCTTTTCCTCTTGCTTTTCCGAGAACCTTCAAGGTCATTCACGGAAGCTCTTTCTGTTTTTAGGGGTCATAGGGATTTTTCATGGTCGCCAATAAATATATAATTCTTGTTTTTCCCTTTTCAAGGTTTGTCTCATTCAATGTCTAATTCCTGTCTGCTCCTGATTATAGGCTTCCAAAAATGTTCCTAAGCAACCGAATCCAGTTTTTCCTCGTCATCTTGCTCAATCAAGGTAAGAAATTTGCTTGACGTATAGCCTCATTACATTGCATGGCATTAATTCCAGAACCGTCTGGTTTAATGCACATTGTTCTATAAACTAACTGAAAAAAATAGGCCAGGGTGTCGTTCTCTAGTCCCGGAGGGCAACAACACTGCAGCTGTTTTAAGTGACAGGTTCAAATTAAGGAAAAGAATACATGATAAACTATTTCTACAAGACTGTTGTGTATTGAAAGTGAAGTGAACAATTTGAAATTATTTATGCTTACACTTAACTCACACACACAAATGAAAAAAAAAACATGAAATGTAATAATAAATTTAAAAGAAATCACACCTTACAGGTTCAAATTCTTGCTGAGTCTTTAACACATCTGAATTGTTTTCGTATTGTAATATATACTATTTGAGCACTTTAGTTACTGGATATAAAATCTGGGTAACTGAAGCAGGTACAATAATGGGTGCCCATCATTGTGATTCAGGCATTATCCACTAGTGAAAGTTTTTATTCCCTTGATAATGGACCAATCATATAACACTGTTCCTTTGTGATATACAATCGGCCCTCGATATTTGCGGGGGTTTGGTTCTGGCCCCTCCCGCAAATGAAGATAATCCCCGAGTTCTGTACCCAGAAGTAAAACCCCATGTATCATATTACATGCGCGAATGAGCAACCGGAAGTAAAATGCAGTCGACCCCCAACTTACGAAGACCCCTCTGTACGAAATCCCCGGGTTACGAAAAACTTTTTCTTGAGTTTCCCTCCCCGAGATACGAAACAACCCCCTCTTACGAAAAGAAACTCAAAATTCAAACGCGCCAATCGACACGCGAGTTGCTCTCTCTCATTGGCTGTCTCTCAACAGCCCTGCTGGCCTCCCAGATAGAGACAGAAGGAAGCTTCACTCTTTAGTTTTTAGTTGTTTGTTAAGTTGTTTTAATTCAGTAAATGTTTAATAAATGTGGGCTCATTTGAGCTTATCTGGAATTCTGATCCCTCAAGGAATCAAATTAAAGTTGAGTTTGTGAAGCAGGGAATGCGCTTTGAATTCCACGTCTTGTGGGCGTGGCCCGCAGCGCGCGAGAGAGAGAGAGAGAGAGAGGTGTGTTAATAAAAAATGTTTAATAATGGTTTAATTAATAAATGTTAATAAAATGGTTTAATATGTTAATAAAATGTTTATATGGTTTAATAAATAATTTTCTTTTACTTTTAGCACATTTCATACAAAATTGGTGTACTATTATCATTTTTAAAGGGTTTATGGGGTTTATCCAGTCCGAAGACTGGAGCCTTGGAACGAATTAGGGTTTAACATGTAAGATGTGACCCCTACTTATGAAATCCCAGCATTACGAAAAGGGCTCTGGAATGGATTCATTTTGTAAATTGGGGGCCGACTGTACTATGTATCTATTACATGCACTAAAATATGCTTCTTAAACACATTCTATAAACAGTCTTACTCATTACTACAGTATTAATTTAGTAAAATATAGTAATGATTAAGAAAAACCTTTTAATTTTGTACTGTGATATTTATTAATAAAATATATAAACATTATGCAGCATACTTTATCTATCTATTTATCTATCTATCTATCTATCTATACATATATACAGTATGTATATGTTTTCATTTTGTATGTATAATATATTATCCAGTTAAGCTCTATGATGCCACTCAAATGCCGGCTAAGCGCCGTCTCTTCTGAAGAAATAAGACTTTCTCCTGAAGAAACGACAGTTTCCTCTGAAGTGCCTGAAGATAATCATCTGAACTATTCTAAAGCTGTAGTATTAAAATCTTTTTCAGTTATTATTCCAGTACAGTGTCTAAGTGAATGTTTAGAAGCCACGGAGCAGCTCAGCCACGCCCCTCAGCTGGAGCGGAGAGTTAGAGAACACAGCCGTCAAAATCAAAGTCCCCCCAAAACAGACCATAACAAAAAGAACATGAAATGTAATATATTGGATAAACAAAACAAAACGATAAACATGCTACACCACAGTACGTAAAATCACACAAACACACATTCTAAACATTAACTTAGGTACTGTACTGGAATAATGATTGAAAAAGACTTTAATACTAGAGTGCTTTCAGATGATTTTTTTTTCTCTTCAAGCACTTCAGAGGAAACTGTCGTTTCTTCAGGAGAAAGTCTTATTTCTTCAGAAGAGACATCCAACGTCATTACCTTTTCTAGCGCTTAGCCAGAGAAGACACACAGCTTCTTAACTGGTAATTAAAACACGCTAAAAAAAAGAGGCTCATTGAAAACTTGTGTGCAAATGAGGAAAAAGGGGCGTTACATCATCTCAACCAATCAGCAGGAAGGAGGACAGCCATTGGCTGAATTTGAGTGAGTGACGTGTCAGTTGCTTGGCAGTCCGCGAATAATCAAACCGTGAGTGCAAAACCGCGAATAGTCAAGGGCCTACTGTAACTAATACAAATTCAGTTTTTCAGGACATGCCATTACTAGATAATACCCAAATTAGAGATGGTCATGGCATCACATCATCCTGCCAGTGATTACTTTCCTACTGCAGCATTCTATTCTTTTCCAGTCATCTTTAATACCTTGCTTAGTCATCACTTTAATGTCATCTCATACTCCTTCATGATTCCAGATAAGCGCTGGGGATAATGTTGAGAGAAGGTGTAGGAATTGCAGGATTCGCATTCACCTCAAAGTAAAGCTGCTTTGCAACAGTGTCAATTGTGAAAAGTGCCATACAAATGAATTGATATGGGGACATGAGGACCTTCTTGCTGTGAGGTGCACATTGCTAACCTCTGCGCCACCATTATAAAAAAAAGTGTGTATTCATGTCCCAGTGTTGACAGCACATTATGCAGCATAATATACACACTGACAATAGAGCTAAATCACCATTCATTTTCTACATGAATGGAGTTAAAAACCATACAAGTTGCTTTTATGACCTTATAATTTTGCCTTCAGGGGTTTGCGGTCTGGGGTGGGTAAATAATTCTCTGGTTGAGTTGTGTCACCATGGAGATCTCTGGAAAATGCTGGTGCTTAAGGTACAGTTAAGAAAAGACAAAAGTTACAGAACAAGAGGTGAAACACAGTCCATCCTACAGGAACTAGCTAAGAGAGGACACAGAGAGTCAGAGGGCTGCCCCTCTTCTTAGCTGTTCACATGGCCCTTTTCACTCAATCAGCCATTGTTTGTGAAGGAGAATGTTACCGTGTTTTGTTCACTCAAGCGGTGACTGCACACTCAGCCCCTTTTGAGTCAGTGGCGCCTGCTTTCCACCCGTCGGGGAGGCGTAGTTGGAATGCCGGTTGCTCTTAATTATCTCTCAAAAAAGGACAGAGAACCAGGTGTTGAGTCGCAAGGAAGGACTTCAACACTGAATTGTGCCTGGAGCCAAGGTCAGCTCAGCTGTGCTAAAATAAGTGGTTGACATTTCATGTATGTTTTGTGCCTTTTACTGTGTTTGGTTGAAGAGTAATATTCAATAACCATACTAAAAATTAGACCCATGTTGTGTGGTTCCATTTCATCATATTCATTAATGGCCTCACACTCTGCTGAACCAGTGCAAAGGTGATGTGCTCTCTCTTTACAGTGGACTATATCTTCACTGTACAGGAGATCCAGGCAGATCACGAAACCCTCATGAAAATCAGTGCTGCGGGGGAAAGTGAGTACTCTTATGTTGATTTTATAATTACGAAATGTATTTTATTCTATATTACTAAAATTGAAACAATAAAGTGAAATAATTTTACACAGAGCCATTGTAAAGAAGCGATGTATTATTAGGAAATTATGTTTTTTAAAATAAGAACAATAGCAGTTATTTTGTTTCTTCCCACCCCTTCAGCTGAAACTTCATCTGTCTGATCACAGGTGACTTTTAAGATGATAGGGCAGTGTCGAGCAGCTCTGTTTCACCTGAAGGCAGTGTTAATTTCACAGAGGAAAAAAATGTAAATAGCTGTGTAACTAGAGGGGGAAAAAAGGTATCCATAGTAGAATGCGGCCAGTCTCAATATGCAAAGCAATGTTAACTTAAGCTGTCTTAGCAATTTTGTAGAGTATACAAAATTATATGTTGCATGTACTTAAGTTTGATTCTATCAACTGGATTTGTAAGAAATATAGTGGTACCTTGACTAACGAAATTAATCCGTTGCGAGGGCAAGCTCATAAGTCAAAATGTTTGGTAGATAAAACAAACATTCCTATCGGAAATTATAGAAAACCAATTTATCCATCCCAACCCCCTACCAAACTCATATAACCTGACACAAACATTTATGTTTGACCTAATATATTAAAGATAAACATGTAAAAACAACAAATATTTCATAATAATAATAATACATGTACATTAACATTAATAATAGTTAATAATAAATAATAATAAAATAAGAATGAACAGTAAGTCAACTAACCCTTCCAATCACCGACTGCGGCAAAGATGTCACATGGGTAGGCACGATGTGGTGCGTAACAGAGAAGGAGGAGGAGGAAGAAAATTTTGTGCATGTGCACGCTATGAATGCCAGTAAGAAAAGGCTCGTGGTGAGCTCCCACAAAGCCCAGTGCTTTGGTGTGATGGGGGGGGTCGTATGACCATGGGGAACATGCTTTTTTGCCATACTGTACTAGAATTAAGTGAATTGCGCATCCTCTACAGTAAGTGGCAGTGGCACTCTCACTGTGTTCCTTATGATGTAGGGAAAAAGCCCCAAGCAAACAATACGAAGTGCAGTAAACACCATTTATAGTCACGCGTGGGGCACTAGGGGTGGGGGGTGTGAAATGCTTTTTTTTTTTTTTTTTTCTTCCTATAGGGGGCATCACAGAAAATAATTGAGAAGTACGGCACAAGACATTTTCGGAGCGCAGAGGAATACACACGTAAGAATACGAGGCTAATCAGCCCGGAAAAGCTATTTCCCCACAGAGCTCGTAAATGAAAATTTTGCTCGTTGGATGGGGCAGATTTTTGGTGGGATCGAAGCTCATATTATGGAAAATTCGTTATAAAAGACATTCGTCGGTCAAGATACCACTGTATAGTGTTATTATTTTTGTTTTCAAATTTCTGGAAAAAACAAACAAAAACATTCTTACCATAAACCAGATAGATGGTTCACTCAAGGGCTTTTCCTTGTAGATGTATTGTGTGGAAAAATGGTCTGACTGTTAACAACAATAACAACAACAAAACCATTATAATAAATTCTTTAATTCTGTATTTTGTTGATTTTCATGGAATGATTCTTGAATTAAGAAACCGGTGTTAGCGGAAGAATATCCCGTGTAGCTAGTGGCACTTCCAGCTAGCCAACACTGGTTATGATACTCCAGACAAGGCTTGTCTCTCTCTCAGAGAGCTGATGAAGTCGTGTTTGGTGGGAAAAATTGTTTAGTTCTTGAAAATAATAACTGTTTATACATTAAATCCAAATGTTGTCGGATTTTTCCAAAAGAATTCTGAATGAATGGTAAAAAAAAAAGTCAGACTAGCATTAGCTTCAGACTAGCATTAGCTTTTAGTGTTTTTATTTTGTGATCATGAAATAATCTGATGTTAGTGGGGCAGTGGTGGACTGGTGGTGTAGGGTGCTGGATCGCTGATCCGAAGGTTGGGGGTTCGAGTCCCACGTTCCACAAGGTTGTCACTGTCCCCCTAGTGCAGCAAACTGGGTTATCAAAGACCGGCCATGTCTCTCACTGTCTATGGTGAGAGGCATGTAAAAGAACCATTGCTGACTTTCATAAAGAGTAGCTGCATAGCTGTCAGTGTGTTTCTGTCCCTTGCTAAAGGGTTGTGTCAGGAAGGGCATCCGACGTAAAAACCTATGCCAAATCAAACATGCGAATCAGATGATTCGCTGTGGCGACCCCTGAAAAAGGGAAAAAGCCGAAAGAAGAAGAAATAATCTGATGTTCAGTATAGGTATTTCTTCTTCTGTTTGCAATGCCAGTGCAAGAAGGTCAGAAAAAAAATTTCAGGCTGAGTGTACTAGTAAAAAAGAAAAATATTAACTGAAACGCACCCTCATCCTAAGTACTATATTTATTTGAATACAGCAGAAAGTGTGTGTCAGTGTGTAAGTCAAATCTAAGTACCACTCTAGGTTGGATGTGGACAACAGCTGCAGTGAGATTTGAATTACCGTATATTACCTAAATGTGATAAGCTGCAGTACAACTCACAGATCCAATCCTTTCATTACGTGCCAGAAGTCCAGGATGCCAGTAAAAACATTGTTAAACATGTTGATAAAAGAACCCATATGTACTTTTTCTCTTTGATGTATGATGGTAAATTTCTTTTACATTGCCCTCCAGGTACAGGAATATATGATGAATGTACAAGAATAATTGATTGATAAATAGATTTAAAAAATTATAATGTTGTCTTACATTCTGTGAATTCTGAACTTATTTAAAGCAAAATATACTATGAATGTTTTTTAAAAAGGCTTAAGATGTACTCTTAATACTAAATACAATTTAAAGAATGCAGTATTTTAGCACCCTTAAAATAAGCAGGCATCACACATCAGAGGTTCTGATGGTGGATCAGCGCAATTCCAAACTGTGCTGGACTGCAGTGCAATCATCTTGCACTGACCTCTATAAATTGCAAGATTTTCAAAATGATTTGAAACTTCAAGGCGGTTCTCAAAAATATGTATCACAGGCTAGTTGCCTTATATTGCTGTCACCTTTTGCCACATTTCTGAACCGCGTTCAATACAACCTCATTATAACCTATTAACACCTTGTTTTCACCTTCTGCTCACACTTGTTTTGTCACACTGCCAGCATTTTAAACCCCTGTGAACCGCAGTTAGACCAATCCTCATGTGAAGCATGCAATAGAGTCATTGGCTGAAAAACTGTAATAACAGCCTAATTTACTGATCAATACGTATACATCTTACATAAGCAAGCGGCCAATTCAATACAGGAATACTCAATCATCCATTATGAGCGATTAGTTAGAAATGATCAATTTAATTTATAATATGTGAAAGTGAGCTCACTTGCTGTGGACTTGACAATTACAACAATATATCTTATTCTTTGGAATAAAAGATGGTATGCAAAGTGTCCTTGTGAGCAAATGTACACGTGTTTAGCAAATGTCGACATACTCACCTTTATGACAGGCTGCGGGTTTCAGCATGACATTATAATTTAACCTTTGAACTAACATACCTTTTTTGTGTGTGTGTGTCTATATATATATATATATATATATATATATATAAATATATATATATATATATATATATATATATAAATATATATATGTGTGTGTGTGTGTGTGTGTGTGTATATATATATATATATTTATATATTTATATATATTTTATATATATATATTTATATATATTTATATATATTTTATATATATATATATATATATATATATATATATATATATATATTTATATATATATATATAAAATATATATAAATATATATATATATATATATTTTATATATATATGTGCGTGTGTGTGCGTTTGGGGAGGTTGTTGTGAAGAAATAAGTATGGACTTGCTACAAGTCACTATTATACTACACGTACGTCAATAGTGAAAATGCTTTACGTGTGTGTGTGTGTGTGTGTGTGTGTGTCTGTCTGTCTGTACAGTGATGAAATGTTCTGCAGCTTTGGATGTCATCTTCCTAATGGATGGCTCGTACAGTGTCGGGAAGGGCGGTTTTGAGAGGTCCCGTCACTGCATACTGAAACTGTGTGAGGCTTTGGACATCAGCCCAGACATGGTTAGCACAAAACATACTACCAACCTGAAGCATCCACAATAGTTGCATGTTTAAAGTGGTGATGTGTGTGAGGTCCAAGTGCTTTTTGCAGATGCTTTCTGTGTTCATCAGGTGAGAGTTGGAGTCATTCAATTTGGTTCGACTCCCAGGATGGAAATCTCACTAGACTTCTACAGCAGCAGAGAAGAGCTGAGCAAACACATAAAAAAAATACAGTACAGGTACAGTGTCCTGGATGGAAAACATAGTTTTAGGACTGTGCAGATTGTCCATGCAGACGGTGTGTGTGTGTGTGTAAGATAAAATTTCAGCTGTCTATAGACTACATCTGCTAAAGAATGCTTGGCCTTCAGCTTTTTTCTTTGCCTGGTTCATTGTTGATGTGCAAAACGATCGAAATAAGCATACCATGAATTTTTCTTTTGTTTTAGGCTCTGGAATCCTCATCCTTAGACACAATGGCCGTTGTTTACACTGTTCGCTGTGTGTGTGTGTGTGTGTGTGTGTGTGTGTGTGTGTGTGTGTGTGTGTGTGTGTGTGTTCAGTTGTGTTTAATGAGGTGTTATGGCTGAGATAATGATGTATATTGATGTGGCTGCAACTCCGTTAGCGTACCGACTAACAGCTTTGCACCCATCCATGGTGCAGACAGCTGGCCTGTTCCCACACCAGAAGAAATGTAATATTTTCCACTATTAGGGCATGAAATTACCGTTTCTGATTTCTCTCATGAAGACGTCAGCACATGTTGGCTCCAGTGAACAACTGCAGTTCAGAACTGGTAGAAGCCTTGCTGGCTGTGTGCCTGACTTTTCTCTGAGATCCTGTCAGGATCTCCATTACCAGCTGCAGGAAGGAAAAAGTTACGGATTAAAATGCCATAGAAAAACATTGTCAGCATGCTTACATTTTAAAATATATTTGGTTGAGGGAAATGCCTGACATAAAATGACCAGGTGCAGTTTTTAATCTGCTCTCAATGCTTAACTGGATGTCCTCAGGGATGTACCAGTAGGCACACCATTGTCATATAACGGGAAAGGAAAATATATCAAATAATATCAGCATTAAATTCAAATAAATTAAATTCAAGCAAAATAATTTCAAATAGATAAATTTTAATCAAATTCACTCATCAAATATCAAATACAGTATCAAATATAACCTTTAACATGCTCTGTGATGTGATCTTTCTGCTTGTAAATGGTTCCGATGGTTGAAGGAGCCATTTGGAAGAAACGTGCAACATTCACATGTTTTTCACCAGCATCAATTTTCTTGATAATAGCCATCTTCGTTTCTACTGAGATGGCTTGACGCTTTTTCTGATTACCACTATCACTAGTATGGTTACAAAAGTCCGCAAAACAGTGTAAACACAAAGATCACAGAGACGACTTTTAACACAAGGGTAACACGCAGTGAACTGGGAAGAAGGAGGCACGTTCAGTCTGTCGTTTGTAAACAATGGACGCAGCATTATGCGGAAGTAGCGTATTACATCCGCGTACTACGTAGGTATGTCTCATACTACAGAGAGCACGCTAAACTCAAAATTTGATTAAAAAAAAAACAAAAAAAAAAAAAACCGTAAAATCGAAAAATACGTAAAATGAATGAATGTAAAGTGGGGAGTGTGTGTGTATGTATATATATATATATATAAACGATGCGCTGGGAGGGGTATTTTTTTCTTCCTGGGGAGGCATGAAATGTTTTTTTAAAGGGGGGTGTCACAGAAAATATTTGAGAAGCACTGCACAAGGCATTCTCGGAGCGTGGAGGAATACACAGGGAAGAATACGAGGCTAATCAGTACGGAAAAGCCATTTCGAGGAGAGCTCGTAAAGTGAATATGTGCTCTTTGGATGGAGCACTTTTTTGGTATGTTCGAAGCTTGTATCATGGAAAAATCGTTACAAGGGACACTCAGACGAGGTACATATCCAAGGTTGCATATTTTGATATCAAAGGAGAGTCAACTGTGGTCATTGGCACAGGTCTGAACTGTGTTTTCTTCTAGTTTTTACCATGTGCTCATTAATTTTCATTAAATCCACAAGTCACTGGCATGCCAACTAGATCCAGTCCTTTGGTGTTCCCCACAATGTAACGTTGTTTATTTTAACATATCACACTTTAGCCCTTATTCACTAATCCTTGTATGGGTCCTTCCTTGACTCATATTACACCCTTCGACCAGACTTATTCAGAACTGAGTTAGTAGCGGAGCTCGCAAATGGAGCACTGGAGTAATGGAATATGACCTGCTTGGTTGTTCCACATGCTGTCCGGTGTCAGTCCGTGCCCACCATAGAAGACCCAATATTAAGTCTTGTTCAATTCTGTTTGCACATCAGTTTTCATGGTGACATGCTTGGCAATATGTCCTGTAGCTGTAGCTTCCACAGAGCATGCGGAAAATTGTTTACTAAATGACTAAGATGAGGGGAACTTACTAATCTTGGTGCATAGTGGAAAGGGAATTGTGGAATAATAGAAGTAATTCTTTTCATAGATTAAATTTACCTCACTGCTTCTGTAGAGTTAAATGAAAGCTGAGTGAAGTTTGGATTTTTTCCTCCCCAGAGGAGGCAGTACACAAACTGGCCTGGCTTTTAAGTATGTGATGAGAAAGGGGTTTCTTGGTGGTCGAAATGCCTCTGTACCTCGTGTCGTCATCCTCCTGTCTGATGGAAAATCCCAAGGTACTGTTCAGCCGGCTGCTTCTGACCTTAAGGAGTCTGGAGTGATTCTAACTGTTGTGGGCCTGCGCTATCCAAGGTAACATATATGACCAGGTATACATATGACAAAAAAGAATGGATTTTTTTTTTTTTTTACTTCTTTTGCACCTCTATCTGTATCTTAATGCTGCTATTTGTTCATTTATATTTGTTCCTTTGTCTGTATCTTTATTCAGTGGATGTGTCCTAAAATGGAATTTTTTCTGCCTGCACATGCATCATTTATGGTCCTCGCTTACAATTTTTATTTGGTTCTATTTCATCCATTCATTTTCTGAATCGATAATCCTAATTAGGGTTGTGGGGAGGATGGTGCCCATCTCAGCCGACTCTGTGCAGGGGCAGAGTACACCTTATACATTTCCCCAAGCCATCGCAGGACAGAAACTCACTGACAGCTATCAAGTTATGCTTGACAAAAGTCAGCAACGGGTCTTTTACAACCTCTCAGCATAGATAGTGAGAGACATGGCTGGCCTTTGATAACCCAGTTAGCTGCACTGGATGCATGACTGGACGAATGACTATAACTTTGTCATTTATGTTAATATTTATGACTGTGCTTGCTCTTTGTCATGTAAAGCAATCATTAGAAGGTTTAAATCTGTGGTTTGTATCGCTATACATTGTTGAAATGGACTATCAGTTGAACTGGTCTTTACCATGACAGCAATCAATAACTAATTTGATCTAAAAAAATCAGATAAGAAAATCTGACATCAGTGGCCGCTTTAATCCTGTCAAAATGCCGACCATTCTGTGTCTCATGGTGCTCTGGGAAATACCCAGTCAAATATTCTTGTGTCTTTCTGCTTATACGAGACACTGCCGTACATGAACCAGCACATTTGATGGTTTAGCCAGAACCATGAACAGAGCTGTTGCTAGCAAAATTTGAAAGTAAGCTCGAAGGGCCTCAACTGTAGGAGTTTACTGATGCTAGATTTTGAATGTAAAATCTTGTGATCTGGTTCATCCAAATGCTTTCAATTCTGAGCCATTTATTTGTTTAAAAAAAGAAAAGCAAAATTCTCTCAACCTTGCCAAACTAGAAACTGTGGATATGTCTGATGTAAAATTTGGTGATCGTGCTGAAAGGAGAGCGTAAAACCTAGTTCTGCACGTTTCTGCAAAATATCACAAAAATTCCCTGCAGATATTATTTGAATTTTAAAGCATTTTAAACATTTTCTTTTTTTCCTTCGCCGTCTGAATGGTTTCATAAAGTAATGCTTTCTAACCACCGAATGCTCTATGCCTCCGGTTCGGAAAAGGGAGCGTGTACACACACACACACACACACACACACAAAACTGTTTGCAGCATATCAGTATAGCAGCCCACCTGTTCATGAATTGCAATGTTGTTGAAAACCTATCAGCACATCTGCTGTAAAGTGGAAGTCCTTCCATTCTTATAATGCTCAGCACATAATGTTATACAGTGTGATTGGAGTTCTGTCACACTGGTTCAGTTCAGTCCATTACAAATGTCACTAAATACAAATCCATTATTTAGAGTCGGTTGTAAACAGATACAGTTACAGCTATGAATAGGGGGCACATTATAGTTTTTCTTTGAGGGTTTGCCAGAAAGTTCACAGGGAAATGGGTTAAGACTAAGACTGTGCATCAGGACTTGGATCTTACAGTTCATGACATAAAAGTCATTCAAACACATTGCTTTTACCTTTTCATGTGGGTAACCACCGCGATGGCCTGGTGAGCTGTCCTGGGTGTACTCTATGCTCACCCAGAATCGACTGAGGTGGGTGCCAACCTCCCTGTGACCCAAATTATGATGAAGGGGCTCAGAAAATGAATGAATGTGGGGAAAACATTTCAGATTAAATATCCTGTTTTAACAGTGATTTAAATAAAAATGTAAATGCAAGCATAAGGGTTTGAACTGTGTGTCTCAGATGGGAAGAGCTCCAGTCTCTGGCCAGCGATCCAACAGAGAGCCATGTGTTTTTTGCTGAACATTTCAGAGATACTGTGAATGGATTGTACACAAGCCTCACAACCTCTGCCATCTGCAGTGCTATACCCTCAGGTTCACTCTCATCTCCGACGCATCTATACTCTTGTTTTCCTAATGCTTCCTGAGAGTAAATGACTTGTGTCTGTGTCTGCAGGGTGTCAGGTGGATTCGTTTCGTTGTGAGCGGAAAACCCTGGAGACGATCAAAGAACTGCAAGGCAACTTTATGTGCTGGAAGGGATCGAAGAGCAACTTGCCGTACACATCATTATGTCCATACTACAGGCAAGTGCAATTCATCTCCTTCAGTAAAGGCTTGACCTCATACTCGTCAACTGAGCTAAATAAAAAGTAATCTTCAGGATTATTGTATCTCTTACAGATAATGGACAAAATTATTGTGTGTGTTGGTCATGCGATGGTATGGCAGTTCACAAAATGAATAAATGATTCTCACAAAACAGGTAAAATATTGCTTTCGCTCCTAGAAATTTTTAACCGTTCTGTGCACTAAAGCAATATTTTTTGATGGAACTGCCATACCATTGCATGACCACACACGCGCGCACAACCAATCACCCTTACATTCACACCTGGGGTAATTTGGAACAGCCAATTCACCTGATGTACATGCCTTGGACTGTGGGACGAAACCAAAGTACCCACACAAACCCGAGGAAAATATACAAACTCCACACACAAACGGTTGAGCACAGAACTCAAACCCTCAACTAAAAACAGAAACTTCTAGTCTGTGAGGTGGATGCTCTAACCACTAAAGCCAATGTGCTGCCCTGCAGGATTAACAATACTGTAGCGCAGAAATACTTACAGTTTAAAGACTAAAGGATGATGTACTAAATACAGTGGTACCTCACTTTACGAAATGAATCCGTTCCAGTGCATTTTTCATAAGTTGAACCGCATTTTATATGTAAATCGCGTGATTCGTTCCAAGGCTACCAATACTACTATCCCATAAACCCTTTAAAAATGATAAAAGTACACCAATTTTGTATGAAACGTGTTAAAAGTAAAAGTTAATTATTTACCTTTTTTTTAAAAAAATCTCTCAAACCACCCATGCAACACTTTAAAGTCCGGGGGTTGCTGGTTCGAAGAACCCTCACCCCCACCCTCCTTCATGAGGTCCTTAAATATGGCGGTTGCTTTTTCTGAAATAATCGCCTCCGTCACTGTATCTCCGCTTTTAAGGTCTCCTTCTGCTTCAATATCGTCCCAATTGTAGAGGGGTTTCGGCCATACATCTTTGCGATTTCACTCAACTGCATTTCACTTTAATATTTTTTTTAATCATCTTCTGTTTTACTTTTATTGATAACGGAGCCCGCTTCTTTTTTTCAGTCTCACCGGGAATCACTTTCTTGGGGCTCATGATTAATAACGAAAAATAACTCTGCAATAAAGAAACTCACGAACCAACAGTACAACTGTCCTTCACACATGTGCGTCGAACAATGGGTCGAAGGCACATGAAAAGCATTATGGGTACAGTACTGTATTAGTGAGATTCAGCTCCCTCCTAGCCAATGGGAGGCCAGCGAGGTGTTGGGAGACAACCAATGGGAAAGCAACTCGTGTATTGCTTGAATGGCGCTTTTAAATTTTTAAGATGGCGCTTTCATAACTTGAGCTTGTTTCGTATCCAGAGGTAAAAATTTTAGGAAAATGCGTTTCGTAACCAGCATTTTTCATTTAGTGAGACTTTCTTAAAGTGAGGTACCACTGTACTTATCTCTTGAATCTCATGTTTTCAACTGTTAAATCTCGTTAATATGCTCATGTTGGGAGTCCAGTGCACCTCATCACATATTAAGTGAGATTGCATTTTTGCATTTTATGCTCATATTTTATATATGTTTGCTGATATGTTGATGTGAATGTTCTTGTGCATGAACACTAATAAAGCCATCATATTGCTCTAATATGGTCAATTTCAGTCAAAATATTGGTTAATTTCAGTGAAAAATTACAACAACAAAAAATGTTCATCCCCATGTTACAAATTTTGAGCCCAAGGGGTGGATGAATATTAAGCGGAAGCACACTTATTATTATTATTTTATGAAGCGCATATTAACGAGATTCTACTGAATTTAAATGATTGGTTTGATTTTCTTAGTTCAATAATACAAACAAATAAACGTGAATAATAATACATTTTTAAAAATTTGTTGTACTTTGAGTTCTCAGAGGTGGTTTGATAAATTTGGATAATATGTCTGCATATACAAACCTAAGACTATAGAGAGGCTTGAGATGTTCTCTGTGAATGAGTAAAGATCAGCCCACTTGTGTCACACACTGTTAGAAATTACAATATGCTGTTTATCAAACCTCAAATACATTACTGTTTTTAAAAAATGATGTTAAAATAGAAATATAAATGGTAATTTTTGTATGTTACAGATATACAAGTGCTTACAAGGTACTCCCCACATTGTGTCACAGAACAGTATGCTCAGGTAAGATATGCTATTTTACACCTCAGTATTTAATAACAATGTCAAGTCCAACTTAAATTTATATAATAATTTAACAATATCCCTTTCCTGTTTGAAATGCTTAACATACAACTGTAAAATTCTGAAAGGGTGTATATGAGCAAGTGCGCGTTGAATACTTGTTTAGTGCTCAAACTTGACTTGCTCACTTGAAAGATCGGAAGTCTGGATAAGCCGCTCTTTGTCTCACAAGCACCATACGTCACTTGCGACAAGTGCCTACATTTGGTGGAGCGCCTCACAAATATATAAATATGATTTATAATACAATTTAATATTCATAAATATTAATACAACAGAAACAAAGACACCAATCATCAAATCCCCATAAATATATTTTTTAAAAACCCACAAGAACAAAACACAGATAACCAGTATCCAGCATACATTCACAAATTGTTGTGGTATCTAAAAGCACTCCAAATGCCATTGAAGAGATTTTTACAGTTGTTGAAATTACAGATTTAAAGATTAAAATCAAAGTATAGTCGAACTATTTCATCGGCAAAATAGCAACCATCTTTCTCTTTACTAGCCCTGTTACAGCCCTCTCCTACATCAGACATGCTCGCACACTTTATTACTTTTAGCTCGTCACTCTTTCGCATCTAACAGTCATCATCTCTCATATGAAAGCTACTGCATTTTCTTTTGATGTGATGCCTTCAAAACTGTATAAAACCACATATAGCACCCTGCAGAATACTGTTCCATTCGCTTATTCATTCACTCTTTTGCTTATTTCAGCCAACACTGGACAAAGCCAAGTTACACTCTGAACAACTTGCCAGACCATTGTAGGGACAACACACATTCACACTCCTTCACACCTAGGGTCAATTTCGAACAGCTACTATGCCTAATGTGCATGTATTTGGACTGTGGGAGGAAACTGGAGTACCCGGAGGTGCAAGCACACGTAGAATATGCAAACTCAATACAGAAACATACAAGCCTGGGACTCGGACACAGGACCCTTTTGACGTGCTAATTACTATGCCACGGAATACTGTTATGTCTACAATTAGTTCTTCTGTGAATACCAGTACGATCCCCTCATGTTTTAAACATTCTATTGATCAACTTCTTTTAAAAAAACATCATAGACCACAGGGATCCATACACTCCCACTGAAAGGACAATTTCATAATACTGTATGCCAATTTAGAGCAAGCAAACTTGCTCTAAGTTTGAAGGTCACAGCTTCAGCGCACTCAATTAAATGCCTGGAAACTTGATATAGAGTTTTGCCTCTGTGACCTTGAAAGGTAGGTCAAGGACACTCACATACAAACCCATCCTAGCACTAATTGTAGTGAGCCAGCAGTAGCAAGTATATGTCTGGAAGCTAAAGTTTGGCAGAAAAACAAATGGACGGAACCAATTCCTATAGCTTCTGATGGGAGGAGCTAAAAACATGAGGATACCGAAGGATTGTGGTCATTTTTGTTTTAATAAGAAATTGTTTCTAGAATTTTGAAAAAAAAAAGGTTGTCTATTGCCAGCTGGTACAATTTCTCAATTCCAATAATATATTGCAAGTAATAGCACTAAATCTGCAGTTTTAAATATAAAAAATGTTTTGCATTAATTACTGATGCTTGCAGTTATTGCATTTTAATCTTGGTCGATAATTGCTTGGTAGAAACATTGTATTGGTATTTGAGGTACAGCACTAAACTGGTTTGTCTCTTACCTCAAAGGAGAAATTTTCTCATGTAGTATCAGTGAATTCTTCTCAGTAGTGACTCATAGATATGGAGTACCTCAGGGGTCTATTTTTGCACCAGTGCTCTTTTCTCTGTATCTCCCCAAACTGGTCCACCAATATTTATTCACTTGTTCATTTGCCAAACTGCTTAATCATACGTGGGTTGCAGGGAGACTGGTGCCCTGAACAGCAGGTACACCCTAAACAGCTCAAAAAAACCATTGGGGCGTCAACACACACTCACACAACCAGTTATACTCACACTGTGGGCCGATTTGGAACAGTTTATCGAAGGAGCATATCTTTGGACTGTGTGAAAAAACTAGAGTACCCAGAGGAAGCCCGCACAGGAAGGAAATGCAAACTCCACACAGAAACATCCTTGCTAAGCCCAAGACTTGAATGCAGAACCTTCTTGCCATGAAGTGGATGCACTAACCACTACACCACTGTGATGTCCAGCTGGTTTAAAAAAATAAATGCGCACCGACATGAATTTTAACTGTTATCAAGAAGAGAAACCATATTTTTGCTTTTCTACATTGGCTCAAAGTTCAATAAAGAATCCAGTTCAAGATATTGCTCATGATTTTTAAGTCCATGGATTAGATCCATTGTCCTGCTTAAACCCACTTGAGTCCTCCAGTCTGCATTTTTTATTCACCATGCAGTCATGATTGAAACAGAGGTGACTGAGCATTTTCAGTGACCGCTCCCAACCTCGATAATAGCCTCTAGGAGTTCCTCTTACAGTCGGCCCCCTTCTTATGAAATTAATTTGTTCCAGAGCCTTTTTCGGAACCTGGAGTTTTTGTAAGTAGGGGCGCATTTTACATGTAAAACGCATGATTTGTTCCAAGGCTCCCAAGACTACCCCATAAACCCTTTAAAAATGATAAAAGTACACCAATTTTGTATGACATATGTGTTACAAGTAAAAGAAAATTATTTATTAAACCATTTAAACATTTTATTAACATATTAAATCATTTTATTAACATGTTTATTAATTAAACCATTATTAAACATTTTTTATTAACTAATTTTTTTATTAACCAAACCAAACATTATTCAACATTTGTGACACGTTCCGCCGAGTATGGGCGGTGTCGCGGCTGACACCGGAGCTTTTGGGGCGGAACGCGGCTTGTCCGGACTTCCAATCTGTCAAGTAGGTAAGTGCGCTTTGAACTTGTTTAGTACTGAAACTTGTTTGCTCGAGGGATTGGAGGTCCGGATGAGCCACGCCCCGTCTCGGGGGCTCCGGTGTCGGTCGCGACACTGCCCACACTCGGCGGAGCGCGCCACATTTGTGGCGTGCTCCATGGCATGCTCTGCTGAATGCGGACAGTGTCGCAGCCGACGCTGGAGCTTTTGAGACGGGGCGCGGATCATCCGACCTCTGATCCCTCAAGCAAACACGTGAATGTTGAGTTCGGACCTCTGATCTGTCAAGCAGGTAAGTGAGCTTTGAATACTTCTTTAGTACTCAACATTCACCTGCATGCTTGAGGGATCGGAGGTCCAGATGAGCCACGTTTAGCCCACATTCGGAGGATTGCGCCACATTTATTAAACCTTTACTGAATTAAACAACTTGAAAAATAAGCTGCAATGAGCACTCTCAAAGAAACTCATGAACCAACAGTACATCTCTCCTTTACGCGTGTGACAAACAAGCTTTATGAGTACAGCACTATGGAGATTAAGCTCCCTACTGGCCATGTTGGTAGACAGCCAATGAGAGAGCAACTCATGCATTGTTTGAATGTTTGAATGGTGCATTTTAATGCTTGAATGTCGTGTTTGGCACTTTTCGTAAGAAGAACTTATTTCGTATACAGAGGACAAAAATTGAGGAAAATGTTTTTAGTATTCAGGGGTTTTCGTAAGAATGGGGTCGACTGTATATAAATTACCGTATTTGATGTGATAAACGCCCAAGGCGCTTTAAAAATTGGAGTGGGTGGGCGCTTATTAAAATGTTACCAGCAGAGTGGAATGGAAAGTGCTTATTACCATTGAGGTGGAAAACATGAATAATAACAGAACATTAAAAGAGTTTACTGGTATGTGTATTATTAATTTTGTGGTATCAACCGAACTACTTACATGAAATCAGAAAATAAACAGAAAACAGCATAAATAAAAAAAAGAGACCCCTTACTTTTCCTTCCTGGTGCTGTTCCTTAAACATTTTCCTGGGAGTAAAATGAGCCAATCAACACGGATGTCAACTTTAGCACATGGCATGTTGAACCAATCAACACGGACATAAACAAAAGCACATGACCAGGAACGTGCTTAAATTTATGAAATTAGTGAGCAGGAGAATCGGGTGAAAAATACTCATCACTCTCTGATAGGTCCATATCTGGCTCATCGCTCTATTCATTCAGAGCATCCCATAGTTTTGCTGTAACAGTTTCTAATGGTTCATCGGTTGTTGGACATTTACCAAGAGAACGCAGCAAAATATTTTCCTTTTTTTTTTTAAAGCATGGCGGAACAATCAAATGTGTTTTTACTGATGAACATTATAGACATTCCCCAGTGGCAGGGGGTCTTGAAATACCGTGTAAACTCACTTTTACAGGCAGTGAACGCCTCATTTTACTGTTACAGAGACTGATTGAATAAAATTGGAAAGTTTGATCTATCATTTTGTTCCCAGTACACATGGGCAGTTATTCAATTCAGACTTCAATGGACATGTTGGTGCAGGAAACAGAGGGGATGAGGAAGTGATGGGCAAGTTTGGTATCCAGGACAGAAATGCAGAAGGACAGATGTTGATAGATTTTGCAAAAAGGATGGAAATGGCTGTGGTGAATACTTTCTTCCAGAAGAAACAGGAGCATAGGGTGACTTATAAAAGCGGAGGTAGGAGCACACAGGTAGACGACATCTTGTGTAGGCGATGTAATTTGAAGGAAGTCAGTGACTGCAAAGTCATAGTGGGTGAGAGTGTTGCCAAACAGCATAGGATGGTGGTGTGCAGGATGAATCTGATGGTGAGAAAGGTGAAAAAGGCAAAGGCAGAGCAGAAGACAAAGTGGTGGAAGCTGAAAAAGGAAGAGTGTCGTGTTGTCTTCAAGGAGGAGTTGAAACAGGCTTTGGGTGGTCCTGGGGAAAAGACAGGAGGCAGAGCTGGAGGTAGCAGAGATGAAAATGTTGAGGTTCTCTTTGGGAGTAACGAGGATGGATAGGATTAGGAATGAGCACATCAGAGGGATAGCACATGTAAGACGTTTTGGAGACAAAGTCAGAGAGGCTAGATTGAGATGGTTTGGACATGTACAGAGGAGGGATAGTGAGTATATTGGTAATAGGATGTTGAGGCTGGAACTACCAGGCAAAAGGCCTAGAGGAAGACCAAAGAGACGATTCATGGATGTGGTGAAAGAGGACATGAAGGTCGTTGGTGTAAGAGAAGAAGATGCAAAGGATAGGGTGAAATGGAGGCAGATGATTCGCTGTGGCGACCCCTGAAGGGAAAAGCCGAAAGGAAAAGAAGAAGACACATGGGCAGTTATTAGATCTCGGATTTAAAAAACAAACAAACATGGGATGGGGGGGGGTGTTTACATCAAATAAGGTACTATTTTATGTGTAAACAAGTGTAATATTATTTTCTTCTTTGTGCTTAGATCCTTGTGATTCCCAGCCATGCCAGAATGGGGGGACATGTGTGTCTGAAGGGCAAGAAAAATACCATTGCCAGTGTCCTCCAGTCTATGGAAGTGACCCCAACTGTGGTGAGCTGCTCTTTCCATATTGTACCAACAATCTCTCTAATTTATTTACTATTATATTTTTTATTGGTTTAGCCACCTGAATAGGGTGTACCCTGCATTTGCCTGGAGTTAGCTGATATAGGCTCCAGCCTTGCCCTGACTAAAATAAAAGATCAATTGGCTTAGAAAATCGTAATAATTTAAATGTCAGCGGTGGGGGCTCAGTGGTTAGCAGTGGTTGGCTCAGCCTTAGCTCTGGATCTGAAGGTCACCAAGGTGTCACTGTTTGGCCCTTGATCAAGGCCCTTCATCCTCAATTGCTCAGCTGTATTAAATGATAAATGTAAGTCGCCCGGTATAAGGGTAAATGCCATAAATGTGCAGCTGTCAGGCTTGACTGTGTGCATGTGTGTCAATTTGCATTTACTTAGGTAGTCAGGATTTTCAGGTGTAGTCAGGGTTAGACTAGGCCATAGTTAGCTGAAATATACTCCTGTCCCTCTGAGACTTTGTGTCTCCCTTATCAAAAGCAGTCTTATTTTGCTCCAAGTGATAAGCACAGACTTCTCATCTCTAAGTACACCTACAACAGTCTGCTTGGTTGGCTTTTGCAATAGTACACAACAGGACCTGTAACCTTGTAACCCTGTAAGCCTTTAACAGAACCAATCAACTGAACCTGGTTTCCATGTCCTGTGCATGTCATCCTCTCATTACACACACACACACACACACACGCACACGCACACATGCTCTCTCTCTGTAAAAAGAAGAGTAATGCATCTTTGAATGAGAGACTACAATAAATAAGGTCAAGGTGATGCACATTACTGATAGAAGTAGTCAACACTTTTCTGTGATCTATGAGTACGTACACACTGGTGTGGACTTTTGGAAAGTGATGACTCCTGTCCCTGTCCATTATAAATCAGAAGCGCACAAGTTTGGTCATTATACCTTACACACCTCTCAGGGTTACTATTGTTCATTCATCTTTGTTTTGTTTTTCAAATAGTTGAGTTAAAGTAACACATATGACATCTGTTTACTGATTGGTTGACAGTACGGTGTGTTCCTGTTCCTTGATATGAAAGTTAAAATAAAAACAGAAGGTATGCTGTGAATGTATCAACAATCTGCTTTTGTGCCTCGCGTGGGACCCAAGGTCATGTCAGTCAGTACCTAAATAACATCCTTCTGTTTTCCAGCTCCTGTGCTGTCTTTAGACTGCTCTGTGGATGTGCTTTTCCTGGTTGAAAGCTCTACCAGCCTGACTCTGGAGGGGTTTCTGCGTTTCAAGTCCTTCCTGAAACGCTTTGTTCAGACAGTTCTCAGTTCAGACACTCCTGTGAAGATTGGTCTTGCCCAATATGGTAGCGATGTAAAAGTAAAAGCCAGAATTGGGCAGCACCGAGACCCAGCGAAGCTACTTCAAGCTGTGGAGTCATTCCAGTACCAGAAGGGAGAGGCTAAAACTGGAAATGCACTTCACTACATCACACATCATGGCTTCCAAAGTGCACCGGTGTATGCTGATATTCAGGATGATTTGCCGCATGTGTTGGTGCTCATCACTGGCACTCCATCTGCTGAAGATGTAATCGGGCCGGCTAAATATGCAAGAGACAGAGAGATCTTTATCATTGGCATGGGGCCTGACAGTATGAAGGCTGAGATCAACAACATTACAGGAAACCCTGAGCGCACCATCACTTACAGCATGCCCGACAGGATGAATTCCAAGATCCCAGAACTCAAAGCCAAGATCTGCAGTGTGGACAGCCAGGGTACTGACAGACAGTTTTTTTCTTTAAACTCTGTCATCTTATGCCGATTGATTTTACCCACTGCTCCTTTAAAACAACCTTTAGATGTTATAATTCCACAGTATTTTCCCTTCTGTTTTCTTTGCCTCACATTACATTATTGTTGACCCATTTGATCCTTTCTTTAATTTTATCATAACCTGCCACTAATTGAACTTTTTGATTCTACAGGGTGTCTGGGACAGGCAGTGGACATAGTCTTTGTTGTGGACAGTTCAGAAAGTGTTGGCAAGGACAACTTTGTTTATCTGCAGAAATTTGTACGCAGCATCTCTGTGCAATTTGACATAAACCGTGACTTGACTCAAATAGGGCTGGTGGTATATAGCCGCAGACCTGTCTCAGTCTTTGAGCTAGACTCGCATGCTTCTGGTTCCGCTGTGCTCAAAGCCTTGGCAGAGGCATCATATTTTGGTGGAAAAGCCTCTACAGGCTCAGCTCTGCTCCATGTGCACTCTCATAGTCTGACTGTTGCCAAAGGGGCACGGCCAGGCGTCAACAAAGCTGTAGTTTTACTGACTGGTGGCACAGGGGCTGAGGATGCAGCGGTGCCAGCTCAGAAGATCCGGGATGATGGGGTGTCTGTGTTTGTGATTGGCACTGGAGATGTGCAGCATGAGCATCTCTTGCGCATTGCTGGCTCTGAAGATCACATCATCACTGTACCCTTCTATGAGGATCTGAAGTACTTTGAGGATGTGCTAGTGCAGATGGTGTGTTCAGGTGAGATGCCATAAATACTTATATTCTATGTATAGTTTTACAGCACTACAGAAGGTGTGTGTGTGTGTATATATATATATATCTATCTATATATCTATCTATCATATATATATATATATATATATATATATATATATATATATATATATATATATATATATATATATATATATATATATCACAGTCGGCCCTATACTTACAAAATGAATCCATTCCAGAGCCTTTTTTATATCCTGGGGTTTTCGTAAATAGAGGCGCATTTTACATGTAAAACGCGTGATTCATTCCAAGGCTCCCAAGACTACCCCATAAACCCTTTAAAAATGATAAAAGTTTACCAATTTTGTATGAAATATGTGTTAAAAGTAAAAGAAAATTATTTATTAAACAATTTAAATTTTTTATTAACATCTTAAACCATTTCATTAACATATTTATTAATTAAACCATTATTAAACATTTTTTATTAACGCACATACACACACACACAACACTGTCTCTATCTCTCTCAGTCTCGCACACACACACAAAAGTCTCCCTCTCTCTGGTGTGTTTTGCCGAATGCGGGCTCCGCCCACAAGCAACGCGCAGCCGACGGACCAATTGTATTTAAATGTTTAAATGGACGGGATGTTGTATTTAAAGTGGAATTACAATACCTGTTTGAAAGAGCAGAGGTCCTGACTCAATATTAACTTGCTTCCTTGCGAGATTGGAGGTCTTGTCCCACGGAGCATGCTGTTTTCCTTCTGCTTCAATATTGTGCTGAAATAATTGCCTCCGTTACTGTTTTTTTCACTTTTCTGTATTTTCCGGGTCCATGATGGATAACAAAATATAACACTGACGATCACTCTCAAAGAGAACTCACGAGCCAACATTCCTGTTCAACTCTCCTCTCTCACGCGTGTGACAAACAGGAAGTATCGGTACAGGAAGTATGGGTACAGTTCAGCTGCCTCCTGGCCAATGGGATTTGGCGCATTGTTTGAATTTGTGAATGGCGCGTTTGGCGCTTTTCGTAAAAAGAGGTTGTTTTCATAAAAAGAGGACGAAAATTTAGGAAAATATTTTTCACAACCTGGATTTTTCATATTCAGAGGCTTTCGTAAATAGAGGGCCGACTGTATATAAAACAGTGATGTTAAATGTCACTAATTCCATCTGTCAGTTTTCCTGAGTGAGCTTGCCTACTGGAGTGAAGAAAACAGCCTGATTCCAGAATGTGTGCTTATCTGTGTGCTTATGTAATTAGTTTTTAACAGTAAAATGAATCAGGGGCAGTAAGGTACAATAGTTATTAGCATGTCCACCTTACAGCAAGAAGTTCTAGGGTTCAAGTTGTGGCCCTGATGAGGCTGTTTCTGTGTGGACATTTGATATTCGTATTTGTATATTTGTATTCGTTTTACGGATTTTACGTTTAAAAAAATTGTCATTTTGAGTTTAGCGTGCTCTCTATAGTACGAGACGTACCTACGTTATATGCTGATGTAATACGCTACTTATGCATGACGCTGCGTCTATTGTTTACAAATGACAGACTGAACGTGCCCCTCCTTCTTCCAAGTTCACTGCGTGTTACCCTTGTGTTAAGATGTAGTCTCTGCTATCTTTTTGTTTACACTGTTTTGCGGGCTTTTGTAACGCTAAGCAAATATGGTTGGTCAGATTCTTAAGCCTACTAGTGATAGTGGTAGTCAGAAAAAGCAGCAAGCCATCTCGTTAGAAACTCAATGAAGAAAATCAATGCTGGTGAAAAACATGACTATTGCATGTGTCTTCCAAATGGCACTGTCGACCATCGGAACCATTTACAAGCAGAAAGATCGCATCACCGAGCACGTTAAAGGTTATATTTGATACTGTATTTGATATTTGATTAGTGAAGTTGATTAAAATGTATTTATTTGAAATTATTTTGCTTGAATTTAATTTATTTGAAATTAATGTGGCTATTATTTTGATATATTTGATATTATTATACAATGTTATGTTTATAATAATTGATTTAGGGGTGTTTTATGAGATACGGTAATGGTATTTATGTATGTATAGTACAGTATGAACGTCATACATCACTGGAATATACAGTCACAACTTACTTTTTTTTTTTTCACCTTACGTTCGGCCATCTGGAACCGAACTAAAACGTAAGTCGAGGAGCGTCTGTACTCCGGTTTCGTCCCACAATCCAAAGACATGCACATTAAATTTGTCTGTTCCAAATTTACATCGTAAATGTGTGCGTGAACTATAGTGTGGTAGCCCAGTAATTCATTGGCAAGTTGTTCAGGGTATATCCCGCCTTTGCCAAGAGTCTCGCTTGTAGGATTGATCGGTTTTGAAAATTAATGAACATAACTCGGCGATAATTTTTCTTTGCAGAGTGATGATTGCGTGTTAATTTATTTGCTAAACCCATATTTCTGCAGTAGCTTGTAGGTAATTTAAAAACTAAAGACAATATCGGTGTAGTTTCTGACAACAGGAATGTTTCTGACTGTCTTCCTTTCGGCTTTTTTCCCTTTTACTCGGGAGTCACCACAGCGAATCATCTGATTCGCAGGTTTGATTTGGCAGAGGTTTTTACGTCGGATGCCCTTCCTGTCACAACCCTTTTTTTTTAGCAAGGGACAGAAACACGCTGACGACTTTACAGCTACTCTTTACGAATGTCAGCAATGGTTCTTTTACATGCCTCACACCATAGACAGTGAGAGACATGGCCCGCCTTTGATAACCCAGTTAGCCGCACTGGGGGGGACAGTGACAACCTTGTGGAGAGTGGGACTCGAACCCCCAACCTTTGGATCAGTGATCCAGCGCCCTATACCACTAGACCACCACTGCCCCCACAGGAATGTTTCTGACTAACTGCTGTTAATCTTTCAACAGTTTCTTTACCTTTCAGTCATCTGGACATGTTTGGGGTCATCAGTAGTGATGCTGTGCCTGATACACTTATAATAAATAGCACTGTACTCATCATGTCAGAAGATGTGTGGATGAAGAACTATCTCCAAAACAATGTCTCAGTTTTGTCTTTGTCTCTTATTATGGCACATATTTACAGAGTTGTATCCAGTTTACAGGACCATTAGTAATACATTACTGTATCGGTATTATCTAAATACACGTTAAATTTATAAATTGCCCAGTTCAAAACAACGCTGAGTTCATGTCTGCTATAGTTGTACTATGAAGATTTTTACTCAGTTGTGACCTCATTTTTGTCTACAGATGTGAAGAGGCCTGTGAATCTGTGCAGGCCGAACCCCTGTATGAATAACGGTGTGTGCGTCCTACGGAATAGAAGCTATCGCTGTGAATGCCGAGGATGGGAGGGACCACACTGCGAGACACGTCTGTACCACCATATTTTTCATTTTGTACAACTACCAATATTAGCTTTACAATAATAATTATATAATTCTTTACATGCAAAGAAGTTAAAGGGTACACGCATGTGACAGACAACAAATCCATACATAGTGAAAGATCAAACACTCATTCATTTTTTTTCCCCTGTACTGTATTAGTTCTAAGCCTGTCATGCCTTATGTGACTCATGGCACAGAGCACACTGAACTGAATTAATTCCACAAGGGAAATTCTCTCGCGCTCCCTCTCTCTCTCTCTCTCTCTCACACACACACACACACACACACACACACACACACACACAGAGAGAGAGAGAGAGAGAGAGACAATCATTATTTTGGTGTGGGATTCATTCATTTTGCAAACAGTGTTTATCTACTAGCATCAATGCAGGGAGGTTGGAGGCTATCACAGCCAATCCATCCCAAGGCAACAAAGACAACCATTTACACCCACATTTTGTAATAGCCAAACAACTAATCTACAGTATACCTCTTCAGACTGTTAAAGAAAACCAGGGTACATGGAGGAAACCCACTAAATGTCAGGGAGAATATGCAAACTCCACACAAAAACACTCCCTGAGCCTGGGACTTGAAGCCAGGACCTTTTTCCTTATTGGCAAATATATTGATTACCAATTAAGGGATGGGCAGTGGTTGGTCTAGTGGTATAGGGCGCTGGATTGCTGATCCTAAGGTTGGGGGTTCGAGTCCCCACAAGGGTGCCCCCCAAGTGCAGCTAACTGGGTTATCAAAGGCGGGCCATGTCTTTCACTGTCTATGGTGAGAGGTTCATGTAAAAGAACCATTGCTGACTTTCGTAAAGAGTAGCTGCAAAGCCGTCAGCGTGTTTCTGTCCCCTGCTAAAGGGTTGTGACAGGAAGGACATCCGACGTAAAAACCTATACCAAATCAATTGTGCGAATCATTCGCTATGGCGACCCCTGAAAAAGGAAAAGCCGAAAGGAAATCTCTCTCATTGACTACCAATTAAGCAGACCTGAGCAGGGTGCGTACTAGACATTAGATCAGGGGGGGTTAAACTCGTGCCACAAAGGGCCATGTGGCTGCAGGTTTTTGTTTCAACCAAGCAGCAGCAGCAGCACACCTGACTTGGCTCATTCAAACAACTGTTAAGAGTCTTCAGACATTTGATTGGTCAATCTTTGGCTCTGTACAGAGACCGACCAATCAACTGCCTGAAGACTCTTATCAGTTGTTTGAATGAGCCAAGTCAGGTGTGCTGCTGCTGCTGCTGCTGCTTGGTTGAAAAAAAAAAATCCTGCAGCCACATGGCCCTTTGTGGTACGAGTTCGACACCCCTGCATATTAGATATTTGTGTGTGTGACTGAAGAAACAGGGAAATTAATTTCTGCAGAAATGGTTAATTTCTTTGTTTTATGTGTGGCAGAGATCAGGCAAGAAGAATGTGATCAACAGTTGAACAGCATTTAAACACTCACCCAATCATAACGTGTCACTTACAAATCAGGGTTACAGGGGAAACTGGAGCCAATCCCAGCTGACTTTGGGATAGAAGTGGGGTACAGTTTGACTAAGTCACCAGTCTATTGCACGCCTGAACAGGGTGGAGTATCCACTTGAGCTGATGTTTTGTCTTTGCACTGTTGGAGGAAACTCTTTCAAGCAGGGGAAGAACATACAAACTCCTAGTAATGGCCTTTTTGAGTTTCGAAGTCTGAATCTCACGTTGAGGCACGAGGCCCTGTGCCACTCTGCACATAAACGTACTTTATATTTTAAAAATTCAGTTTAGTTTTGTCGACACTTACTACTTACCCCTTATGTGTTGTGTTTCCCTGCAGGAAGCAGGCAGCAGCCCTCCAGAGGTGATCTACCAAGACCTGCAGCATTGAGACGCCGCCACAGGAAGAACGTCAGAAAAGAGCAGTACAGAGAACATCACACGAGACATGCCAGCTGAGTACAGTCGTAGGATTAAAAAGAGATGGTACACTCGCACACACATACAAACACACAGGCAGTTCCATTGTTACTCACTGCTTAGTTTGCTAAACATAAAAAATGGAAAGACAAAGATGAGGTGTGTTTTGTGACTTTTAGAAAGGCTTACTATAAGCTCGCTACTACAGGAAACTGTAAATAATGGGGATCTCCAGACTCCCTGAAGCTCCTGTTCAGCACAGACTCTATCATCATTACTCTAGACAACTAAACATATCATTACATTTACAGTGATGGAGTGGGAGTGGCCTGCACTTCTTTTTAGTGATTTTAAAGCCCTGTCTTTTTCGATGCTATTTAAAAGTGCAGCTGTAAAAACAAGACATTATTACTGTAGCAGTCCTGAACAATTTAACATATTTTAAATGGTACAAGAATGCCTGGTGTCTGTATATATATTTTTAAAAACAAAAACTTCTACCCTTTTAAGTGTGGTCTGTTATCCCCTAATATCTAATGGTTTCAACAGTCTTTAGTTTCTTTTTTCAGATCCCTTTAAATCAAATGTATATGGAATAAAGTAATGTTTATGAGAATTAAATATTTCATTTTTCTAAAACATGTGTAATAAAACCTGTCAGTAGGTTTGTTTTTAAATATTTATTTCATATGCTTTTGAAAAAAAAAAAATATATATATTTTTTGTTGCTATATATAAAATTATAATGTAAATTCTGCATGTGTCTTTTGGTGCCATCTGCTGGAGATAAAGTCTTATGACATGTATTAGTTCAGTTCATTTTCTGGAACCGCTTCATCCTAATTAGGGTCGCGGGGAGGCTGGTGCCCATCCCAGCCAACTCAGGGCGAGGGCAGAGTACACCCTGGACAGCTCGCCAGGCCATCGCAGGGCAGAAACACGCTGACGGCTTTGCAGCCTACTCTTGTCGAAAGTCAGCAATGGTTCTTTTACATGCCTCGCACCATAGACAGTGAGAGACATGGCCGGCCTTTGATAACCCAGTTAGCTGCACTGGGGGGGACAGTGACAACCTTGTGGAGAGTGGGACTCGAACCCCCAACCTTTGGATCAGCGATCCGGCGCCTTATACCACTAGACCACCACTGCCCCTAGGACATGTATTAGTACAGACTCAATGTTCCAATGCAACATAAAGCATTTCATTTTTTAAATTTTTTTTATAGGAATTATTCATTCATTTTCTGAACCACGTAATCCTAATTAATTAGGGTCGCAGGGAGGCTGGCGCCCATCTCAGTCGACTCTGAGCAGAAGCGAAGTACACCCTGGACAGCTCGCCAGGCTATCGCAGGGCAGAAACACACTGACGGCTGACAGTTATGCAGCCTACTCTTGACAAAAGTCAGCAATGATTCCTTTACAGCCTTTCACCTCAAACAGTGAGACACATGGCCAGCCTTTGATTACCAAGTTAGCTGCACTATGCCAGCGCGCGCACACACACACACACACACACACACACACACACACAACCATCACACTCACACCAAGGGGCAACAGCCAATTAACCTACTGTGCATGTTTTCAGAGGTAACTGGAGTACCTGGTAGAAACCCGTACAAGCAGTTGGAGAACATGCAAACTCCACACAGAACTACCCGAAACTGGGAATCAAACCCAGGACCTTATTTCTGTGAAGCAGATGTGCTAACCACTGCAGTGAATATAATTATAAATAAAAATTCTAGTCACTTCCTGTTTTGTTTTTTTTTTTTCTCCTTCTGTGACGGGATTCTCTGGTTTCCTCTCACAGCCCAAACACTTGCACAGTAAGCTAATTGGCTTTTCCAGATTGTGCGTAGACGCGAGTGTGAATGGCTGTGTGTGTTGCCCTACAATGGTCTGGCAAGCTGTTCAGGGTGTAGTGTTGACTGGTATAGACTGCAGTCTTCCATTACCCTAATAGCATAAAGCATTTCAACAAACGAGTGAGTGAGTGTTGTTCGTCTTGATTACACACTGAGATACATTTTGCAAGTCTGTGGCCAATCATTTGAAAACTTAATAATAATAATATTTAACTTGAAACTTTTTATTGACTGTTATTTTACATCTGATCATGGTACAATAGTCAAAATGAGTAAGAATGAGCCACGGGGATGATTGTTGGAAGAACAACACAAGTCCCGAGAACATTACATGCCAATGTATCTATTGTTTTTTTTTTTATAGTGGTGGAGACAGTACAATGACACAGGCAGCACCGATGTCCGTGTGCTCTCTGACCATGTGTCACCACCCCACAACAGTACCACCATATTTGTCTCCAACACGTTGGCAATCGCTTTCATTAAGTTTCAGTATCGATGTTTAGAAATCATCACCAGAACAAGATCAGCACTCTTATTGTCAGCAGTCGATTACAGGAAACAGGTTTACGCAACCAACATCCAAGTTGTGGCCTGGTGCTGGCACATGTGTCTACAGTATACACATCTGGGCTGGAATGCTCTCTCAAAACAAGTCCTGTTTTTTAAAGAATCATATTTTAAATTGATTTGTTGTAACTCTCAAGCTGAATAATGTGAGACCACGACATTGCCAGGGTCTGTTGGAAGTATCTGAGGCTGAACAATGTTTTAACACTCTTGACTGGTTGGCATTATACCCAGATCTGAATCTGAATCTTTGGATGAAGTGTGAAGTATCGATGAAGTAATTCAGTGCTGGGTTGGAATTTTGAGAAGACAACATTCAGGTACTGTAATGCTGAAGTTGGAACATATTTTAGAGTTGAGTTTTATTGGAATAAAAAAGTGCATTTTTGTTCTACACATTATACAGCCAAAGGAATCCAACCAGCTCATTATAAATGTATTTACATCTCGATTACCATTACATGAATTTAAGCTATAGTCTAGACCGTGCCGCATCATTAACTATACTCGGCTCTCTGCTTTCCATGCTTTATAAAAAAAAAAACGAAAACAAAACACCAATGCCTTTCCAAAATGTATTCTTAATATAAAATACACATTTTAAAATATTTCGTAAAATATGCAATCCCTCACTTTTCATATATATATATTTTTTTAAATAGATTGATTCAGCAGTGTCCACTGGCATTGGCTATTGGTGTTACATTAATGCAGGGGCATTCAGGATCGCCTCTGATAAGCTGCCTTTGTTTAGCAGTACAGTCACAGTCACAGGAGGAGAAGTAGGAATAGGAACTAGCGAATGAGGGCCATGGAAAGAGGGGAAAAAAAAAAAGTACATGCTGAGAAAAGCTGCTCTCCTTTCCTGTCAAGAGCCCAGGTCATTGTAGACCTTAAATCATCATTGGCTTTGCATAGTTCCAGGTTGAAATCAATGTCATGTTGCTCTTGTTCTCTTAAATTCCATGTCTAGTTTGTAGATTTCTTCTCCCACTCCTGTATAGAAAGGTAAAGTTTGTGTCAGCAGGTCCACTTTAACTAAAGTCAGATATGAAAAACGTATGCCAGAGAATAAAACTATCCAACAATGCATAGGATGTGGGTGAATATTCATCGCTCACAGTTTCATTATTCCAAGTTTTTAAAAGGAATCACTGATGTTGGTGTATAGTGTCTCAGACGTCGACCTATGATTTTAAATTGTTGGCTCCTAACTGACCACACACACGTGTTACACAGTTAACATGTTAGTTTTAATTCCTACATCATCAATTTACAGCACGGGAGGATCATTTAGGAATATCAGATCTTTTTATATGTAGCAGGAGTCGATTACAGTCTACAAAATGCAGATACATCTGAAAACTGCAACTATAGATACCATCACACATGGCGTGTCTGTTCTGGTGCCGGATCTCTCGTACATTTTCACTTCCTTTGATTTTTTGAGTCAAACCATTTCAGTAATGACTTCGTCGGGTTTCACAGTGATTAAGAACATTTTCTGTATAAAAATAACCGGCTCAGAATCCTGGTTCTTTAAAGTACCTTGGCTTTCTGTAATACATTTCCTTTGCTGGATGTCATGATTGAGAGCGGCCTATTTTTCAGGGCTGTTGCTGAATTAACAGGTGTGAAGTCACTGTTGTTGGTGGGAGCGGAAGGGGCCGTCAGGGTGATCTTGGGCTGAAAAATAGAGTCGTAGAGTACATAGGCATTTGTGAATGCAAGAATTTTCTATGGATAAAACATTTTTACATCTTTTAGCCCATCAGTAAAAACCTAGCCAATGTTGGAAAATCACATTAACAGCTATTTTGTTTTTGCTTATTGCTCCAAAGAAAAGCTATACAGTATAATTAAAATATACAATAGTTATAAAATACAATGTAAATATTTGTAAAAAAAAAAAAAAATACTGTCAACTCCACCCACTGATGATATTAGTGAAGCAAGGAATCAACAAAGTAAGAAAATGTATTAAAAATTAGTAAAATAAATTAAAATGTGACGAGTCCATGATTGTTTAATGTTATTTGGCTTGTGAAGTACAGCATTTTTCTACAGTGTACTAATGTGTCAGAATCCATGTCACACTCCATTTCATAGTGTCACCAGGTCACAATCTTGGGACTGATGCGATCAGTGCAACCGTGGCGGCGGTCAGATTTCTTGAGGTGTCATTGAAAACCTATTATTGGTATCGATTGGTATTGATGATAAAAAAATTTTCCGATGTATCGATACATTGGAATATTGCTGTACTGTTCCATAAATGCGTTAAATAGAACAGACTACGATATATTACAGTCGTTTATATAATGCATTGAAAATAGTTTTCCACCGACAAGATTTTAATGAACACCTTTTTGTATTTAACAAATCTATAAACACTTGTTTACTAGTTAATTTCAAGCTAGTTGTTTCTATTCTACAAACACTTGTCAATTGAAAAGTTTAAGAGATCTGCATTTTTACAATTCATACAGAGAGGCGGGACGTACCATTTACTAGGGGTGTCATTGGAAATGGCATTTACTACAGACGCTGTCATGAACACAGGAAGCTTGGACTAACACTCGGCATTACGCTAAGATGGTTTTCGACTGAAACTATACAACGTGTTTTCGTACATTATTTTATTTATTAAAAGATACCACTTGCGCGAGTGTTATTTAAATTAAAACAGCTTTGTATGAAATTTAATATAAGATACATTTTATATAACGTTAGAAGTATCGATATCCTTTTTATAGGTATCGATTATAGATCGACATAATTATATCGGCGATATTCCGATTGTCAACGACAACCCTACAGATTTCAGTACTAATATTGTCAAGATAAGGATGTTTACTGTTGAGTAAACTGTTGATTATGTAACAATAACTTTGTGACTTTGGCTTTAAAAAAAAAAAAAAAAAAAAAAATCTAATTTCAATGTCATGGGAGTACTGAAGTTTGATTTAAAAAAAGCCAAAAGGTTAAAGTCACAAGGTTATTGTTACATTTTTGCAGACTTTTCTTGGTCTGCGTGCTTACAGGCTTCTCAAAAAATGGAAAAAAAAAATGTTTTACTGTAGTATTTTCCAAGACATTGTATATTGGTATAAGATGCTCTAAATGTGGTTTAATGCTATAATTGAACATAGCTGATTCATTTTCCAGCCAAGATACCCACATTGGCCGCTGGTGGTAAATCCAGAAGGCTACTGTCCACTGTGGTGCCCAGAGTAAAGGGTCCAGCCTCCACCTTCCTTAAGCTCTCCTTTACCTCCACCAGCCTGAGCTCCACCTCAACTCTCGTTTGTTCCGCTTCCCGGCATGCTTCCTCCTTCTGCTTCAGACATGCCTCCAGAGAAGCCTGTTTAGAAGCATCTGGACAAGACCATGAAATATGACAAAAATGTTTAAATGTCAGATTTAATAACTGGATATTTAATATTATGTTACAAAGTTCAAATTTGATCAAACCTGTACACACTTTTAAATAACACAACATACACAAGATCCTGTTACTATTTATTATTTAAATCATTAAAGTTGTTGAAAAACACCTTTTTCCACTAGAGGGAGCTGATGTACCTTGACATGAACTTAGCTCCTCTTTAAGTTCTCGTCTTTCCTTCCTCAGGGAGGCCAAAGTGGTCTTGACCTTCTCCTTTTCTTGCTCCAGCCGGTCCTTCTCCTCAGTAAAACGTCGTACATCAGCCTCCGTTCGGTTCTTCCCCAGCTTGACCTCAATTGACCCTGTGCACGCTACACCACAGAACACAATGGGGAGGAGAGTTCAGCTTCGTACAAGATCAGATCATTTAGAAACTGAAAGCAAATTCTTGAAGTGAATGACCTGAAATTAGCACAACAGCATCAAACAAACTGAATTATAGATTTAATGCTAACTTAAATTCGTACCTGGTACAGATGGCTTTAGTCTATCAAGGACCCGGTCAGCGCTTGCCGCCCGTACTCTTGAGGATGGAGAACTTTGTTGTGTATGTGAAGGGGTAAGGTGCTGATTATGTAACTGAATCTGAGATAAACGTGATGATGAGTCCTTGCTTTGGCCTTCCTTACTCTGAAGGTTGACCCTCTGGGTTTGAAGTTGCTGTTGCTGGGCCTGGGTCTGTGATTGGGTCTGATGAGGTGGACTTGGGGATGTACTGGAGTCCACATCCAATCTTCGAGGAATGGGGGGAGGATCAGGATTTCCTTTGGTTGCTGGTAGCAAATCTTCATATGCAGTCTCTGTAGGTGTATTCTTCTAAGCAAGAGAGCAACACTAAGACTTTATGAATGCAGATTTGATCAAAACAAATTGGCCGAAATATATATATATATATATAAACAGTATATTAATTTTATTATTTGACACCTTACAGGTTTGTTTTTTCTTTTTTAATCAGACACCAGAGAGGTGTTCACCGTTATCCTTACCTCACTGCCAGGATCATGTTCTTTATTACTTGGACTTGGAGGTGGATTAAGTGTTCTCCCTGATGTAGGAGAAGAATGGGGGGACACTTGGGTCGAATTTGTGTGGAGGAAGGAGCGGACAGGGATCAGATCCAGATACACCCTGTCCTTATCATCCTCTTCTGGATTTATTACGATCACACTGTTACCATCTTGACCCACCTGTATGATAAGAACCGATGAATATCGCAACCTCATGGAAAGAGCAATTTTGGCTATATGGATGTCAGTACATTTACATTTTATGTGACTAACATGGCAGCGTGGTTGTAATGGGACATGAACCCCCTGACCTTCTGTTCCATAGGTCAGCACCTTAACTATTGAGCTCAGTACTCAGTAGGTATCAGCCCAGAAAAAGAATCCAACCAAAGTAGAGCAGAAATGTGACCGATTTGTCTCAGTCACTTATTTGATGGAACGCTTCTAAGGTTACACTGTACGACAGCGGGGTACACCTTGAATAGCTCACACAGGGCCAACACACATATATCCAGTCACACCCACACCTAGGGGTAATTTGGAACAGCCAATTAGCCGAAAGCGCATGTCTTTGGATTGTAGGAGAGAACTTGCAGAGCCAGAGGAAACGCATGCAAGCGTGGGGAGAACATGTACTGTAAACCACCTCTCCAAGTCTGAGACTCAAATCCAGGACCTTTCTGTTATGAGGCAGACATGCTGATCATTTCTCCATCCTGTTGCCACTTGACACTTTGAAAAAAAAATCATTGTTAAAAATGAAACCTTAGGAAAAAACCCTAATATTTTTTTCATAGAAACTCAAAGGGTTTCTGTTTCAGAAAAGGTTCAAGGTGGAATCACTTCCTGGCCACAACTGTTAACCATCCACAGTCCCCCATTATCGCAGGTATAAAAACCTAGACACACAAACCGTCTGTCTTCCTTTTGGCTTTTTCCCTTTTTACTCGGGAGTCGCCACAGCGAATCATCTGATTCGCACGTTTGATTTGGCAGAGGTTTTTATCTCGGATGCCCTTCCTGTCACAACCCTTTTAGCAAGGGACAGAAACACGCTGACGACTTTGCAGCTACTCTTTACGAAAGTCAGCAATGGTTCTTTTACATGAACCTCTCACCATAGACAGTGACAGACATGGCCCGCCTTTGCCCAGTTAGCTGCACTGGGGGGGTTTGGGGGAGAACAGTGACAACCTTGTGGAGAGTGGGACTTGAACCCCCAACCTTTGGATCAGCGATCCAGCGCCCTACACCACTAGACCACCACTGCCCCCTAGACACACAAACTGATCAGCTGAAAACAAAAAAAGCTCAACCCTGGGCACTGTAGTTTTCTTCAAAAACTCTCTTGCGCTCAGGCAGAACAAATGCTGGGAATAAACTTCACCACTGATTGGTAAGTGTTGCTCACCTCCTGTTCATTCTCCGTGGAGGGCACATCATCATATATGTCATCAGAGCCGTTGTTGTTTGATGGGAGACCGTCGGAGTACATGTTTTGCTCTGAATATCTCCTTTGCATTAGGCTAAACAATTGCCAGAAAGATTATCAATGAACACAGAGCCACACATTCTTTGCATGTTTCCTTAAAAAAATAAATAAATAAAATAAACTAAACTCACTACATGGAGGTCTTGGCTGCATTGACTATACTGGATATCCTCTCAGAGTTTACATAGTCGTAGGTGAGGTCTTCTGGATCAGTTTTGGTTCCTGTCTGTGAGAGTAAGAGTCCCAGCCAATGGCCCATGTCTACAGATGATTTAGCCTTGACGATGTGACGGGAGAAATATAAACACAGTACAGTATGACGATTATGTTATTGCATACAAAAGATTTAAAAGATAATCGTTTTCATTTTTTTTGAACTGAAAATGTCGTCAGACAGTAAATGCTGAAGTGTGAGAAGGAACTGGACTGTTTATCTGTCTGTGCACAGTAGTTCATCACAACTGCTTATAAACATGTTTAAAGACATAAAAGGCAAAATAGAAATAGCTCACCCACGTTGCCCTTTCAGTTTGAAAACTTCTACAAATATGAGATTCTTTTCAACTTGCATAAATAATAGAGCATAAAAGTTTGAGGCCCGAGTGCGAACGTAGCCATATTAGTTCCCAAAAGTATGAATAAGTGTTGGCTGGATGAACATTATTACATCAGTGTATGACTTTCCTATATGGAGCAGAGAAGCACTACACCATCAGTATCACATGAGGATTGCGAGGTTGTGGTTTCTACACTGGACTGCACCCTCTTTACACTGGCAGACAAAGTAGTAGTGTGTAATGTGGGTACATGTTATAATTTGGGTGTGAAACAGCGTGGGCGGCACACTGGTGAAGTGGTTAGCATGTCCACCTCACAGCAAGAAGGTACCGGATTTGAGTCCCAGACTTCGGCATTTATGTGTGGAGTGCAGAGTTGGCATGTTTTCCCCTGCTTGCATGGATTTCCTCTCGGTACTCCCGGTTTCCTCCCACAGCCCAAAAAAGCATGCACTTTTGCCCATTAGATTAACTGGCTTTTCCAAATTTCCCCTGGGTGTGAGGAGAGCGAATGGTTGTGTGTTGTCCATGCAAAAGGCTGGCAAACACTACAGGGTATACCCCGCCTTCAGCCAACGTCAGCTAAGATAGGTTCCACCCTCTCTCTCTGCGACCCTTAACGGATGAAGTCATTTGGAAAACGAGTGAAAGAGTGAGTGAATGAAACAGAAAGGCATCCATGTGTGAGATTAGTGTGAACTAGGATATCGTAAGTTTTTATTCAGTCTGCCCTACTGAAACATACTGTGACTGCATTTAATGACCCAACTACAAGAGATTAAAATCACCTCCAGGATAGCAAGCTTTTCTCCATCCATTTGAATGTGAAATGAGTAGAGGTGTTCTGGACTGGGAATAGGTAGCACCATGCACCCTTCCAAAGGCACAGGCTGCTGGACAACTTTAGACTTGCTCTTATCCTGGTAGAACCAAAGCTTACCATTCTTTATTAAACACCAACGTTGCCGCCACTGGCTGTTCACAAAGACATTCAGATAGCCTGTTGCAAAGAAGATGTGGAACATTTTCCATTTGTTGAGATCTTTCCTCAGCATTCATACATGGTGACACTGAAGACCATTTTTATTTTGTATACACAAAGCTACCTGATGTCTCCAAACATTTCTCAGGTGCCTCTAAAGATGAAATCTTCTTTTTCCCAATGTTCATCAGATTACTTAGCTTCAGGCCAGGACCAGATTTCTTCTTAACTAAATGCAAAATAAATTAATAAATGAATGAATTAATGAATTAATATTGGTATTTATTGAGAACAGACCCTTATTTCATACTTGAGGGAAATGGAACAAGTCTTACCGTCTTTCGTGTCAACGTTCTCAACATGGCTGTCTGTGCTGTTGCCACTCTCTGATGCCATGGAGAACCTCTCATTAAGATCAGTCTGTGGAGGTATAAGGAACACTTTATTATACTCTTCTTCATTTAAACTACTATTCTATACTCCCACCAACAATTTAGTGTATAGTTTCAAACCCTGAATTCCCAGGACCTGTTGCTTGTTGCTTGAACTTTTAGCTACTTCGAATTTTATGTTTTTCTTTCTTTCTTTCGGGCTTTTTCCCGTTCTCGAGTCGCCACAGCGAATCATCTGATTTGCACATTTGATTTGACATAGGTTTTTACGTCGGACGCCCTTCCTGTCGCAACCCTTTAACAAGGGACAGAAACACGCTGACGGCTTTGCAGCTACTCTTTACGAAAGTCAAGCAATGGTTCTTTTACATGAACCTCCCACCATAGACAGTGAGAGACATGGCCCGCCTTTAATAACCCAGTTAGCTGCATTTGGGGGGGGGGGCGGGCAGTGACAACCTTGTGGGGACTCGAATCCCCAACCTTTGGATCAGCGATCCTGTGTCCTATCCACTAGACCACCACTGCCCTTCAGATGTTATGTTTAATGGTTGGTATATTTTAAATATTAATATTGATGTCTATATTTGTCCTGTAGCTGATTTGGTTTCTTTGTAAGCTATCTGCTGCATCAATAAATTAAAATGTTATTTTTAATAGGTTCTTCTTGAAATCTTTTCTATTTTTAATTTAAGCCTTATGTTTCAATCAATGTTCTACACTGAAAATTTAATTAGAAAAAACAAAACAAAGGACCGGTGACACGGTGACATAGTGATTATCACGTCTATCTCACAGCAATAAGATCCTGGGTTCTAGTCCTGAACTCGGTGAGGGCATTTCTGTGTGGAGTTTGCATGCTCTCCCTGTGCATGTGTGGGCTTCCTCCAGTGACTCCAGTTTCTTACCACAGTCCAAGGACATGCGAATTGGCTGTTCCAAATTGACCCTAGGTAGAAGTGTGAGAGTGATGGGTGTGTGTGTGTGTGTGTGTGTGTGTGTGTGTGTTGGTCCTATGATGGTCTAGGAGGTGTTCAAGGTGTATCCTACATCCTGATGATGGCCCGTGGCCCTAGTAGGATTAAACAGTCTGACAAATGAAGAAATGAATGAATGAATGAAAAAAACAAAGGGTATTTATAAATAAATATAAAAGTAAAACCTTTTCTTATGGTCCATTCTTTTCAGTGCATACCTTAGTACAGTTGAGTCTTGATGAATCAGAGACAAAATGACCTTCTATAGATTTGGGACTGATCTCTTGGATGACCTGGAGTAAACAACACAACAATGAGTAGATCATAACCGATGAAGGACTCGGTGCATTCTTGAAGAGATACTGATTAAAATATCTGCAGCCTTGCCTTCAACCATTGTTCAGCCTGATCTTTGCTCTGTAGGCCCAGCACAATGGCCTCACCACCCTGGGGAATGATCTTCAGCTTGTGCTCTTTCCTTTTAGGCTGCTTTTCTTTATAGATGACACTGCAGCCCATGAGACTGACCTCCAAAAGTGGGGTCTGGTCTTTTGAGCTTTTGTAGCACTGGGTATATAAATAAATGCATGAAACACATCACTGTCGCTGACAGAAACAAATAAATTTAGAATTATATCTTGTATTTCATTAAAAATAACAAAGGAGCGTTATGGATTGACAGACAGACAGACATACAGACAGATAGGTAGGTAGATATATAAAGGAACTGAGTGTGACTAACTGATCACCAAGGTCACCTACAAGGAGTCGATTTTCTCGGATGACACACAGCTGTTTGGTCCACTGACCCAGCCATTTCTTTCTCCAGAGGAAAGCACAAATCCTTGCATCCTTCATTAACTCAATGGATGCCTCTGTGGATGGCCATTGGTGCTGTGCTGCAGATTTGCATTTCGTCACTTCCTCTTCATCATAGGACTCATAGGAGCTGCTCACTGCATCACCATCATCTGAAGAATGAAAGCTCAATTAAGTTTCTCATGGCTCAATAAGAATTAAGTGTAAATTAAAAAGATAGGGCTGGGTTGAAGTTGAGAGTATAGATTCTGATGAATGTTGAGCAGATTTTATATTTTATTGGAACCTGCCACAGTCCTGGGAAGCGATTGTACCTGACAGCTTCAGGCTGTAAACAGTTCTACATGTACTTTCTGTGTCTGTGTGGCTTTGCCTTCACCTGTATATTTACAGAATTTGGCAGAAGCCCTTATCCAGAGCGATTTACATTTATATGTCTTTCATACAACTGAGTAATTGTGGATGAATGGCTTTGATCAAGGAGCTACCGCTGGTAACATGGTAGTACTGGGTCTTGAACCGTAGATCTGATCAGTAACCCAGAGTATTAACCACTGAACCAGTTTTAACCCGATTTCCGATTTCCTCAAAATTCAAATTTCCAAACTCGTGGTGGTAGGAATAATGGCTGTGACATTCATACTGCAGGTTACTCAGTATATATCCTCTGTTCTCAGGAGCCTCCATGGGGAAATTACTGATGCTCCACAGGGGATGCAGACATATTTCAGGTGAATACACAGAATGAAATGACATGTATCCATTTTTCACAGGGGATTTAAGCAGGTTGCATTGACAATAACTGTGAATATAAACAGGGTAAACTTGACATACAGATTCATAGCTAGTGATCTATGATGGAAACCTGATGTAGGGTCATAGTATTTATTTATTTTTTTTTCATTTTTTGCTAAACCAAAAACCTTTGAATATAATTTGCATTATATATGTTATTGGCTAACTATTATTATGGTCACTAGCACTAATTCGAGCTAGAGTGGTTGGGTGTGGGGAGGCGGGAAGTAAAAGTCAAATACAAAACATGTGGAAATCCATGTATGTTCCAGTTTAAGGTGGAACCTCCGTGCAGAGCATTAGAGCAAATGCACAGGCTCTGTGGGGGGCTTTGGAGTTATACTTGGTAGGTGACAATCCTGTAAATTGCCACTATATGTGAATGACTATATAAATATATGGGCGTGTATGGTGCCTAGTGATAAATTTGTCAACCTTCCATGGTGTGTTCCTGCCCTGTATCCAGTGCTCCTGATGGACTACCCAAAGATGGATGAACGTGTGAGTAAGTGAATCAATCAATCAATACTGCTCTGGTTCAATATGTTTAGATATGATGAAATTTCAATACCAGAAAATTAAAGAAAATAGATTAAGGGTATATATATATATATATATATATATATATATATATATATATATATATATATATATATATATATATATATATATATATATATATATATATATATATATATATATATATATATATGGGGCAGTGGTGGTCTAGTGGATAGGGTGCATTGATTGGATAGGGTGCGTTGATCCGAAGGTTGGGGGTTCGAGTCCCCACAGGGTTGTCACTGTCCCCCCCAGTGTGGCTAACTGGGTTATCAAAGGCGGGCCATGTCTCTCACTGTCTATGGTGAGAGGCATGTAAAAGAACCATTGCTGACTTTTGTAAAGAGTAGCTGCAAAACCGTCAGCATGTTTCTGTCCCTTGCTAAAAAGGGTTGTGACAGGAAGGGCATCCGATGTAAAAACCTCTGCCAAATCAAATGTGCAAATCAGATGATTCGCTGTGGCGACTCCCGAGTAAAAGGGAAAAAGCTGAAAGAAAGAAATGGGAAAAAAAAAAAAAAAATATATATATATATATATATATATATATATATATATATATGCACACACACATTATGTGTACGTATGTGTAAATATAAAACTTTGTCCCCTTCTAGCTAACAATTAAACCGGACTCATTTGCCGAACTTCTTAACTTTACTATTTGGGTTAAGGGGAGGGTGGACTCAACAATGGTGAAAACAGGATACACGCTGAAAAGCGTTGGGGCAACCTGAAACAACTATTTAGCCTATGTCGTGGACTGTGGGAGGAAATCGGAGTATCCACACAAGCATGGGGAGAACATGCAAACTCGTCATAGAAACACCCAAGGCTGGGATTTGAACCTTGGGCCTTTTTGCTGTAAGGTAGGTTTGCTAAGCATTATGCCACTATGCTGTCCTTAAACACATAAGATTATCAAATTGCATTGCATTAACCACATTTCCTTTTTTCTAATAAATCATTTCCACAACTTTGTCAAGGAAATCCATCTCATTTGAATGTTGAAAAAGACAGCTGCTTGATAATGGGTCCAGACATTTGCTGAAAATATAAATCATTAATTGTTCAAGGTGCAAGCCTCAGCTGGCCCTTATTTCATAAGATCATGGCTAATGTTCTGCTGCTGTGTGAGCAGTGCCAGAAGAGATCATTGGAGCAACAAAGAGTATCACTGTTCTGTACTCATCAGCTACAGGGTCCTCTGTGTTACGGCCATGTTCAGATAAAAAATACCATCCAGAAATTTGTAGCCCACATTTGGAACGTATGCTTCTTAATTATATTGTATAAAACTTCATGGCAGTAGTAAGTGACAATTTTAACAAACCAGTATAAGAATATGTTCACTGATGGAGACTTTAAAGCACTCCTGTATATCGCTTTGGATAAGTGCGTCTGCTAAATGGTGTAAATGTAAACATAACTGAAATAAATCTGGATATTGAATTTATATTATGTTCAGAGTAAACAGGAGTACAGGGAGACAGTGTAAGGCGAAGGTAGCGGTGTCAAAAGCCAAACAGAGGCGTATGATGACTTGTATGCTAGGTTGAACAGTAAGGAGGGAGAAAATGATTTATACAGTTTGGCACAGCAGAGAAATGGAGACGGGAAGGGTCCGCAGCAAGTTAGAGTGATTAAGGACAGAGAGGGAAATATATTGACTGATGACAGAAGTGTGCTGGGAAGATGGAAAGAGTACTTTGAAGAGCTGATGAATGAGGAAAATGAGAAAGAGAAAAGAATGGAAGAGGTGACCATTGAGGACCAGGAAGTAGCAAAGATTAGTAAGGGTGAAGTGAGGAGAGCATTGAAGAGGATGAAGAATGGAAAGGCAGTTGGTCCTGAAGACATACCGGTGAAGGTATGGAAGTGTCTAGGAGAGGTAGCAGTAGATTTCCTGACAAGAACATTCAACAAGGTCTTAGAGAGTGAGAGGATGCCAGAGGAATGGAGAAGTGTGCCTGTGCCCATTTTTAAGAACAAGGGAGACGTGCAGAGTTGTGGCAACTACAGAGGGATAAAGTTGATGAGCCATACGATGAAGTTATGGGAAAGAATAGTGGAAGCTAGACTTAGGGCAGAGGTCAGCATTTGTGAACAACAGTTTGGTTTCATGCCAAGAAAGAGCACCACAGATGCAGTGTTTGCATTGAGGATGTTAATAGAGAAGTACAGAGAAGGTCAGAAGGAGCTCCATTGTGCCTTTGTGGATCTGGAGAAAGCATATGACAGGGTGCCGGGAGAGGAACTGTGGTATTGCATGAGGATGGCTGGAGTGGCAGAGAAGTATGTTAGAGTGGTGCAGGACATGTAAAAGAGATGTAAGACAGTGGTGGTGTGCTGTCGGTGTGAAAGAAGAGTTCACGGTGGAGGTAGGACTGCATCAAGGTGAGAGCACAAGCTCTCAGCCCCTTCTTGTGTGCTATGGTGATGGACAGGCTGACAGATGAGGTGAGACAAGATTCCTCATGGACTATGATGTTTGCAGATATTGTGATCTGTAGTGAGAGCAGCGAACAACTGCAGGAAAATCTAGAGAGGTGGAGGTATGCCCTGGAAAGGAGGGGAATGAAGGTCAGTCTCAGTAAGACAGAATACATGTGTATGAACGAGAAGGACCCAAAAGGAACGGTGATGTTACAGGGAGCAGAGATAAGGAAGGTGGAGGATTTTAAGTACTTAGGCTCAACAATCCAGAGCAGTGGAGAGTGTGGAAAAGAGGTGAAGAAGCGTGTGCAGGCAGGCTGGAATGGTTGGAGAAAAGTGTCCGGTGCGATGTGTGATAGGAAGGTATCAGCAAGAATGAAAGGAAAAGTGTACAAGACGGTGTTGAGGCCAGCGATGTTGTATGGTTTAGAAACAGTGGCCCTGGGGAAAAGACAGGAGGCAGAGCTGGAGGTAGCAGAGATGAAAATGTTGAGGTTCTCTCTGGGAGTAACGAGAATATATAGGATCAGAAATGAGTACATCAGAGGGACAGCACATGTAAGACATTTTGGAGACAAAGTCAGAGAGGCTAGATTGAGATGGTTTGGACATGTACAGAGGAGGGATAGTGAGTATATTGGTAGTAGGATGCTGTGGTTGGAACTACCGGGTAGAACGCCTAGAGGAAGACCAAAGAGACGATTTATGGATGTGGTGAAGGAGGACATGAAGGTAGTTGGTGTAAGAGAAGAAGATGCAAAGGATAGGGTGAGATGGAGGCAGATGATTCACTGTGATGACCCCTGAAGGGAAAAGCCAAAAGGAGAAGAAGAAGATAATAATTGCAGTATATTGAATCAAACTCTCAGGACCCTATTTACTGTTTCATGAGAAACAAATAACATTTATTCAACCAATCAGCAAGTATTTTGGTTTAAATAGTAGTTTGTTTATTTGTTTGTTTTAAATTCCATTATATTCACAAATAATTTGAAACTTTAGCAGTGTAGACTGAAAGTTACCGAGGTAACACATTTGGACTCTCTTTTGAAAGTATAAATCTAATAAACTTTGCCAACCAGATCTTACCATTGATGGCAATATCATATGGTTGAGCCTCCTCATAGTAACTCTCTGAAGAATCCATACATGCTGGTGCTGGAACTGGTGGGAGAGTAAATGATTCCCTTCTTCCTATAGGCTGGAAGAAAGAGAGAGAGATTATAGTGCTTTTGACAATTCAGTATTTTCCTGTACGTATCATGTATTAAACAGCAAAATTACCACTACACCCTGTCTACTTCTGTATTAAACCTGCCATGTATGTAACTGTTTGACATCTCGTATGCAATAAATCAGTCTCAGGAGCTTTTATTTAAGCACCTGACTTTGTGTTGGCATCTGCTTTCCGACTGACAAGGAATTCCTCCACCCCGAATATGAGTCGAATGTGACCTCAGCTGTGTGCACTTCAGACAGGAATTCCACACATGTTCGTGTCAAGAAGTAATGGTTTGAGCAGGGTGTGGATTGGCTGGCGGGTTTCCCCAAATCCTTCAAATCAAAGCATTACTAAATCCCCTCATGTGATGTCTACATAATGGACTGTACACATTCTGTTCATCACCTATACACTCATGATCTGTATACCATGATGATCTTTTATGTTGATCCATGGTGAGATTATAATCACCTATTCAGTATTCTTAGCAGGAATAGGTTGCTTAGTTCACAATTCTCTCAGAAGTATTGGAACACGAATGATAATTTTCTTTTGCTCAACACTGAAACATTTGGGTTTGCGATTAAAAGCTGTACGTCTCTAAGAAGTTACAGCAGAACTTCCGCTTTCATTTACTGATATTTAAGCACATCTGCATGCGTTAACTTTGAACATGGTACCATTTGTTTGTGCTAACATATTTTGTTAAGTGATAAAAAACAATGTTACATGTGAGTGATAGGTGTTATTGGTTGCCCAGATGTGATTTAAAATTTTTATAGAGAATAACCTGAAGACACAAATACTGTAGTCATGCCTCAAAATACAACCCACTCATCTGTCATAAGAATCAAAAGGCAAGAGGTATACAGAGATGAACCATAAAGGTTTTTGGAATCAAGATGAACCTCTACCAAAGTGATGGAAAAACCAAAGTGCAAAGAAACAATGGGTTGACTTATGATCCATGAATCATGCTTTCATTAATCAAACATGATCTCATAGTTCGGCCTTCATGGCTGCTTCTTGCTGATGTAACTCCTGATAGTAGCACAATGTATTCAGCAGTGTACAGAAATATTCTAACTGTTTACAAGGAAATGAATTTAATCTAACTGAGAAGAACTTCATCGTACAGCAAGACAATAACCCATAACACACCGCCAAGACAGCGATAGACTTATTCAGAGGAAGGTTTTAGACCGGCCAAGCCAAATATCAGACGTTAACCTGATTGAGCATGCATTTCACCTCCTGATGAGGAGATTTATGGATGTGGTGAAACCAAAGAGAAGATTCATGGATGTGGTGAAGGCGGACATGAAGGTCGTTGGAGTAAGAGTAGAAGATGCAGAGGATAGGGAGAGATGGAGGCAGATCATTTGCTGTGGCGACCCCTGAAGGGAACAGCCGAAAGGAAAAGAAGATGATGAGGAGACTGAATGGTGAAAATGCTCAGAACAACCAACAGTTAAAAGCTAGGTGTTGTTAGATCCTCAGCTCTCAGTCTCACTCACTTATTTACAGAGCCATTTAATCCTCCCAGGGTCCCGGTTGAGGCTGGAGACTATCAGCTGACACCATGTAAAGCTTGCCAGTCTATTGTAGAGCCTGCACCCACCCATAGATGCATTCACACTCATACTTACACCTAGGGGCAATTTAGAACAACTAATTAGCATGTCTTTGGACTGTGGGTGGAACCGGAATACCTGGAAAAACCCCACTCAAGCATGGGGAGAGCATACAAATGTCACACAGGAACACCCAAGCGCGGGATTTGAATCCAGAGCATTCTTGCTGTAAGGCAGACGGACTAACCTCTTTGTCACCATGCTGCCTAGTACTCAATTATGATTTTTAAATTATGCCATTCCACAATCTGTTTTTTTTATTGTACTGTATGACAGACGTTGTTAGATAAGATAAGATAAGATACAGCTTTATTAATCTCACAATGGAGAAATTCACTGTTACAGGCTCTTGAGGTACTATCAGTAGGGGGTGCAAAAATAGATACAAGTACGAACATACACACATACATATATAATATATAAGTAAATAAATAAATAGATACATAAATAGTATAAATTACTAAACAATAAAAGAAAAGAAAAGAATGGAGCAACTTTATAGACTGGCCTATATTAAAGTGTAATGTATCTGAGTGCAGAGTAGATGGGTTGATTTGGTTCACAGTCAGTGGGGTAGATGTGGTTGATTAAAGTGCACGGGGTTTTTATTGCACATAACCGGTATTTTCACAGACAGTTACAAAGTGGCGTTGTACAGTCTGATAGCGGTGGGAATGAACGACCTGCGGTAGCGCTCCTTCCTGCACCGAGGATGCCTCAGTCGTACACTGAAGGAGCTGCTTAGCTCCTCGACAGTCTGGTGCAGTGGGTGAGAGCTGTTGGACAGGATGGATGTGAGCTTTGCTACCATCCTCCTCTCACTCACCTCCTCCACAGAGTCCAGTGGGCAGCCGAGGACAGAGCTGGCCCTCCTGACCAAAAAAAACCATTGTTTTGTGCAGATGCTCCTTGACTTACGTTTTTAGTTGGTTCCGGACAGCCGAACGTAAGTTGAAAGTGAACGTAAGTTGTTACAGTGACGTATGACGTATGAGGCTCATACTGTACTATACATCCATAAATACTATTACCGTATCTCATAAAACACCCCGAAATCAATTATTATAAACATAACATTGTAAAATAATATCAAAAATACCAAATAATAACATTATTTCAAATAAGTCACTTCTTTATACGGAGTCACTTTACATGAAGCTTAAAACAGCCAATCGACGCTGACAATATGTGAGGCGCTCAATACCGAAAGTAGTGTACTTACACAGGTAGTGTACTTGCTGTGAGTTATACGGACTTCCGGTCTTTCAAGTGCACAGGGGTGCCGTTGAACTCGTTTAGAACACAGCCTGCACTGATGTGAATCACGGAGCAGAGAGCTCTCTTTCCTGGATTTGGGTTTTCATTCATTTTACAACTCTCTTTGCTTAACTGAGTATGCATAGTGGATTGTGCCGATCTGAGCAGAGAGTAAATTCATCTCTGTGTATGAGACTTGCACCCATGCTAGTAGGCTTACGCTTCTGACCAACCATATTTGCTTAGGGTTACAAAAGTCCGCAAAACAGTGTAAACACAAAGATCACAGAGATAACGTTTTAACACAAGGGTAACACGCTATATAACTGAGATATATACTAGTCCTATTCAAAAAATTAGCATATTGTGATAAAGTTCATTATTTTTTGTAATGTTCAGTTCAGTTAATTTTCTGTACCCGCTTAATCCTAATTTGGGTCGCGGGGAGGCTGCCAACTTCGGGCGAGAGCAGAGTACACCCTGGACAGCTCGCCAGGCCATCGCAGGGCGGAAACGCGCTGACGGCTTTGCAGCCTACTCTTGTTGAAAGTCAGCAATGGTTATTTTACATGCCTCACACCATAGACAGTGAGAGACATGGCCGGCCTTTGATAACCCAGTTAGCTCCACTGGGGGGGACAGTGACAACCTTGTGCAGAGTGGGACTCAAACCCCCAACCTTTGGATCAGCGATCCAGCGCCCTATACCACTAGACCACCACTGTCCCTCTTTCTGTAATGTACTGATAAAATTAAACTTTCATATATTTTAGATTCATTGCACACCAACTGAACTATTTCAGGTCTTTTATTGTTTTAATACTGATGATTTTGGCAGACAGCTCATGAAAACCCAAAATCCCTATCTCAAAAAATTAGCATATTTTATCCAACCAATTAAAAAAGTGTTTTTAATACAAAAAAATTCAACCTTCAAATAATTATGTTCAGGTATGCACTCAATACTTGGTCGGGAATCCTTTTGCAGAAATGACTGCTTCAATGCGGCGTGACATGGAGGCAATTAACCTGTGGCACTGCTGAGGTGTTATGGAGGCCCAGGATGCTTCGATAGCGGCCTTAAGCTCATCCACAGTGTTGGGTCTGGTGTCTCTCAACTTTCTCTTCATAATATCCCACAGATTCTCTATGGGGTTCCGGTCAGGAGAGTTGGCAGGCCAATTGAGCACAGTAATAGCATGGTCAGTAAACCATTTAGCAGTGGTTTTGGCACTGTGAGCAGGTGCCAGGTCGTGCTGAAAAATCAAATCTTCATCTCCATAAAGCTTTTCAGCAGATAGAAGCATGAAGTGCTCCAAAATCTCCTGATAGCTAGCTGCATTGACCCTGCCCTTGATAAAACACAGTGGACCAACACCAGCAGCTGACATGGCACCCCAGACCATCACTGACTGTGTGTACTTGACACTGGACTTCAGGCATTTTGGCATTTCCTTCTCCCCAGTCTTCCTCCAGACTCTGGCACCTTGATTTCCGAATGACATGCAAAATTTGCTTTCATCTGAAAAAAGTACTTTGGACCACTGAGCAACAGTCCAGTGCTGCTTCTCTGTAGCCCAGGTCAGGCACTTCTGCCGCTGTTTCCGGTTCAAAAGTGGCTTGACCTGGGGAATGTGGCACCTGTAGCCCAGTCCACTGCTTCCACAGGTCCCCCAAGGTCTGGAATCGGCCCTTCTCCACAATCTTCCCCAGGGTCCGGTCACCTCTTCTAGTTGTGCAGCGTTTTCTGCCACACTTTCTTCTTCCCACAGACGTCCCACTGAGGTGGCTTGATACAGCACTCTGGGAACAGCCTATTCGCACAGAGATTTCTTTCTGTGTCTTACCCTCTTGCTTGAGTGTGTCAATGATGGCCTTCTGGACAGCAGTCAGGTCGGCAGTCTTACCCATGATTGCGGTTTTGAGTAATGAACCAGGCTGGGAGTTTTTAAAAGCCTCAGGAATCTTTTGCAGGTGTTTAGAGTTAATTGGTTGATTGAGATGATTAGGTTAATAGCTCGTTTAGACTACCTGAACATGATATGCTAATTTTTTGAGGTAGGAATTTTGGGTTTTCATGAGCTGTATGCCAAAATCATCAGTATTAAAACAATAAAAGACCTGAAATAGTTCAGTTGGTGTGCAATGAATCTAAAATATATGAAAGTTTCATTTTTATGAGTACACTACAGAAAATAATGAGGTTTATCACAATATGTTAATTTTTTGAGAAGGACTAGTATATATATATATATATATATATATATATATATATATATATATATATATATATATATATATATATATATATATATATATATATATATATATATATATATATATATATATATATATATATATATATATAGGGGCAGTGGTGGTCTAGTGGTATAGGGCGCTGGATCGCTGATCCAAAGGTTGGGGGTTCGAGTCCCACTCTCTACAAGGTTGTCACTGTCCCCCCCAGTGCGGCTAACTGGGTTATCAAAGGCGGGCCATGTCTGTCACTGTCTATGGTGAGAGGCATGTAAAAGAATCATTGCTGACTTTCGTAAAGAGTAGGCTGCAAAGTCGTCAGCGTGTTTCTGTCCCTTGCTAAAAAGGGTTGTGACAGGAAGGGCATCCAACGTAAAAACCTCTGCCAAATCAAACGTGCGAATCAGATGATTCGCTGTGGTGACTCCCGAGTAAAAGGGAAAAAGCCGAAAGGAAGACAGACATATATATATATATATATATAAACTGAACTGGGAAGAAGGAGAGGAACGTTCATTCTGTCGTTTGTAAACAATGGACACAGCGTCATTACGTCAGCGTACTACGTAGGTACATCTAAAGTTAAAATTTGACTTAAAAAAAAAATGTAAAATTCGAAAAAACGCAAATCGGGTGAACGTAAGTCGGGGAGCATCTGTATAGCACCATGAATATCTTTCGTAGAAACACAATAATAATTTTTAAATCAATACAATCATTTAACAATATATATTATGTTATATATTTATGTTGTATGCAATGAAATATACAGGAAAATTCATGTAATAAGTAGATGAAATCTTTCCGGATATTACTGCAAAAAACTATTGCAGGATAAACATGACCCGAATACAGTGTGGAGAGGTCTTGAATCCCCTGAAGGGATTTATTTCACAATAATCACTGACTTGCTTTATGTTATCCCGTAGTATATGTGCGTGGTCTAACGGTCAGAAAAAGAGTTTAAATAAGGTCTGTGGAGCTCTAAAAAACCATTAAGCCCTGGTTCTTGTCAAGATCCAGGATATTGTGACTAAAAGTTTGCTGGAGGCATTTTCAGGAATCAGCAAAATGGGCGGCAGTCAAGCGGAATAAGAGGAAGATATAAGCAATAAAAGAGAGCCTTCCACCTCAGAAATAAACCTCATGACTAAACTAAATGGAAACGATTTTTTTAAATAGATTTGATAATTCCACACCCCACCAACTCCATCTCCTGACTTTCTGACAGCCTATCAAGGAAATATAGTGGAAGGTGTGCAAAAAGCAGCATCAGCGTGACAGTACATCTGCCACTGATTAAGATCATAGTGCACACTCAGTATCCACGCTGGTTTAACACCGCCAAAGATCAGGAGCTGAGGACCAGGACAACTGATCCGCCAAAACGACATACTCATTGCAACTGGATATGAGTCTGTTTCACATGTTCGCACACTCAGTCACACAGTGCTGCGTACTGATCCCCATCGAAACCTCAGTTTTAGCTTACTCCCCTAGTTTTTGTTGAAATAAGCAAGCTCCCCATTTTCATTACCATGGGAACACTGCCTGAGAATTAAGTAGAGTCAGACATAAATAAGGAGAGAAAACCAGTCTTTGGGAAAGGACAAGTGGGAAAGAGACCAAACAAACACCCAAAACATGGAAAATCCCTGCATCCAGGGCCAAGAATCCAGTACAGTGAGAATATAAGCCAACTGGGTCCTAAATCCTTCTGAGGAGAGAGGAATGGAAGCTGATAAAATAATTAACAATGGAAAAAGACAGTTTTCAAAGTATTTGGTCTTTGAATAGCTATAATGATTTTCCCTGATCGTCACAAGAAGTCACTTTTAACCATTTTTAACTTCCAATCTTTTAACCTTAAAGACTGTATTTGATTCGTCATCTGATCCTCCCTTGAACTCCTTTTGACCGAGTAAAAATCGTGAAATAAAAACCTTTGTTTGCTCATTCACGTCTTTCTTGTACAGTACAGGCTGAGAGTCATGACTGTATTCTTTTATAACCTCTTGTGATCATTGTATTATTGCAATTTCATAAAATATGTTTTCGTGATTGTTTATTAATATAACTATTGACAGCTTTGATGGGTTTAATTTGTATGACCTATTTAGGATCATAGTCCTAACAGTTCCTGTTGCGTGGAAGCCACACTCCCGGTCCTATTTGATGCCAAAGACCAACCCTTCTGCTATATTTAGGATGGCTCTATTTTGAGAATCAGCAAAGCAGGGCAGAGTGACTGATGTTGAAGTGCAACTGAAACACGTATGTTTAGTGTCAACTCTGGACTGAAACTCTAATTTGGTTGGACTTGAACTTACTTTAAAACCTGCAAAGTGGATTAAATATTAGGTAAGGCGAGAAAAGCTGGAGGAGTTATGGAGCCTCCCAAGAGCCCAGGGCTGGACACTCTCATTGTGCCTCAGGCTGAAGCTTCTGACGTAACAGAAAGACAGGGGCTGGCATACATTCTCAAAGTACATGTGGATGGAGGTGATTTCAATGTTGACAGGGCATTGCTAGCCCGGAATTCCGAGTACTTTCGTGCTCTTTTTCGTTCTGGGATGAGGGAAAGCCATCAGGATGAGCTCTATTTGCAAGGAGGTCTGACGGCAAGGGGTTTCCTCATAGCTCTGGCTGTTGCGAGGGGTGAAAATCCAAGCATCATGGACCCTGATGAGATTGTGGACGCTGTCGAGTGTGCTGCCTTCCTTCAAGTAGACACCTTGATACAGTATCTTATGGACATCACAGATACAGACAACTGCTTCCTTATGTACCATACAGCAGCCGTTTTTGGCCTTTTAAACCTGTTTCATAATGCAGCAGTATTTATCCGTGATTCCTACCAGGATCTCAATGAAGCAGCACAACTCTTGCCAAAGGAAATGATTCACTATGTAGAGTCACTTACACCTGCTTCTTTCATTGCTATGGGAACACATTCTCCCTCTATGAAAATGTTGCAGGACTCCTCTAGGACCGTGTGGTACCTAAAAGAAGAGCAAGGTCTATGGAACTACCTGACTAACCTTCCCACAGAGGCCAGTACCTCCATGGCAGGGATAGCTGTGGTGAAGAATCGGTTGTATCTGGTGGGAGGTGTGCGAGGGGTGAGCATGGAGACGGTGGATTTCAGTTACTGTTATAACACAGAGAGCAACTCGTGGAGCATGTTTGATGGTCCTTATCAGCCTAGATACAACTTCACACTTGTGGGTCATGAAGAACACCTGTATGCATTTGGTGGCGAGTATGATAAGACAATAATGTCCTCCGCAGAAGTGTGTGATGTTTCGACGCAGAAGTGGACTTTTGTGAAAAATGCCCCATGTCCTGTGGCAGGAGCAGCGAGTTCTGTTACTCGAAGGAGGATTTTTGTTTGTTTCTGGAAGCCACCAAATACTACAGATATTTATGAATACATACCATGCAAGGATGAGTGGATCCTGACTACAACCTTGATACGTTATCAGAGTTATGGTCACTGCATGGTGGCACATAGTGACAACTTATATGTGATGAGGAATGGTCCTTGTGATGACTTCTTACGCTGTCTAATGGACTGCTACAACATCACTACAGGCCAGTGGACAGCCATGCCAGGGCATTACATCAACAGTCGTGGAGCTCTGTTTACAGCTATGGTGAGAGGTGACTCAGTGTTCACAGTAAACCGAAATTTGACTCTGGAGTACCGAATTTGTGGAAATATCTGGAAACCACATAGGCAGATGATGGGTTTTCCTAAGAGTGGCTCACTCTGGACATTTATGCTCAGACTCCCCAGGACTGAAAATAAAGAAGAAGCAAATACTAAAAATTAAACACTGGAAACTGCTACTGAATTTGCAACTGCTACTCGAAACAAGGACAAGGACGTGTAGTTTAACTTTCCACAATGTAAGATTTCTATTTTGTAAGCGAAACAGTTGCTAAGCAGCCACATTAGAAATGTAATACAGTGGTACCTCACTTCACGAAATTAATCCGTTCCAGCGCCTTTTTCGTAACCTGCATTTTACGTAAGTTGAACCGCATTTTACATGTAAAACGTGTGATTCGTTCCAAGGCTCCCAATACTACCCCATAAACCCTTTAAAAATTATAAAAGTACACCAATTTTGTATGAAATAAGTACGAAATACGTGTTAAAAGTAAAAGAAAATTATTTACCTTTTTGTAAAAAAAAAAAATCTCTCAAACCACCCATGCGACGCTTTAAAGTCCGGGGGTTGCTGGTCTGAAGAACCCTCACCCCCACCCTCCTTCACGTGGTCCTTAAATATGGTGGTTGCTTTTTCCGAAATAATCGCCTCCGTCACTGTACCTCCGCTTTTAAGGCCTGCTTCTGCTTCAATATCGTCCTGATTGTACAGAGGTTTTCGCCATACTCCATTGCGATTTCACGCAACCGAATCCCACTTTCATATTTTTTTATCATATCCTGTTTTACTTTTATTGGTAATGGAGCCCGCTTCTTCTTTTCAGTCTCACCGGGAATTACTTTCTTGGGACTCATGATTAATAACGAAAAATAACACTGCAATAAGCACACTCAAAAAACTCACGAACCAACAATACAACTCTCCTTCAAGCGTGTATCGAACAATGGGTCGAAGGCACACGAAAAGCATTATGGGTACAGTACTGTATTATGGAGATTCAGCTCCCTCCTAGCCAATGGGAGGCCAGCGGGGCGGGGTGTTGGGAGACAACCAATGGGAAAGCAACTCGCACATTGTTTGAATGTTTGAATGGCGCGTTTGAATTTTTACGATAGCGCTTTCGTAACGTGAACTTGTTTCGTATCCAGAGACAAAAAATTTAGGAAAATGCATTTCGTAACCTGAATTTTTCGTTTGGCAAGACTTTTATGAAGTGAGGTACCACTGTATAGATATTGAGTATATTGTACTTATTGTACAGATTCAGTATTAAGCCACTTTGGATATAAATTAAGTGGACTCAAACAAGTAAACTATTTAGGGTGTTCTAGGAAAAATCTGTTGTTTTTCCTATCCCTACCTCATTTGCACATATAAGCAGAACATACACTCCAGCAATGTTTTTTTTTTTTTCTTAAATGGCTGATGCAGGTGTTAGTAATCACTCGCAGCACCCTGTGGATCTGTAGATGAATCTGGAGTTTAAAGACTTCTTATTGGCTCCATTAATTCTCTCCATTTAAGATTAAATAGTTTTATTTGTCACATGCACAGTTATACACGTACAACCTGCAGTAAAGTGTTATTCTGAATCTCTCAGAATGTGTGCATATTTAACAAAAGTAGGAAAGAAATAAAGCTAGAGTAACCAGAAATACACAAAAAAAAAATTCTAAAAAAATACTCTAAAAATATGAAAACATTGTAAAAATCCAGCCCATAAACAATAAATAAGTAACAAACAGCAGCAGGAGAAAGTGACAGTTGCAACATGTGAAGTGACCATGTGCAAATATGATAGTGAAGTGATATAATACATTGTGCAGTTGAAAGTGACAGTGTGCATCGCAAACAATAAGATGTGCACTACAGGGTGGGACCTTGAAGTGCAAATTGTCCAGAGTTATGACATCGGCCTATATGTATATCTGCATGACTACCCATGGATGACCAGAACACTTTTTCAGCAATTTGCCCTTTGGATCAGGATAAATACCTTGGAGATTACAGCACCTATAAAACTAGAATGAACAGGGATTATAGGCATAAATCCCATACATAAGGTTGTGAATGACCTGGGAATGCTTTTTTTTTTTTTTTTTTTTTTTTTTTTTTTAAACAAAGCATGTGAAAGAAAATAATTTTGCCATACGTATTATAGGTTTAAACACACACTGATTGAACATCAGGTTACATAAGCAGAAGTCAATACAGTATTACATAAAATACCATATGACTATATAAAACATTATCAGCACTATGGCATATACTGTAGAACCACATAAAGAGTAGTTTTTCTATGGTCTGTATTGTCTAATAAAATAATTATACATATCTAATATAAAATAACTATTTTTGTTACTTTAAGAAAACGACAAAAGGCATTTTCACATCAAAACTGACTCAGGCAGATTGACATAATGCATGTCAGATATTTCAGGGAAGTTCACAGTAACTTAAAAGAGTTCAAGCCACAGTAAAAAGGCAGTTGTACATTATTAGAAAAAAATAAAATAAAATACAGGAGTTAGGCTTAAAATCTCAAAATAGGGGGAAAAGGACAGAATTGTCTCAATGACTGAGTGACATTCTGTTATAATGATGATATGTTTCATTATTAAGTGATATGCCTGTATTACCAGCGATCACTTACTGTTCTGGGTGGAGGAAGCTCTGGAAGGCTCTTCTGTGGTGCACAGACGTATTTTCCTGCACTTTCATTGGCTTCTTTTTCTGTTCTGTGGTCTGATTTCATACAGAGTCAAAGGAAAACAAGAGAAATGGAGAAAGGTCAATGCCTTCAGAACATGTTCCCAGAGTAGAGTGCTGCATACTAGCATACATATTGCATAGTGTTTCTCATTGGATAAAATATATGAAAACTGTTTCTGTTTTGTTAAAAGGTTTATATAAGCTGTTAGACCATGTCTTCTAATTTATGTTGCCTGTGGCAGTATTTTAACGACCAATAGCTGTACTCAAGTACTTCCTATCAAACATTCCTCATACTTCCTCTTGAAATGCTAACATCTGGATTGCTGTAAGATGGACATTAAACTTTCACAGGAAAAGTCTAAGAGTCAACAAAGATACAGGCAGGCATACATTTCTTAACTTCATATCTACTCCTTTGTACCTTTATTACTGTGCAAACTAAAATATCACATTACAAATCATACAGTTTCTGATTCTTAATGACTTTTTCAGATTCTGCAAATATTAACTAAAACTATACAAATATTTTCATGAGAATGAAAGGCGAAGACGGGGGACAGTACCGGATATCAACACCAAATATCAAACGGTTATCTTTTCATTGCTCTGAACAATCAACTCGAGTTCCCATCGGTGTATTTTTAACTTTTTGTGTGTGTGTGTGTGTGTGTGGGGGGGGGGGGGGACGACAAAACCCTGGTTTTCTAAACAAGTAAAGTCTGGTCAGGGGTCTCAAATGTCTTGAGGTGTGAACACCTACATATTGAAACCTCAGAATACTTTTCTGCATGTTTTATTCTTGAGTGAACAACACAGCCACATATCTGATGGGGTTTTGGCTAAGATATACTGAAGGGGACATACTAAGAAATAGACAGGAAATCATGTTGGTGGTTGTGACGGAAAGTAGGGGAAGGTGGAGGCTTTGGGTAACACCATACTTCATAATGTCATACCTTGTTCAAAATCAGACAGCATTTTAGAAGGGTAACATTAAAGGAGCAACCAGTGACAATAATACTTATAACATTATCGCAGAAAAATACATGAGAAATCTCTGACTCATGATCATATTTGCGTCAAATGTTTTCTCAAGAAGATGTAATAGATCTTTTGGAATGCTTTTCCTCTGATTTAAATTACAGATAGAGCACTGAATCATACACTTACCTTTATCTGTTTTGTCTTTGTTCTGTCCAGTGACAAGGACCTTGTTCATATAGATATATTCTTCATCCCCACCTTAGAGACAACAGGAAGAAAAGAATCGTCAAGAATGTTTCCAGAATAACACATTTGTCTGGATTTTGCCGGATAAAATAAATAAGCAAACAAATGAATATACACAGGTATTCATAATAATAGATTTCACTAAAAATTACGGTATATGCACTCCTCGATCACTCCTTCTTTCTATTCTTGAAATCTGACATTCAAAGAATCTTTTTTTTAAGCATACAGTATAATTTTGTCATAGTGAGAATGGGACATTGTTGTGTTTGTGCACATCTGAGAGCACCTCTTGAACCTCCACCCACTGTACACATTAAAGCAACGCCTATGGAAGATGGATAGGATCCAATATTCATTTATTGTACAAATTCCTCCTACAACTGTACTCTGCAGGAATCGAATCCCCAATTAAAATATTTGTCAGGAATGCCATATTTAACTTTTTGGTTTTTAATTTTATTTGTCAGTTAACCTAAGAAAAATAACAATACAAAAGTGACTCAGATCCATATGGTGTTCTTTGTTTTTCACCGGTTTGTGAACAGAGTAATAACACTGATCCTTGCTTCACATTTGTTTTAATGTGAAAGTCAGATTGGGATTTGGAGGATGGAAATGAAGGCTATTTATAAGCTGCTACTCAAAGGAAGTGAGTGTCCCTGGAGGATAAAAGCAGCCTTGGAAAATGATACAGTTTAGAGCCAGAGGAGGAAGTAGAGAAGCCCAAGAACAGAATACAGTACAAAACCTGGCTGCCATTTTTATATATAAAAACATCACACAACAAATAGTTCACTTTCTGAAGGTAAGAAATGTTGGATTCGCTGCAATAAAGGCGAGCATTGCCAAAACCGCTCTCTCAGAACAAAAGATAACAACAGGCACAAAGACAGAGGGGTTCACGTGTCGTAGAAAGCTGCACATGTGTGGTGTGTTGGTGTGCCGTACCGTTTGAAGATGTGTATGAATGCAGCAGGTCGGTAAGCATGCTTTTCTGCACTATGGCATTTCCACTTAAGTTCTCTCCATCCAGGAGCTTCAGGAAACGCTGCAGCTCGGACACCAGCTGCGCCAACACTGCAGTGACACACAGGACAGTCAGAAAAAAAACACTGGACTTCAATGGACACAAATGGACCTTTTCTTTTCTGCTAGCACAGATATGAAATGGGGATTAAAATAATGAAACAGTGGTTTAGGGAGCATGAGGAATCATTTTTGCATATGTATTGGCACCCCAGAGTCCTGACCTTAACCCTGTTGAAAGTTTTCTGGATGTGCTGGAGAAGACTTTATGGAGTGGTTCAATTTTTTCCCCCCTCATCAATTCAAGACGTCGGCGAGAAATTAACCCAACACTGAATGGAAATAAATGCTATGTTGCTTAGTTTTTTTTTTGAAACAATTGTCTGTCTGTCTTCCTTTCGGCTTTTTCCCCTTTCACTCAGGAGTCGCCACAGCGAATCATCTGATTCGCACGTTTGATTTGGCAGAGGTTTTTACGTCGGATGCCCTTCCTGTCACAACCCTTTATAGCAAGGGACAGAAACACGCTGACGGCTTTGCAGCTACTCTTTACGAAAGTCAGCAATGGTTCTTTTACATGCCTCTCACCATAGACAGTGAGAGACATGGCCCGCCTTTGATAACCCAGTTAGCTGCACTGAGGGGACAGTGACAACCCTGTGGAGAGTGGGACTCGAACCCCCAACCTTTGGATCAGCGATCCAGCGCCCTATACCACTAATGACATGACAATTATGTGTTTAAAGCAAGACTAAAGACAGAACAACAACATAATTGTGTGTGTGACTTTTGTTTTTGTCTGAGCAGCGTATGACACAGTGTCTGTACTTTAAAGCGAATAGAATTTCTAACAACAGCAATACATTGTCAGCTCTTAATCAATTTTAAACAGTCACCATATGCTTGAATGTCATTTCATAGATCCAGATAAAAGTACCAGACCAGTGTGTCTAACATGTCATGTGCTAGTAAATGATGTTTTGTACTTTTGTCTCCTGCCTGGTTTTTATCTCCATGTGACTACAGAGTCTTGCTTTCATTTGCTGTCATATCACATGACCAGGGACTTTTGAATTGTTTCTACTTGCTTGTCTTATGTCTCCTTGATGCCGATGGGGGTTGTAGAGTAGGGGTGAATGATATCTCAGAAGTCATACAGGGGAATAAGGTGTTGTGAAAGAGACCATTTTGTCACCCAGTCTGATTTCAGCCCCCACACATCCTCCAGGGGTCAGAGCTAAACTTGCCCACATGCCCCAGACTTGAAGCATACTTTGTGCCTCTTTCACTGTCATGAATAAGTAGGCTTCATGCCTTCACTCAATGTATTCAAGAATAGAATTAGAGAGAAGTGGGCCAGATTTGCTATGGGGGGAAATTCAGATTCATGAAAACACTGAGCAAAGAAATCAGACAATCACTGTGAACAACACACACACACACACACACACACACACACACACACAAACATGGCAAATTAATCTCAGACATACAAAATGGATATATTCCAATAAAAGCAGATTTTCTTTGTCTTCTTTTTGCCAAAACAGTCAATGAATTTGTAATGGTATTTCACAATACAGTAAATAATTCATGTTTGCCAGCCACTCCCAGCTCCCTTCCTGTTCCCTGCTGATAATCAAAATGTTTTAGAGATTTAGGCACTTCAAAGAACTCTCAGTTGAAACTATACAGCAGGGTAAGTATACTGCAGGGAAACTGTAGCAGCGTTCCTCTTTAGGAAGTCCAGGTTTTTACTGAGATCTATTTACCTTGTATTGCCGCTGAGTCGGTTTAAAGCTTAAAATATATATGATGCCATTTGGTTCACATATGGGGCAGTGGAGGTCTAGTGGTATAGGGTGCTGGATTGCTGATCCAAAGGTTGGGGGTTCGAGTCCCACTCTCCACAGAGTTGTCACTGTCCCCCCCCAGTGCAGCTAACTGGGTTATCAAAGGCGGGTCATGTCTCTCACTGTCTATGGTGAGAGGCATGTAAAAGAACCATTGCTGACTTTCGTAAAGAGAAGCTGCAAAGTCGTCAGCGTGTTTCTGTCCCTTGCTAAAAAGGGTTGTGACAGGAAGGGCATCCGACGTAAAAACCTCTGCCAAATCAAACGTGCGAGTCAGATGATTCGCTGTGGCGACTCCCGAGTAAAAGGGAAAAAGCCGAAAGGAAGACAGACAGACCATTTGGTTCACATATGTAAATCATATGAAATAATTTACAGAATTATATAAAACACACTAGGCCATTGGATTGCCATCAGTGTATTTATGCCTTTTGATAGCCTGAATCAGCTGAGGTCAGCAGGGCGCCAGCCTCCAAGTAACCCTAATTAGAATTGAGCGGTTCAGAAAACAACTGAATGAATTATATAAAACATCATATTTCAGTATTCATTGTGATTTTGAATTATGTATATTTTTGTCGTACCAAATTATTGAAATTCTGCATAGTGATTAAGTGATTCCCTATTTAAAACTACCTGCAGATACAATAATAAGAAACCCTGTGAGGAGAAGAAAATGTCTACTTTAGAAGACAGTCTTTAAAAGAAGTCCAAGTTAAGAAACTTAATTTCAGTCATTTAGTCCAAAATACTATGTCCTTTAAATTTACCCCATCGGTCTCCACAACCTATCGGCATACACCAAGATTTTGAAAGACTTTGAAAAGCTTGTTGTCAGGTCTCTTTGTTCAGCGTGTCTATCACTTCTGTGTTTTCTCAGATGAGTTATATTTAAAGCAGGTAAAAAGTTTCCCATTTGAAACCACCGTGTGGGGATGAAAGATTTACTGAAGCTCAGGTACAATGATATAGGCAATGTATTATTTCACTTTGACATGTCTTGTTTTGCATGACATAAAAGCTTCAGAAAGATCTCAGGCCACCACATGAAACAAGAAAGTGCTTCTGATCCTTGATACTTCCTATTGTGTGGTAACCGGAGCTTTCCTCCCAACATTTTTCCTGCCATGTGTTTTCAGACTGGACTTTGATGCCCTTCTCCAAAGAGTTCCTCGGAATGTGGAGTCAGTTGACTTTAGACCAGATTGGACCGAGTTTCCATGGCTTTTGGCTTGGCCACATGCCGGCTCCCAGTCCTTCAATCCAACAACATGGAACTACAACATCAGACTCCTACATGTGCTGTATGTCTTCCCACTTTTTCAAAACAATAAAACCTATATTTCAATGAGCTTCATGCTTTCCAGTATGAAGTGATATATTACCATTATTTACAGGTTTTTAGTCAACTGCATGGAATTATAAAGCTGTGTCACCTTCATGCAGATAATTCAAATATTTGCCCAGGAGTTTCAGCAAAGTTCCTGCCTCAACTGACCCCTTATATCTCTGCCTATGTGAAACAGGGATTTCCTTTTAACAAAATTGCGCCACTTCCTCGTTCACAATGATAAATTCTAGATAATAGCAAAAAAATTATCTTTTCTTTTTCACGCCATCGCTTAAAGTACATAGCTACTGCAGTAATGTTTTACCGTTTATTCTAGACAATAAACTTAACTTTCTACTACTCACTCATTTGCTGAACCGCTTAATCTGCCATCAATTTTTTGAAAGTTATTATAGTTTAATTTAGGCAGGTTATTCATATTAAAAAAATCTAAGCTTAGGTTAATGCCCAGAGGGTTCAAGATTCAAGCCTGGGTAAGTCCATCTTGCCATTATTGAACCCTTCAGCAAGGCCCTTAAGCCTAGCAGTTCATCCAATTCACATCAATCACCACCACCACCACCACCACACAGAAACAGGACCAACATAAATATAAAAATTAGAATCTATATAAATATATAGAAGAGCCTAAGTACTTAGGCTCAACAGTCCAGAGCAATGGAGAGTGTGGAAAAGAGGTGAAGAAGCGTGTGCAGGCAGGTTGGAATGGTTGGAGAAAAGTATCCGGTGTGATGTGTGATAGGAGGGTATCGGCAAGAATGAAAGGAAAAGTGTACAAGACGGTGTTGAGGCCAGCGATGTTGTATGGTTTAGAGAGAGTGGCCCTGCGGAAAAGACAGGAGGCAGAGCTGGAGGTAGCAGAGATGAAAATGTTGAGGTTCTCTCTGGGAGTAACGAGGATGGATAGGATCAGGAATGAGCACATCAGAGGGACAGCACATGTAAGATGTTTTGGAGACAAAGTCAGAGAGGCTAGATTGAGATGGTTTGGACATGTACAGAGGAGGGATAGTGAGTATATTGGTAGTAGGATGCTGAGGTTGGAACTACCAGGCAGAAGGCCTAGAGGAAGAGCAAAGGGGAAATTCATGGATGTGGTGAAGGAGGACATGAAGGTCGTTGGTGTAAGAGAAGAAGATGCAGAGGACAGGGTGAGATGGAGGCAGATGATTCGCTGTGGCGACCCCTGAAGGGAACAGCCGAAAGGAAAAGAAGCAGGAAGAAGATATAAATATATAGAAGAGCACCATAAAATCTAATAAAAATTGTAGTTTGTAGATTTATTTCTACATCATTTAAGCACACAAAAGAAAACTGTCACCCAGCACCCCTTCATGCCCCATAATTGTAAACATGATTAATAGGTTTGTCCATCATTTGTGCACATTGGAAAACAAACAGAAATGTGATTCTTTAGTGGTAAAATTCGCTTTAACTGGTTATATTTTGCTATTAAAAATCACGTTTGATTTCTGTAAAATGCTTTGTGCACATTTTTTTTTAAATTTTACAAATACAAATGATACACAAATTTAAAAATGCGAAATCAAATATTTCACTCCTATTATCTATATGGGTGCCAAGTCCTCAGAGGTCGGCAAAACAAGCAAACTATTCACTGATTAAACTGTTTAATAAAAAGGTCATTGCTCCTTCAACCAGTGATAAAATCTGATAGGTTGATGCAATAACAATGACAGATAATAAGATGTTTTTTTCTGAAACCCTCACACACCAGACCCTGATAATGACAGGGGAAATGTTTTTTGTGGTTCAGAGGCATTTTGTTTGGCTGTGTGTGTTGAAAACAGCATTAAAGTTATAGCCACAGTACAAGTGACTACAAACTGAAAGAAGACTCGTAAGAAGGATTTAGGCTTTTGTTCAAATAATATTTTGAAGTAAGACTTAAACAAAAATTAATAAATAAATAAACAAATAAACATATATGCTACCAGTTAACGGTTTGAACAACTCTTCTATTTCAATTGAGTGAATGTGTTCAGCCTTTCAACTGGTGCTGTATGTTATAGCAGCTGTGATCAACAACTGGTCCCTCACCGAGCTCATTTTTTCTGCTCCTGATTTTATTCTGCAATCCACTGTACCCATGGAAGTAAATTTTAACTTTCTCTAATAAAACAACAATAAACCAAATAGAAGATTATAAGACATATTTGTATTTTTTACATAATTTTGGTCTTGGAATTGTCACATAAATATGAATGTTCAAATTATAAGTGTTTAATAATTAAAAAGAAGTAAAATATATGGAAGACTATTTGAAGATTGAAAAAAAAAAGGTTTAGGATGCTTGTTAAGATTTATTAGATTTATTTGTTCATGCATTTTTTTATTCATTACTATTTATGTCATTAATGATAATCTTACTGGAGGAAAACTATACAAAATTATATTTAGTGCTTTTTCATTTGTCCTTCCCTCAACGCGGCAGTGGTGGTCGAGTGGTATAAGGCGCCGGATCGCTGATCCAAAGGTTGGGGGTTCGAGTCCCACTCTCCACAAGGTTGTCACTGTCCCCCCCAGTGCAGCTAACTGGGTTATCAAAGGCTGGCCATGTCTCTCACTGTCTATGGTGAGAGGTTCATGTAAAAGAACCATTGCTGACTTTCGACAAGAGTAGGCTGCAAAGCCGTCAGCGTGTTTCCGCCCTGCGTTGGCCTGGCGAGCTGTCCAGGGTGTACTCTGCCCTCGCCCTGAGTTGGCTGGGATGGGCACCAGCCTCCCCGCGACCCTAATTAGGATGACGCGGTTACAGAAAATGAACTGAACTGAACCTTCCCTCAACCACCCCACCCCACCTCAGTGTGCAAACCTATTAGATTGTTGATTTTTTTTCCCTCCTTTTTTGCTATTTCCTTATAACCCAGGTATATTCACATCCTGTCCTTTAGGTTCCAAAACTGCCTGAACTCATTCAAACAATGTGTCTTTCTGAACGCGTGTGTATTAGACACAAACATCCCATATTTACCCAGCATGGTTTCTCAGTTTGGGTCAAATTACCCGAAACTGAAGTTACAATCTTGTGTTTTCTACTTGGCAATCAAGGATGGATGATTCCTAGGAAACATTGTACGTCGCTTTCGCGTCGCTTTTTTGCCTCGCTAATGCAGGGAAAGATTTATTATTTTTCCAATCAAAGCTTGGTTATTTATTACAACTATTGTTAAAAATACTTGGGCTAATTTAGGGATTTGATTCACGTCACTGCTCATGTTATGTTGATTATTGTAAAAGCATTTGTATTGACATTTACTATGAATGAAAGATTTCAATACTGAAGTCAGAATGAAAGAGGAAGTCCTTGAAGCTATGTAATTATAACTTTGAGAAGATATTGACATTTTAGATTTTGCTCTATGACAACTTAGATTTTCTCTGTGGCGCCTGTACAAACACGCAAGCATTTAGGATAATGTAAAAACACAAACATTTTTTCATAAAAATTAAGATACTGCTAAAAGCTTTGAAATAGATTTCATATTTGAAGCTGGAAATACTAATATACAAGTGGTATGCACATCTGTGATAGTGCTTATCCCTATTAAAAGTATGCAGACTAATCTCACAACTTCACAGACACAAGTCAACAGAAAAAGCTGTAGTGTTAAAAATTTACAGGAGCCTTACATCCAACATATTCAATTCAGTGTGACACATTACCACAAAGCACAGTTTGATTTACTGTCATCCAAAGCATATGTGTGATTAACAGTTTAATTATCTTTGCTGTTGACGCCACACAAAGTAACTCGAATGTTAAGCAAAAACCAAATGAGTCTAAGTACGTAATTCAACAACTTTGCAACAGGCTGTTGAGGGTTGGTGAGAAAAAAACAAGCAAGTCTCTCGGCCACTCAAATTTGTTGTTCTGGTCATGTTTTTCTGGTAATACTTTTTTTTTTTTCTTCCCTGAGCCATTTACAGACAGAGGTCAAAACCAAACAGAGTCAGTTTATAACTTAGTCTTTCACAAGCCCGCTGGTTTTGAACTCATGCAAATATAAATACCAGAATGAGTGAAGTTAAAAAATTATGACAAATATTAAGTACAAATGCTTTGAGATGATACTTACATTAGGAAAAATGTATGAAGCAAATAAATATGGAATGACTGCAACTGCACTCTGGTAAATCCTTGTGTGGCATCTCCAGTTGCAACCTAATCTGTTCATGCAAAACTGGTCAAAAAATGTCACAGCTGGAAGAGATATATGACTTATCAAAAACTTATTTATGAGTGTTTGTAAAGTGTATGCTTATTTTATTCATTCATCCATTCATTCATTTTCTGAACTACTTAATCCTAATTACGGTTGTGGGGAGGCTGGCATCCATCTCAGCCAACTCTGGATGAGGGCAATGCTTATTTCATTTTTCTCAATTTTCTCAAAACACTGCTTGCACAGACTTATAATAAACATGATCCAGCACAAGGTGGGAGATGTATTGGTTACAAGGTTTCCGTTGATTTCTGTATATTATAAGCATTAAAAAAAGAATTAATTGCATATTATGCAAGGTTTTGTGTTTAGTTTTGTGGCCTGGGCTAAATCAATACTAGTTGTAATAATTTTGCTGCTAAATATTTGTAGTGGTGGTCACAGTTAACATTAGATAGCAATTTACAGGCTCTGTTAAGGTTTTCTTGGTCACTCATAGAGTAAAGCAAGGTCCATCAAAAAAGTCATAATATGCAAATTTAGGCCTATAAAACGAGCTCCCGATAGATGTCTTTACTAATAGCTGCATGAACATGGATTTGCTATTTACATCTTTCTTTGCAATATCTGATTTCTACTCTCATTTGTATCACCTCTGTTTTTAGTTTAGGTAGGTAAATGGGTTCATGCTCTGTCGAAACAAGATGAACATTAATTGGTCTGCTACCTGAGTTAGATTGTATTTTTTTTATTTTGCATGAGTCTGAGTGGTGGTGTATGAGCCTCTATTTTTGTTCTTCAATTTCATTATTTATAATAAACCTTTTATTTTTTTATTGCTGTCTATCATCATGCACGTGGGGCAGTGGTGGTCTAGTGGTATAGGGCGCTGGATCGCTGATCCAAAAAAAGGTTGGGGGTTCAAGTTCCACTCTCCACAGGGTTGTCACTGTCCCCCCCCAGTGCAGCTAACTGTGTTATCAAAGGCGGGCCATGTCTGTCACTGTCTATGGTGAGAGGCATGTAAAAGAACCATTGCTGACTTTCGTAAAGAGTAGGCTGCAAAGTCGTCAGCGTGTTTCTGTCCCTTGCTAAAGGGTTGTGACAGGAAGGGCATCCGACGTAAAAACCTCTGCCAAATCAAACGTGCGAATCAGATGATTCGCTGTGGCGACTCCCGAGTAAAAGTAAAAAGTAAAAGCTACAACAGCAATTCTGTAAGTGTATTTTGACAACATGCCTTTCATTGATACCAAACATAGCATTAACAGAAGCTCATTAGCTCACATCAGTTTCATCACAAACACACCCAAAATTATTTTGCATTTTACCATCAAGGTGTCAAATGATGTATTTATAATAAGTTAATAAATTCATACACGTCCGTGGAAACACGGATTGCTTCAAAAATATTACAATGAACTGGCATGAGGAAATTTCATTCATTTGAAATGTAAACTGTATCAGATTTTGTGGCATTTCCAACATTTACACTCTGCTACATGCGTACACTTTGAGGAACATTTACTCAGACTATTACAGCCTAGCACTATGGCTCCAGTCTATGTAGGGTCAGTTTGTTTATGCGAGGCAAGCAGAATTAAACCACTCACTAAAAAAACATAATAATAATATTAAAAAAAAAAAAAAAGAAAATCAGATTTCACTCTAAACTGCAATACAAATGCAATTTCCCACAATCATGGCTTATCAATAACAGTCATAATATTCTCTTTGGCCAGCCTTTGCAAATTGCACAATCATTGCCAAATACATCAGCACTTTATTTCACTATAGAGCATCATCTTCAGTAGGCCAAAGCAAACACAAAACTTATACAACATCCTAATACTAAAACAGACTAATTTTACCTAAGGGGCTACCATTCTTGTTAGCAAATTCTAAAAATGTCTGAATGTTTTACAGTGTAATTTGTGACATTAAACAGCTAAGACCATATGTTTCTCCGTTTAGATGAGAAACCAGTATGGTCTTTATTGAAATATGCCGAGGACTGAAATTTAAGCAGGACTCCTAGGGTGAAATGATATCTGGCCAGTTCTGATTAAAATGTTTAATTTTTGTGTATTTACTCACTGCTGCACCGCAGTAGAAAACTCTGCAACGGTAACTGATAAAGTGTGACATACTGGCAAGACAAAAGCATGTTCTATTTCCAGTCAAACACCCAACTACTAGGGGCCTTTGGCGTAGTGGTTAGGGTGCTGCGCTCATGATCGGGAGGTTGTGAGTTCGAATCCCACTGAGACCCTCACTGTGCCAAGACCCCTGGGCAAGGTCTCAACCACAAGTGTGCCTCTGTTCACCCAGCAGTATAAATGGGTACCAGTAAAAATATACTGGGAAGGTAACCTGCGATGGACTAGCGTCCCATCCGGGGGGAGTTGAACTCCTGGTCGCTTCACGCTATGGAAACCGGGGATAAGCACCGACCTGATGAGCCACGAGGCTCGGGTGTAAAAACCCAACAGACTTTACCTACCCAACTACTGTAAGTAAAATAAACAGTGGCATAAATAAAATTTTAAACTTTCTGTAAGGTTGTTCTGTTCAACCCAATGGGAACTGGTCTACTCTTACTAGAGCTGGGTATTGCCTAGATTTTTTGTATTGCGATATACAGGGATTCCTCGCTACTTTGCGCTTCAATTCATGCGGCTTGAGTGCATCGTGGTTTAAAAAAAAAAAAAAAAAAAAAAAAAAAAAAAATCATCCAATTAAAAAATAAGGAAATTAAGGAAGAATAGGGGGAAAGTTAAAGAAAATGCCACAAAAACAAGGCCAATTATGCAAAGAAACTGCAAACAAACAAAACAAAAAAACAACCCAAAATCTCCCATCAAAACGACTTACATTGTTGCATGTGTGTGCACGTGCATCTGAGCGCGTAGGTATGTGTGGCTTCTTCTTCTCATGCAATACCATCTGCATGTGTGTACTTATATTTTATTTACATCTTATGTTATTTTTTTAATGTCTAATTGTTATTATAAGCATTTATAGCATTGAATATGTATTTATTGATATTGTATACACATATACATGTACGTAAAAGTCAGTCGGGGGGGAGGATGGGGGGGCGGGTGATCCTATTTCGGGGATTTCGATGGTCGCGTTGGGATCTCGGTCCCACTTAACCGCGGAAAGTGAGGGATCCCTGTATTACAATTTCTAGCCTGTATAGTGATATGTATTACGATATATATTGCAAGAATAATTCTAATTTGTGTTCTTCAGAGTATTTATTATTTATTTCAAAAATAGAAATTGAACAACATTAAAAACATTGTTTTTAGTCATTAAAATAAAAATTCTAAATATCAGAAAAAATCTACTTGTGAAAATTTAATGTTTTAAACTTTGGCACAAACATTATCACTGACATAGACCTGTATATTGAGCAAGATAAGCTATTTAAACATATTCAATACACATAAACATTAGAATAGTCTAATTGCATCTAGTGCTTTTATTAGCATATTTTGAAGCCTTAATAATTATTGCATGCTTATTACATTTTTAAGGCGGGATTAAAGGTGGAGCATCATCTGCGCATGCGCAGAACTGTATCATACACGACTAGACCTCATCAGACCTGTGACCCTATGAGCAGTATATTGATATATTTATATATAACAATATTAACATTACATGTAAATACAGTGTATTAATGCCATCATAGCGATGTGCATAGGCCTGCAGGGCACGTGCCGCATGTATAACACTTACAGTGACACTGACGGCTCAGGAAAGTCCATCAAACTTTACAACTTTACAATAATAACAACATGTAATATCGTTTATCATATAAATCACATTACGGTAATATGATCATTATTCTGGAGAGAAGTGGAATGTAATTTACCGGAATCTGGGACCGATTTGGAGCATGTTGAGCCTGAGGCTGAGTCTGCAAGTTGTTTGACGTCATTTTTTATTATTAATATTTATAACATATATTATTGCCGCTTAAAGCAAAAAACAAACAAACAAACAAAAAAACAATGCATGATTAATGTGCCTTGTTGGAGATCAGGTTCACTGGACCGCTTCCCTCTTTTGCTCATTTTGAAATAAATGTTTAAGTAAAAATCTAGATGCAGTATGTCAGTAAATTCCTGAGCAATTAGCAACATGAACCGTGGTTTTGATTTTAGCGGGAATTTCCGTATCCTGTTATATTAGCCTAACAAATTCTATTGGCTGAAGACCTTTGTGACAATCCACACTGTCCAATCACGGCATGGTTCTTGTTATACCGGGCTCTCCACACACTGAATAACTGTAGATAAGACGACAGAAACACGTTGTCTCAGGATTACATGCCGGAAACTCTGTGGTCGCCATTTTTTTGTTCTGAAGTTTTCTGAATGCATGTAAAAAAAAAAAAAAAAAAAGTTTTGCTTCAGAGTATCGTGATACGTATTGTTTGCATGTTAGAACCGATTTAAACCGATAAACTGGTTTTATTGCGCAGCTCTAACGCTTACAGAATGGCACATTTCATCAACATCTTGTATGTTTTTGACACTATCAATGGAAACGTTTTGTCAGAGCACAAGGTCAGTGGAGGTCGGTAGCATTGGCACTTTGGTTTAAGCTGGTAAGTGACATGAGTTCTGGCTGTTCGGTGAGTTGCAGGCCATGCTCTCTGAACCTGCTCCAGCAGAGCTGTGCTGCCTACAGGGGAGCAAAACAGGAACAGATGCTGCAGAATGCCTCCTGCTCCAACAATAGCGAACTCACACAACCTCTCCCTCTTCTTCTTTTGAACAAACACTCTAAACACATAAAAGCCAGTGACTGAACTGAACCACAGTATAGTCCTCTTCCGCTGAATCTTTCACAAACACCTCCCCAGCTCTAAAGCACGTATGCACTTTCTACTTATGCTGTTTAGGCTGTGCTACATTAATCAAAAGGGTGGGGGGTGCTTTTGATTGATAAAAATTATTACAGATGATAATACAGACGCTCCCCGACTTACATTTTTGCTTGGTTCCGGACGTCCGAATGTAAGTTGAAAATGAACGTAAATTGTTACTGTATGTTCCAGTGACGTATGATGTTCATACTGTACTATACATCCATAAATACCATTACCGTATCTCATAAAACACCCCTAAATCAATTATTATAAACATGTAAAATAATATCAAATATATCAAATAATATCAATATTAATTTCAAATAAATTAAATTCAAGCAAAATAATTTCAAATAGATACATTTTAATCAAATTCACTCATCAAATACAGTATCAAATATAACCTTTAACATTCTCTATGATGCAATCTTTCTGCTTGTAAATGGTTCCGATGGTCGACGGATGGTCACTTTACATGAAGCTGAGCCGAGTCACTTTACATGAAGCTTAAAACAGCCAATCAACGCTTACAATATGTGAGGCGCTCAACACCGAAAGTAGTTTACTTCCTTGTGCTTGAGACAAAGTGCGGGTTATACGGACTTCTGGTCTTCCAAGTGAGCAAGAGTGCCGTTGAATACTTGTTTAGTACTCAGCCTGCACTGATGTGAATCACCAGCAGAGCGGAGCATTCTCTTTCTTTTCTGGATTCGGGTTTTCATTCATTTTACAAACTCTCTTTGCTTAACTGAGTATGCATGGTAGATTGCGCCGATCCGAGCAGATAGTTAATTCATCTCTGTGTATGAGACTTGCACCATGCTAGTAGGCTTACGCTTCTGACAAAACATATTTGCTTAGGGTTACAAAAGTCTGCAAAACAGTGTAAACACAAAGATCACAGAGACGATGTCTTAACACAAGGGTAACACGCTATGTAACTGAGATATATACTGTATATAAAACTGAACTGGGAAGAAGGAGGGGCACGTTCAGTCTATCGTTTGTAAACAATGGACAAAGCATCATTACATCAGGGTACTACATAGGTACATCTAATCTCAAAATTTGACTTTTTTTTTTTTTGGAAAAAAAACAAAACAAAATTGAAAAAACATAAACGCTGTAACAGCATTCATGAAGATGAGTTTATAAAGCAACTGAGATCATTCATTCATTTATTCATCAAATCACTTAATTTTACTTCCTGGCAGCTCGCCACACCATTACTGAGCCAAGACACAACAAATTATAATCACCCTCACACATATAGGGGCAATTTGGAATAGCCAATTCATTGAATGTGCATGTCTTTTAGTCAAATTTGCACCATATGCTAGATAATGTAGCTCCGCTTAAAAGAAAACCAATCAGAGGGGGGAAAATAGCATCCTGGTATAATCATGAAGCGCACACACTAAAACAGAACACCAACAAATTAGAACGAAAATGGAGGCAAACTAAATCAATGGCATTCCATCTAGAATGGAAGGAGATTCTACAGAAAATTACAGAAAAGATCTTAGAGCTTCTAGAAAACAACAAGAACAGCCTAAAATACTTATTTAATATTGCTGCAGAATTAACTAGGAATAAGATCATGAATAAGATGTATAGACCTTCAACTTATAGTAGTGATGACTTTATGAACTTTTTAAATGTTTAAATTGAAAATGAGGTAGAAATTTCCTTTGGGCTTTTCCCCTTTATCAGGGGTCGCCACAACAAATGATTCGCATGTTTGATTTGGCAGAGGTTTTTACGTCAGATGCCCTTCCTGACACAACCCTTTTAGCAAGGGACAGAAACACGCTGACGGCTTTGGTCCTTTTACAAGCCTCTCACCATAGACAGTGAGAGACATGGCCGGCCTTTGGTAACCCAGTTAGCTGCACTGGGGGGGACAGTGACAACCCTGTGGAGAGTGGGACTCAAACCCCCAACCTTAGGATCAGCGATCCAGTGCCCTATACCACCAGGCCACCAATGCCTAATGTTTAAATTGAAAATATCAGTCAAAAAATTGACTATCTAAATTTAAAGACAATAACTAAAACAATAAATAATAATACACCGTAGTCAGATCTGCAATGAAAATATTTTAGCCCCATTCAAAAGACAGAACTAATATGATTAATTTCCTTGTCAAAATCACCACCCTGTGTGTTTGATCCAGCACCAACATGTTTCTTTAAACAAATACTATCAGAAGTGATTAATAGTTATGTAGATGATGCACACTTATATATTTCAGCAAAGCCAGATGAGAGATATCAGTTTAATAAAGTTGAGAAAAGTGTAAAGGACATTGGACACTGGACGCTTACTAACTTCCTCTTATTAAACTATGACAAGACGATAGTACAGTACTTGTAATCTGATCTCAGGCAACTAGAAATGAGGTTTCTAATCATGCAGTAAGTTTGGATGGTGTTTCAGTGTCATCATATGTAGCAGTAAAAAAACCTTGGAATAATCATTGATGCTGGTTTTTCTTTTGAAGCTCGTGTAGGTAATATTACTTGGGTAGCCTTCTTTCATCTCAGGAATATTACTAGAATAAGAAATATGATGTCACTGCATGATGCAGAAAAACTTGTTCATGCTTTTGTGACTTTGAGATTAGATTATTGCAATATGTTACTGTCTAGATATTCTAATAGGTGCATAAACAAGATCTAGTTAGTCCAGAATGCAGCAGCGAGAGTCCGTCTTAGAACCAGAAGAAACAAGTACAGTATATCACCCAGATCTTATTTACACTGCACTGGTTCCCAGTTAAATTTTGAATCGAATATAGAATACTAGTTACTAAAGCACTTAATGGTCTCCAGCCACATTATCTTAGTGGGCTTCTTGTCGCGAATGATCCAGCACACCCAATTACATCAAAAGGTGCAGGTTGCTTAATGATGAACTTTCTGTTACAAAGCTCCACAGTTAAGGAATAACCTTTCAGTTTGGGACTCAGACACGGTCTCTGTTTGTCAGACGAGGCTGAAAACTTACTTGTTTAGTCAAGCATTTTGTTAGTAGCCTTTTATTAGGTAAGGGAACAGATCTGGGGGTCTCAGGCATAGAGAGTTCTGGTAAATTGTAATGTGGGGATGCTGTCGCTCCACCACTCTACATGCTCACTCAGGTCCGTTTACAGTGGGGTGGCTGATTTTCCAATGTCACAGGGTGCCCTCATGTCTGTCTTCCTTCTGGTTTTTCCCTTTTACTGTAGTTATGCTGCCATAACCAGACATGCCGGAATCCCGGCCTGTACTAAGCAATAACTAATTGTTTTTTGCATTTTTTTTCTTAAAGCCTTAAGTGTGACCTCATCACACTTAATTTCTCTAGTTTTTAATTAATCTCAATTAAAAATATCCACAGTGCTATTCGACTTTGTTCTCATACCAAAAATATAAACTGTCACAACTACAGCCCATTTCTGCTGCTTTTGGAATCTTACTACATTTCCCAGCTACTGTTGTAGCGCTTCAGGTCACATGACCTTGGACACACGACTAGATCAGATGAATTAAAAACACTGTATAAGAACTCTGTTTAGTCGTCTTCATCTTGACGTGCTATTTATTTGTCACATGTTGCCAGGTCATACTGAGCCTAAGTATGACCCAGTTACTAAATGTTCCTAATTTCCTGATTAGTCTCTGATATTGTGGGTCTGTGAGAAATGTCTCCATGTCTTGACTACTCCGAGTTTGGATTATCTTTGATTTGCTGTTTGTCTGATAGTTTAAACTCTGCCTTTCCCATGTTTATGAACTACTGTATGAAGTGTGTTTTGGCTTGTCTACCTTGTTTGCGTCAATACATCTTTATCTGAAAATGCATCCACATTGTCTCCAACCTCAACCCCAGTGCAGCTAACTGGGTTATCAAAGGCGGGCCATGTCTCTCACTGTCTATGGTGTGACGCATGTAAAAGAACCATTAGTGAGTTTCGTAAAGAGTAGCTGCAAAGCCATCAGCGTGTTTCTGTCCCTTGCTAAAGTTTTGTGACAGGAAGGGCATCCGACGTAAAAACCCATGCCAAATCAAATGTGCGAATCAGATGACTCGCTGTGGCGACTCCCAAGAAAGGGAAAAAAGCTGAAAGGAAAAGAAGAAGATTGTCTCCAACCTCAGTCATTGAGACTGTGACGTAAACTACGTAGTATTTTAAAGTGAAGTACTGTACCTTGGCCCTAACCAAATATTTTCTATGTAAATGTTGCACTCAGAAAACCATCAGTTCTCATAAATCACTGCTTTTGCTTTCATAACAATATAAACTGACTGTCATTTTATTTATTTATAGTCTCCTCCAAGAAGGTTGTGTTAATTTTACCTGTGTTTAGTGTGTTTGTTTGATAGCAGAATTATGCACAAATTTATGGGATAATTTTCTCAAATGCTTCCTCTACTCGGTCTCTTCCCCAGAAAATCTAAATAACTAAAGTGCTGCCTTTCCAACAAGTGCTTATATCAGCATTTAAATATGTGACACTTTTTTATAGAGAAGAGACCAAATAAAACAATATGATGTATCAATAGATTTACCAAAGTGAAGGGGTTCACTAAATACTCTAAATATACCGTACTGTAACTATATAAATGTACAACAACAGCAAGCCTAGTACTTTAACGTTAGATATAATACTGAAATAGCATGCTACTGTATATATCTCAAGGGTTCTTCCTTGTGTCGACTGACAGAGTGTTTCCGTTCCCTGTGTGCTTGCTCGGTGGGGCTGTATAGGGTTGGTAGAATAAAATTTTATATTTTTTTACCAAATTTGCTGTTGCTATTGTAAAACTGCTTTGCGACAGTGTCGCTTGTAAAAAGTGCTATACAACTGAAATTGAACTAATTGAATATAGACACGCTTATAGTATGCATAGCATGATTATTGCATACACAGTACTGTTCATATAGTTGTAGTGTAACACTAACTGTAACTTTAGAATTACTTCTACTGATATTTAAAGCGTAGCAGTGTAATCTATATCTGGTTGGTTTACAAAAACGTTGCGTGTTAAAGTTCTGCTCAGGTTTGAGTGCGATTATTGAGTTTATACTCACTGAACGTTAATCTGGCTCTATATACTGTTTCCGAATAAATCCTTTAGAATGGAAGATGTGAATGAACGCAACAAAACAATAACAACCATTGTATTCCCACGCATGGTAAATATTTTAGCCTACAAACCCAGGCATTATTGTGGCCGATCATCCAGACAGATCATCACTGGCCTCTCTGTCAATGGGAAGCAATGAAGCAACCACCTCTTGTTCCTCTCAGCTATCTTGTATTGCTGTTAAAACCCATATTGTGTGTATTACTGTGCTTAAATACAGTGGTATGACCTCTCCAAATCTGGTATCCAATGCAGACTAATATTTGCTAATGATAACCCAGCCTTCACACTATTGAACAAGTCAGAATAATGCAGCCCTGCATCTCACACAAAACTAGTCTTTAAGCCTGAACTCCAAATGAAACAGTGCATATCTCCTGTTCCCAAACTTCAGAGTATTATTCAGACGCACACCGGGTCAGCTATAAAGCCAACACATTCAAAGCTCTGGCCAGAGCAGCAGGGCCCTTGGGTGGATCAGGAAAAAATGGTATCAAGCAGAAACTCAGGGATGAGATCTGGTTGCCTGCAATCCTTTGAAGAGCAAAAAGAGGCATAAATAAACACGATATATATACAAAATATAAACAAACACACCATGGAACACATTAGAAACTTTTCCACAAGACTATAAGCAACCTGATGCAGTGTTGTCTCTTTTAAGACATTCTATACAACTCTGTTATAAGTGATAAGCCTATATAAGTGCAGGAAGTCACATTTCATCTCTTTCTCACCTAATATACAGTCGGCCCCTTACTTACGAAACCCTCTGGGTACGAAAACTCCAGGTTACGAAAAGCATTTTCCTAAATTTTCGTCGTCTTTTTACGAAAACACCCTCTTCTTACGAAAAGCGCCAAACGCCATTCAAAAATTCAAACGCGCCATTCAAAATTCAAACTATGCACGAATTGCTCTCTTATTGGCTGGCTCCCAACATCCCGCCCCTCTGGCCTCCCATTGGCCAGGAGGCAGCTGAACTGTACCCATACTTCCTGTACCCACACTTCCTGTTTGTCGAGCCCGCATTCGGCAAAACACGACAGAGAGTGAGTTTTGTGTGTGTGTGTGTGTGTGTGTGTGTGTGTGTGTGTGTGAGAGAGTGTGTGAGAGAGAGAGAGAGAGAGACAGAGAGAGAGAGAGAGAGAGAGAGATAGATGGACAGAGACAGTGTGTGTGTGTGTGTGTGTGTGTGTGTGTGTGTGTGTGTGTGTGTGAGAGAGAGAGAGAGAGATAGCGAGAGACTGCGTACAGAGTCATTCAGAGTTGAAAGGAGGCATTCTTTACTCTCTTTCGAGAGAGCACATTGCAGCTTATTTATTTATTATTCGTTTTTTAAATTGTTTAAGTCAGTAAATATTTAATAAATGTGGCACGCACAATGAGGCAAAGCGCGCCTCATCCGAACCGCCAATCCCTCAAGGATACAAGTTAAAGTTGAGTTTAGACCTCTGATCTGTCAAGCAGGGAATGCGCTTTGAATTTCCCGTTTTAAAATGCTCGGGTGTCCTGCGTGTGGGCGGAGCCCGCATTTAACGGAGCACATGTGTATTGTGTGATTGTGTGTGTGTGTGTGTGTGTGTGTGTGTGTGTGTGAGAGACAGAGAGAGACAGCGAGAGAGAGAGAGAGAGAGAGAGAGAGAGAGAGAGCAAGAGAGAGAGACAGAGGTAGAGATAGAGAGAGACAGTGTTGTGTGTATGTGCGTTAATAAAAAATGTTTAATAATGGATTAATGAATAAATATGCTAATAAAATGGTTTATGTTAATAAAATGTTTAAATGGTTTAATAAACAATTTTCTTTTACTTTTAACACGTTTCATACAAAATTGGTGTACTTTTATCATTTTTAAAGGGTTTATGGGGTAGTCTTGGGAGCCTTCAAATGAATCAGGCGTTTTACATGTAAAATGCGCCTCTACTTATGAAAACTCCGCGTTACGAAAAAGGCGCTGGAACAGATTAATTTCGTAAGTAGGGGCCCGACTGTAATTTGAAACATTTCAAGCACACAGTTTAAAAGCCATGCATCTTCAAGTTTATTTTGATTAACAGATTTGTAATTTAGCTTAAACTTCAGATATTATATGCATTTTCATACCTGTAGTTTTCATTTCGGACACCATTGGGAGACCAAAGTGTGATTCCTAATTCAAAAACACTTCACAGTTCTTCAGGAAGTTGCTTCCACACATCCTCCTGAAACTTTTGAGTACGTGCCCTGAACACCTGTTTGGTGTCCTCCTCCCATGTATGGTCTGTCTGCTGTTTGTGCTTACTCTGCTCTGTCTTTTTGTCTTTTCATCAGTAAAAGCTCCACGCTCAGTGTGCTGGGAATCAAACTGGGATAGTCAGAGATACGTACTGCTGTGCATGAGAGTGAGAGAAGACTAGTAACTCAGAAGGTCCAGCATGATGTGATGCGTTATTGTGGTTAAATTAAAAAAAAATTGGTGAAACTGTTGTTTACAGCCAGCCCAAATAACCCAGAGGGAAAACTTAAACATGTGCTAATCTTGTTGCTTCACACTCTGGCATTGTCTAACATGGTTATTCAATACTGTCACAACAATTATATGCCAAAAAAAAAAAAAAAAAGGGGGGGGGGGAATATATAATCCTTAAAACTGCTCAGGACCCTCTGTTCATTGTACTGAAACATTTCACTAATACATATTTTGCCTGCATAACACTACATATTGCCTCCATGTACTTGACTGTTCTTTGCAGAGGGTGCCAGAGATAACACTGATAATTCCCCCTGTGCAACAAAGCCAAACCCCAAAATTTCAACCAAAGGCTAAAGACTAAATAACAAAATCTAAGTTCAAACCAAATATTTTCATATGGGCTCAAAACGAGACCAAATAGCATTAATCAACAATGTATAATTCACACCATGTGCATTCACACCAATTATATAATTCATTGGCTTGTGAATCCTGGTGTAAGTACCATGCTTCATTATGAAAGATACTTCCCATCCACCCTTCTCATCCCCTCCTTGCTTCTTCTTCCCGCCTGCTCATTCTTATCTCGCAAAAACAAAATTCACAAAGGCTGGGTAAGAGGCAGGGCCCCTGACCACAACAAATGCAGTGTTGTTACTAACAGCAGCCCACTTGTTGAACAAGTCATAAAATAACCATAGTTTAACTACTTATGGGACTGAATCATTCTTATGTGTTAAGGCCCCTGAGCATCTGGGACTAATATAGCATGGCTGGCTTAAAAACAGAACGTCAACATGCCTGTCTCAACAAGTAAGACACAAAGACAGCAAGTTTTGTGGAATGCCTCATGACATAGATCTCATAACATTTTCATACAATAGTTAAGGTCATATTTGACCACTGTCGTTTTGTCTGCTGGTGATGAAATCAGCTTGCATGACGCACATAACCATCAAAATCAGAGACATTATAGGTCATTGTAGTTTTAATATTTCAACACATATGTTGGTCTTGTAAGCAGCTCTTGTTTTGTTCTCACTTTAAGCAAATCGGTGACTCAGAAAGACTTTTACGGTTTATTCAATCGCATAATAGATAAAATGACTGTAACTGCCAAAGAATCCAAGATTCCCAAAACCAAAACTGAAAGTTACTTTCAAAACAAACAAAGATGGGTTTATTAAAAAAAAAAAAAAAAAAAAAAAAAAAATCAAACATCAAGGCCTTTTCAGGAAGTGCAATTCTGAAGTGAAATCTATATATGAAAGCCATCATTGTGGAACCAGCCAACTCGTTTCAGTACACAGTTTGTTTTGTGAAAGCCACAAAATTTAGTAGTTCTGCACAGATACCTGCAGTGCATTGTAAGGATGTCGAAATGCTGGTAATTCTGTTTTCCTTTCTTTCCTTGCTTTTACCAGATATAACAGGCTAGAACAGACAGTTCTACCGGTGTTCATCAGTTATCCTGGAGACTGGGACACACCCATATCCCATATCAGCCTGATCACACATTGGAGATGATAAATTTAAAAAGGTGTACTGTAGTACTCATACTGAGACAAAAATATAAACGCTGTTAAAAAATAAAGTTAAATCTGAGAGCCTATAGAGAGATTTTTGAATGATATAACTGACGGTAATGTAATACAGTTGGACATTAAACATCACCCTGCTTTTGCAAAGGGCAGCACTAGCCATCAGACGGTTCTCGGGTTCTTTATCTTACAATGAGGTAGACGGATTGTTTATTAGAGACACAGTGGAGTAATGGTGCGCACATCTGAATTACAACAAGAGATTCCTTTTAGTTCGAGTCTTGGCAAGGGTGTTTCTGTATACATATTCTTCAAGTGCTTGAGCAAGTTTTCTTTGGGTACTCCAGTTTCCTCCCATAATCCAAACACATACATCTTAGGCCAGTGCTTCTCAATTATTTTCTGTGGCGCCCCCTCGAGGAAGAAAAAAACATTTCACACCCCGCGAGCGACTATAAATACTATTATTTGTCTATAAAATTGTTATTAATACACCGCTGCATAACACTTGTGTCTTTATTAACATTAAAAATTAAAAATAAATAAATATAGTTCGACTTGCAATAAAGAAAAACTTCATTAACATTGTTTTTAAATCTGTAACAGAAAGGATTTAAAGTGCACCAATGTGCCTGAATTTTTTTAATACAGTACATCATTATTTAAACTCATTTTTAACTTACTTATGTCTTTAATATCTCCGTCTCTCTCCTGTTAGAAGTTTTCCGTGTTGTTTCTTGAGGTTGTTTACTGTAATGCA
>CM045730.1:47140528-47293028 GCA_024760905.1 Plotosus lineatus | reverse complement strand
GAGTGAGAGAGTGAAAACATGGAGAAGCAGGTCGGTTGCCCATACTAAGCAAACATGTGGTTTTGTTATTCCCACTGAGTAAAGAATATTATAATAACTGATGAATCATCATCTCAGCACAGTCTGCTAATGTTAAAAAAAAAATAAAATAAAATAAAAAATTAAAAAAGCTATAAATACTTGCTATTCCCAGAGTAATCACTCTTTTGTCAACCTTTTAAACTTTCAACAGATTAAATAATTACATTACAGTATTTCAGGAAATCATCAGTCCCACTTGAACTACCTTCTGTCACAGTCTGTTGAATACAAATACTCGACATTGTGTAGGTCTGAATCACTGTAGACTAGAAACCCCCAAAGTAATGTTAGTGAAGAACATGTCACAACCCATTTTTTTAAATCAAGAGTCTCCATGTGTGGTGGGACTAAAATGTGGTGGAACTAAAGGTGAGGAGGTGAATTTGCTTTTTGCTGTTTGCTTTCAATTCCTGACTGTACAAAAGGGGTAATCCCCTCATGCTGAGTCAGTATGTGAGTGGTTCTCACCAAGGCTCTCACCATCCTGGTCTACATGCCAGGCCCACCAACCTTGTAGCTTCAACTGTTAACATGTGCAAGAAAGGCACTCAGCGTTGTACGGGAAGAAGGGGGCTGATGTAGAGGGTGGTCCACCCTCCTAATAGTAGCTTGTTTTCATGGAAGAGGAAGGGGAGTCGCGTTGTCGATGTTCAGAATGCATGAAAGTTATTAAACACGGGGGGCAGAAAGCGCTGTCTTGTTACAGATATTAGTGGCCGCTGTTTAATTTAGACCCCACAGTTGGAGGAGTCTTAAAGCAATTAAATAGATTGATACAGAGACAGGAAATGTCAGTCAAATGCTTCAGATTCACTGGAGTATTGCTGTGGGAACACTGTTTGTGTGTTGTGTATTAGCTGGAGTGGGTAGGTGCAGACACTGGCAGATTATCTCGGCTGCTGCTGGTTGGAACACAAAAAGCATTCCACAGCTGTGACTAAGAGGGCAAGGGTTATAGTCTCAACCCCATCTGAGTACTAAGCCTTTCCATTCATGGACCTTTCCCATATAAAACACACACACACACACACACACACACACACACACACACACACACACACACACACACACACACACACACACACACACACACGGTTATTTTCTACAGTACTTTTATACAAAGAGCTGCTGAAGATACGCCAAGTATGTCTAAATAAAGAGTGACAGAAGGAGGAAGATCACAGGCGTGTTCTTAGTGAAGAACTGAGACACTGTATCATGTACTGATCAACAACATCTAGATGAAACCATCCTTGGAACTTCTTTCTTCTTTTCCTTTCGGCTTTTTCCCCTTTCTCGCTAGTCGCCACAGCGAATCATCTGATTCGCACGTTTGATTTGACAGAGGTTTTTACGTCGGATGCCCTTCCTGTCACAACCCTTTTTAGCAAAGGACAGAAACACGCTGACGGCTTTGCAGCTACTCTTTACGAAAGTCAGCATTGGTTCCTTTACATGCCTCTCACCATAGACAGTGACAGACATGGCCCGCCTTTGATAACCCAGTGAGCTGCACTGGGGGGACAGTGACAACCCTGTGGGGATTCGAAACCCCAACTTTAGGATCAGCAATCCTGTGCCCTATCGACGAGACCATCCTTGGAACGAGGTATAAAAAAGATGGCCTGGATATCCAACCCATTTTATACTCTTTGGTGTCAGACTTCTGTACTCCGCAATGACTTCTTTTCCTTTCGGCTGTTCCCTTCAGGGGTCGCCACAGCAAACCATCCGCCTCCCATCTCGCTCTGTCCTCTGCATCTTCTTCTCTTACTCCAATGACCTTCATGTCTTCCTTCACCACATCCATAAATCTGCAAAAAAAAAAAAAAAAAAAAAAAAACTTTTTTTTTTTTCTTAACTGCTTTCTTAAACTTTTCACACATTTTCAATTTACAGGAACCTCTGAAGAGTTTTCAGAACAGGGGCACCTGTTCAAACTTCTCAGTGCCTATCTCCTGGTTCCTTGAGAGCTACACATCATGTGATGAAACAATATTATTCCACCACTCCTTCACATAGCAGATAAATTCTGGTTAAAACAGGAGTGAGCAGGTTTCTGAACACGTCTTGTGTGAGAGCGTAAAAACGGAAAGACTAGGCTTGGTGTACTGTGGTGAAATGCACCAAAACCTTTCATTAGCATAACATATTTATCCTGCTTCGTTTGCTTATGTGGTCTCAAAAACAAGTCTGAGACTGAAAGGAATGTCACGTTAGTATAAATTTGGTCAGAACCAAAAAAACCACCAGAGCGTTGGTTTGGAGTGGCAGGAGTCTGAACAAAAACTGAAAATAATGAATTATCATATACAATGAACCAAACCATCCATGATAATGAGCTCACAGGATGGCCCATGTGTGTGTGTGTGTGTGTGTGTGTGTGTGTGTGTGTGTGTGTGTGTGTATATGTGTGTGTGTCTTTGTACTTGGAGATCATGTCACAGTCTATTGAGTTCTCAGAATGTTTCTTTATTATTGATTTTGGGAAAAGTGATGGTGTTATGGTATAGATACACTATAATAAAGTTTAATGAACTCTATAGGTGAAACACACACACACACACACACACACACACACACACACACACCACATCGATGAACAGAATGTGCAGCAAATCCACACATTTATAGTATTTAAGTCTTTGTTATGGACAAAATGATTCACCAACAATGTAAATGTCTGATGCAGAGTTTTATTACTCATTTAAGTTTTTACATCATTATCATGATGGGTATCAAAACCATTATCTCCTCACCACATTCTCATCACATTTTTGTTGAGTAACATGAACTCAGTATTTTGTTTTTCTATTTCCTAGTCCTCGGTCCTTAACCCTGCAGATAACACAGGAAACCGCGGTCCCCAACAGCCAACAATACTACTGCAAGCACATCCAGTGATATGGGAACAACACTGTCTGGCAGCTTTATACAGAATGACAGATATGGCCCTGCTATCAAACCTGTTGTCGGTACAGATGCTATGGCTACGACTCCATCAGTCTCCCCAGCAACACAGTGGCAGTTTGAAATACTTCAGCTTTATAAAATGCAGTAATATCAAAGGTGTTTCTTTTCAAATGCAACTTTAATCAAATTGATATGTTGCTAAAATATACATTGCAGCTTAGACAGTGGTCAGAAGAGAGGATTGTCAGATTCTAATGATTGAAGGGCCTGAAAAGTGTGTGGGGTGCCTCAACCTGTTCCTAATCATGCAAGCCTGACCTCTAGTGGTGAACAAATTCACGAAACCTTTAAGAGGGAGCAGCTTTTCATTTCTTAACGTTTCACCAGCACCTCAAATGCAATACTTTTCTTTGATCTCAATTTAAATTTTACTAACTGGGTGTAAAAGAAAGCTAACAAATGGGCATTGAACTCAGTAGGCTTTGGAAGAGCATTGGATTTGACAGTAGGATTTGGAAGAGAAATCATGCTAAGCGTTTTCAGTGTTTGCTTAATGACTGGGAGGATGTAGGAAGGGGCAATGAATGAGTCTTGCTGTCGCCTCAGGTTCTAATGTGTTCCAGAAGCTCGAATGGTCTGTTAAGGCCTTTCCCCTGCACAGGTGGAGCCCAGGTCTCTCATCTTCGGTCGCATACAGGAGCTATAGCTTCCCCTATTAACAAACATCAAGGGGCTAGTTAGAGCTGCAGCAGCAGGGGGGCTTCTGGAAATCCTCCATTTTCATCACCTTAATAGGCTGGTTAGAGGAAGAACCCTGCAGGTAGCCTTCAGCCCCGACCCCAAAAAAGAGACTATGATCCTGTTTTATGAGGGGAAGGAGTGCAAGGGGAGAAAGCTTTACTCGTTAGTCAGGTTTCATGTGAGTCAAATATGAGATAATAACGAGTTCTCACTCCAGTGGCCTCTGCTAAGTGATTACTTGAAACTTACTCAAACACAAACTCGTGTGGTCTTTGTTTTGAATTAAAAAAGTAGGTAATTTATGTCCATGTGTATCAGACTGTTGGGAGGGGGGAAAAAAAAAAAAAAAAAAAGAAAAAAAAAATACAAGGGAATAAAGGAAAAGTAAATCAGAAACCTACAGCTATAATACATTATTGTGGTGAGTGATAAATTAAAACATGCACAACGTCCTGGCTAGAACAGCTTCGCCTTCTTCTTCATATCGTTGCGCTTCCACAATGGAAGTTTGTCAAACTCTTGGATCTCCATTCCAAAGACACCAAAGAACACTTCAGGGGACAGATGACGCTGAGGAGACAACAACATACAGGTTAATGAACTGCAGTGAGAAAGAAAGGTTCAGGAGAAGGGAAGTAGTGAAAGTGCAGCATCAACACATCATATTACCACACCACCTCCTAGAGTGCAGTTTACAGCCTTGCCCTTTAATTACCTCCAGTCTCGTCCTGTCCACGTCCTTTGGGAGCTTAGTACGCCCTCTGTTGGTGACAGTGAGCATTTCATAGGGATACACCTTTACAAAAGGAGGGATTGTCTTGTTATGGAGAATGCAATGCAAGACATTTGCCAAACACAATGAATAACTGAAAAGCAATGCTGGAAATAATGCACATGCTGAGAGCACAAACATCCACTCACATACAGAGACAGACAAAATGATAAACTGCACAGAGACGCGGAAATGTGTGTGAGGACGGCTGTGACATGGTAGATCACAGGGGAAAGAAGGAAAAGGGAAAAGCAGCGTGTAACATAAACATATTTTTTGTTTTTGAATTATTTGTGAATTTCTCTAAAATAAAAAAGTGTTTGCGCCCATGTCACTTCCTAAATAAAATCAAAACAACAGGAGAAAGGAAGTGAAAATTGCCCAATTTAGACAAAATTATGTTAATGATACTGTATTAAAATACAGTCGGCCCCCTACTTACGAAAGTAATCCATTCCAGAGCCATTTTCGTAACGCGGGAGTTTCGTAAGTAGGGGGCGCACTTTACATTTTAAACGCCTGATTCGTTCCAAGGCTTCCAAGACCACCCCGTAAACCCTTTAAAAATCATAAAAGTACATCAATTTTGTATGAAATATGTGTTAAAAGTAAAAGAACATTATTTATTAAACCATTTAAACATCTTATTAACACATTAAACCATTTTATTAACATATTTATTAATTAAACCATTATTAAACATTTTTTATTAACACACACACACACACACACACACCTCTCTCTCTCTCTCTCTCTCTCTCTCTCTCACACACACACACACACACACACACACACACACACACACACACACACACACACACAATACAGTACACGCATTAAATGTGTATTGTATACACATTAAATGTTTATTGTGGCGCTGCGGGCCACGCCCACAAGCAGGATGCCGGGGCATTTTAAGACATGGAATTCAAAGCGCATTCTCTGCTTGACAGATCGGAGGTCCAAACTCAACTTTAACTTGATTCCTTGAGAGATCGGCAGTCCAGATGAACCGCGTTTTGTTCACATGCGCCACATTTATTAAACATTTACTGAATTAAACAACTTACAAAACTAAACTAAAAACTAAAGAGTTAAGCCTCCTTCTGTCTCTCTCTCTCTCTCTCTCTCTCGCTCTCGCTCTCTCTCTCACACACACACACACACACACACACACACACACACACACACATACACACACACACACACACACACACACACACACACACACACTCTCTCTCTCTCTCTCTCTCTCTCTCACACACACACACACACACACACACACACACACACACACACACACACACAAAACGCACAGCTGATGGAACAATTCTATTTAAATGTTTAAATGGACGGGATGTTTTATTTAAACCGGAATTACAGTACCTGCTTGAAGGATCAGAGGTCCTCATTCAATATTAACTTGCTTCCTTGCGAGATCACAGGGCTTCTCCCACAGAGCACTCTGTTTTAATATCGTGCCGAAATAATCGCCTCCCTCACAGTATTTCCACTTTAAGGTCTCCTTCTGGTTCAATATCGTCCCCACTGTAGAGGGGATTCGGCGATAACGAAATATAATGCTGCACGATCAATCTCAAAACAAGCCAACAGTCAACTCTCGACGAAAACTTAGGAAAATGTTTTTCGTAACTTGGAATCTTCGTACCCAGGGGGTTTTGTAAGTAGGGGGCCGACTGTAATATTAAAATCATCAGGCCTAGATGAAAACGGTAGTGAATTTGCTACACATGTAGACATGTGTGTCCATTCATTCATTTTCTGAATCATTTAATCCTAATTAGGGTTGCAGAGAGGCTGGCGAGCTGTCCAGTGTGTACTCTCATAGGCAATCGCAGGGCAGAAACACACTGAGGGCTATGCAGAATACTCTTTACAACAATACTCTTTAGTCAACAATGTTTTTTTTTTTTACAGCCTCTCATCATAGACAGTGAGCGACATGGCCGGCCTTTTGGTAACCCAGTTAGCTGCACTGAGGGGGCAGTGACAAATTGTTGAGATTGGGGCTTGAACCCCCAACCTTGGGATCAGTGATTCAGTACCTTACCACCAGGCCACCACTGCTGCTTAAGACAGGTGTATTTTATAGCTGCCAAGAAGGTTGTGTTTTATCCTCTGCTTGCTTGGTTGTATGTTAGCAGGATTACAAAAAAAAGTTATTTACGAATTTTGTACAAGGAAGATTTTTGGTGATGATCAGCATCAAATTCTACATCCAGGATTTTTTTGAAAGATTCTTAACATTGTGAGGTTGGACATGTTTTTGCATTTTTGACATTACAGCAACTCCAGCAGGTGGAGCCATGTACGTTCTGTTATTTTTTTCGTTTGTTTGTTTGTTTGTTTTTTTACTTGGCGGAGGTTTGCACTCTCTGAGTGCTCTTATTTCTTTATCTAAAACAAACAATATGAAAACAAATGAATGATTGTGTTAATATTGTGGGGGACCATAGCAGCACCTTTAAATAAACCAAGAACATGCAGCTCTTAAGCCTCTTCAGCCAGATTTAGGAAAAGTGGGATCAATGATCTGGAAAAATGTGTACAGCGCAGACACAGCAAAGCATATCATTACATCATTTCATAGCACTGAAAGACCCTAGTCTTCTCCTGTCGTCCCATTTTCTGTAATTCGTCAATCTATACCAAGAAAGCTACTTTTTTTCTAAAATATAATCTTGGTGTTAAAGGGGTGGAGGTTAACATAACAAGAAGGAATACTGACATAATGAGAAAAAGAGGAGAATTTTTTTTTAAAATCAAATTAAAATAAACCAAAGAAAAACCACAAGGGGTACTTGCTTTATGATCCAACATGTTAGGCATTGACATTCCCCTGTCCATTCTGGTTCGGGGAACCTGGGCATCTTGGATAAGCTACAGAACAGAGCACATACATGTAATGTAAAGGAAAAAGAGACCAAAAAAAATGCTTGAGAGGATCTATGGGGAAGACTCGATAAATAAAAACAAACACCTACATTGTTTTATCTGATACTATAAGGAGAGAGTAAAACTTTGGCTTCCCTAACCAATGTTAATACTGGTTACTCGTTTAGTCTAGCTATGTATACGTAAAAACTTCTCAGGATGTGCATATGTAATGATGAAGCCCCCTTGTCCATGCTCTCTCGCTTGCCTGAGCTGTTTCGAACTCAGGCGTAAGCGTAGCAGGGTGTCGCATGGAGCATGATTCCACATTCTCATGTACATGATGGCTGATGCTCATGCTCAGTGCAGATGATGAGTTTATAGGTTGTATTAAGTACGTACCTTGAAATCTGTATAAATAGAAAGAAAAAATGAGCAGACGTTAGTCTGAGTTCCAATTTATCCAAAGACTACTGTAAACCTAATACATAAGGCAGTTAAATACCTCTCTGACCTCCACACACATCCCCGTAACTGTTATACTGAGAGAATTCTGTTGTCTGTAGATGAAAAGACAGACCAAAGACTTGTAATGATGTGTATATATTTCCATTTTGTAAAATATGTATATAAAGTGATCTGTTTATATGAGGCTGCAGAAATTACATAAAATCAAAAATCATTTTCAAACATTTTACAAAAATATAATCCACAAACGTAGCTCTATAATTGAAGAGTTTTAGTATTAAAAATTAGATAAGTTTCATTGTTTTACTTATGAGATAAACAATTTCTTGGGTAGCTTTATTTTAAAGCTACTAGCTGGTTAGAACAAACAGTGAAGATTATTCACATTTAAGACATGACTTAAAAGAAAATTGAACCCGAACTTAAAGGATTGCATACACCTTTTCTGTGTGCAAAAGAAAATCTAACAGTGGTTCCTCACACAGCAGGGCACCATCCAAAAACAAGCACAGTAGGCTGGCTCGCTCAGAGTTGGCTGAGATGGGCGCCTGACTCCCTGCGACCCTAATTAGGATTAAGCGGTTCAGATAATGAATGAATGAAATAATATCTGCATACTGTTATTATTGCCATAAACTTGCAAGGGGCAAGGAGGGCCTGAGTGGATCACAGCTGTATAGTGAAAAGGATCTTACTTTCTTTAAAAAAAAAAAAAAAGAAAACAATCTGTTGGAAAACACTGTTCGAAATAAAACCAGAAAGAAAACGGAATATAGCACTTTGCGAGCTGGATCTTTATCCTTGCATTAGGTTTTGCATACAGATAACCATCTCTGTTGGGTTTTTACACTCGAGCCTAGTGGCTCATCAGGCCGGTGCTTATCCCCGGTTTCCGTAGCGTGAAGCGACCAGGAGTTCAACTCCTCCTGGATAGGACGCTAGTCCATCGCAGGCTACCTTCCCAGTATATTTTTTACTGGTACCCATTTATACTGCTGGGTGAACAGAGGCACACTTGTGGTTGAGACCTTGCCCAGGGGTCTTAGCACAGTGGGGGTCTCAGTGGGATTTGAACTCACAACCTCCCGATCATGAGCCCAGCACTCTAACCACTACACCCCACCATACAGGTAACCATATGCATAACTAATTGTGTGATCACATGTGTTCACCAAAAGCTCATCAAAACCTTAACTATTTTATCCGGCTTTCTAAGGTTTCACCAAATCACACCACTGGAGATGGAGAGAAACCTCCCAGACGGCTGGCAGTACTGTATTATGCATGCTGTTGCCCAATACTACAAAAAAAAGAAAAGAAAAAGACACCATGACATGGCACACGCTCATAGATACAGTAATTCCTGACAGTTTATTATTAATTTTATTTATATTTTATGTATTTTAGAATATTAATTTTTTGACATTACAGTTGCAATGTCTGTCACACAAGCCAGAGTGCTCTTAATGCCGGGTCAATGCAGATTTATTCTTTTAAGGATGATCTGTAGTGGTGACCCCTTTGATTCCTGCTCTGTTAACAGGCTCTTTTATACTCGCATTACTGTACGTATTATGTTAATATTTTAATATTATTGGCATTAAATAGGCTGAAAGTGAATGCATTACAATTTATTGTAATAATCTCTGGGACAATATATCATCAAATAAAAGTAGTTATTATGGCAGACCTACATATAGAGATAAATATTTGGATTTGAAGACATGCAACATTCCATTGGAGTTGATATAAAGGTCCACTCAGAGTCATGCATACGGTACAGCCATGCAATAGATCTCAAATGAAGTACAGTGATCCCTCGCTATTTCATGCTTCAGTTTCTGCGGCTTCAGTGCATCATGGGTTTTTCAAAAACATTCATCAAAAAATTAAAAAAATAAGAAAATTAAGAAAAAAATAGGGGGAAAGTTCAGGAAAATGCTGCAAAACAAGGCCAATAAGGGAAAAAACAAACAAACAAAAACAAAAAATCAACCCAAAACATCCCATCAAAACTACAGTACTTACATTTTTATGTGAGGTGTGCATCTGTGTGTGTGTGTGTGTGTGTGTGTGTGTGTGTGTGTGTGTGTGTGTGTGTGTGTGTGTATTTATATTTTATTTACATCTTGTGCATTTTTTTGAAGGTATAATTGTTATAAGCAGTTATAGCATTGAATATGTATTTATTGATATTATACACACATATACATGTACGTATACGTCATTCAGGGGAGTTGATCGTACTTCATGGAATTCGATGTTCGCGGGGGGGGGGGGGGCCCTATACTTACATTTTTATGTGAGGTGCGCATTTGAGTGTGTGCGTGCGCATCTGTGTGTGTGTGTGTGTGTGCGCGCGCGCGCGTCTGTATATGTGTTTATTTATATTTTATTTACGTACATCTTATGCATTATTTTTGAATGTTTAATTGTTAATATAAGAATTTATAGCATTGAATGTATTTATTGATATTATATACACATATACGTGTACGTATACGTCAGTCAGGGGGGGGTCGATCCTACTTCACGGAAATCAGCGGTTACGGGGGGGGTATCGGCCCCCATTAACTGTGGAAAGTGAGGGATCCCTGTACCATCATTTTTCTGAATCAGATCAAAGACACTACGTTATTGCAGCCTGTTTCCTTACCCGATGGAGGCCGTTGCGTCCGTATCCTGGCAGTGAAGAAGTTTTACATGTGGGAGAGTTGGGATCTGCAAATGAAATGATTGATCAGTAAATGTGACAATGCCTAAGTTGCTTGTATTTTGAAGAGCTAGAGTGTAGCACAGTACCCGCAGTGAAGTTGGAGTGCTGAGGCTCGTAGCGCTGAGCTGCCATACTGCGAGTGTATCTCTCCCTGTTCAGTTCCTTCTCCATCTCCTCCTTCAAAATGAGCTTCCCAAGACCAGACTGGATCTGCAGTATTGCAAAACGGCATTCCAATTTCAGCAATCAGACCTAAGTGGATCCATTCTATGAAAATAGTGTGCTGCCAAACTTAGTACAATACTTTCAATCTCTGTAGTTCTCCATGAACATTTCATTTCATTTAATATTATAATGCGGGTTTTGTGCTAGTGGCTCTTCACCTTGCTAAGATGATCTTCGTGCAGCTGTTTTCGCTTAAATTGTTCCTCCTCGTCTTCATCTCGAGAGCGACTCCTCATATCTGAACCTAGTTGAACAATGAATATAAATGTAAACAAATAGAGGAGTAGAGTACACAATCTTCATTTCTGTTTGAATCCGTATCCATGAACACGCACCAAAGCTTCTATATATAATAACAAAAAGAATGGAAGTCAACAGTAACAATGTGATGGTCTCATGGTGATTAGAATTGAAGAGTGGTGTCTGGATTGATGTAAAAGATGATGCGCTTGATATCAAACTATTAATATTCCTGAAAAACAAAAATCTCAAGGACTGTAAACCTCTCCTCACCAACGACTAGTCCCGAAACTGAGAAACGATAATCATATTGACAGACAGTAATGATATTGCCAACAACATTCTTTTCGATTTAGTTTGCTTTGACATGCTTCTCAGGAGGCTAGTCTTCCTGGAGGAGCCAGGCTAGAAGCCTACCTAGGACTGCAAGGGAGGGAGGGCAAGGCCAGTAGTCAGTCTCAATCTTTGCTGTTTCATCCGGCTGGGGTGCTTGAGCGGCAGGGAACTTGGAAGATTTGATGATGTCACCAGCAAACTTTCTTTGGGCTGCGAGAGCAGCTGAATCTGGATTGGTATTTCGGGGTAACTTTACTATCAGCGAATGACTGACAAAAGCTGAAAGCAGATACAGTGCTGGCCAATACAATCAAAACAGGACATTGTAAATCAGGTTAAAAACTCTCGAATCACTTTGTGTTCACTGAACACAACAGTTAAAGTCTGGAAAGGTTTTGAAGAACGTCATGTGTTCTGATATATTTATGGCCAGCACTGTAGTTCAACAGAGGTCTGTAGAGAAATATTACATTTTCAGATTTTTCTTTTTTTAAAATGGAAAGCAAATTATAAGGTCTTGAAATGTATTAGTGACTGTTGTGAGAGTCTGTATTTCATAACCACATGCAACCCAAGGCAAAGGTGTATTACAGGGACACAGCCAGAACAGGAAGAGTGATTTTATTTTTCAGGGCTGAGCAAGTTGGTCATGAGAACAAAAGAGAGAGCAGCAATAACTGTCAGAGAGGATGAATCAAGCTGAGCTGACCAATACTTACATGTGAACATGGTATATGCAGTCACGTATGCCACAACGAAATGTTAATGGTAAGATGGTGTCAACATACACATGAACAAACATAAACACACACAACGTGGTCAAGGAATGCACATTCACACAAAATAGAATCAATCTCATAGATTATCTGATATTTTAATATGAACGAGGAATAAAGTCATTATCCAAGCCATGTAAAACACTGTACTTACCTCACTTCGATCACATTTTATATTTTTTATTCAACTCATACTATGAGTTTATTAATCCATTTACACATATAGAGAAACAAATGCTTTGAAGATGAAGCGCCATTAAAGCTACTAGAGAAAATTCTGTGATGTTCATATATCTTATATATGATCAGATAATAATAATAATAATAATAATAATAATCATAATAATAATAATCATACCATGTTGCTTGTAGATTGGTGGCTTTCGATACATGTTCATGCCTTGGTCTAGAATAAGAAGTAAAAATAAATGGGACTCATAAATCTCAGATATTAACCATCTAGATCAGGGTCTTCAATCTTATCCACAAAGGGCCGGTGTGGGTGCACGTTTTCACTTCAACCAAACAGTAGCCACACCTTCCACCTATTTCCACCTGAAGTGGAGCCATCTTGGTGAGATCACCGCGCCTTGCTTAAATCTTAAAGCAAGATGATCTCACCAAGATAGCCCTACTTCAGAATTGAAACAGTGATATCCAATGTAGTGGGGTTTTTTTTTTTTCTTTTGATGATCAGTGATTGGTGGAAACAGATGGAAGGTGTGGCTACTGTTTGGTTGAAGTGAAAACCTGCACCCACACCGGCGCTTTGTGGATAAGATTGAAGACCATTGATCTAGATGATGGCCTATTAAATGGAACGTACATAATAACATATACATCAAGAATAATTTGGATTGAAGGAGGTGGCTGGAAAAACACACAAACCCACACACACACACACACACACACACACACACACACACACACACACACACACACACACACACACACCAGCTTTTCAATAGTCCTATCCATACCTGGGATGTGGAAATGTTTAGGGGTTAGACAGAGGGTTGGGGTGGCCGAGCGAGAGGATAAAGGAGAACTCCGGCCACTCGATGGCTCGGTGCCTCCAAAACAGCAGGAAAAAGGAAACAAGAATGAAAAGAAGAAGGGAAGAGAACAAGAATAAATCCCTGCATGTGTAAATATAGACAAATGAAAGAGGATTTAAATAGAGAAGAGAATACAAAATGTGTGATGGATGAATTAAGTGTATCCTCTCTGTGTAACAGAACAAAGCTCAACAGCATCTAGAACACCAGAGGCACTGCATGCAAATTCTCCACAATGACAAACACTTCAGCATCCAGAACTGAAACCTGCACTGCACATTTGCAGTCATCAAGATTCCCTGAAATTAAAGGATTCGGGGAAAAAAGACAATCTAATCCCCCCCTCCAGGGAAAAAAACAACAACAAAAAAAACCAGATAACACTGAGATGTTCAGTAGTTCATTTCAGGGAATCCTATATCTACCGATTGCTAGTGGGAAAATAAATAGTGGCCACATGCTGCTTTAAGTGTTAGTGGAAGAAGATCATGCCATATAATTCTAAATAATATGATGCAAAATAACAAGGCAGAAGAGAAGAGAGAAACAGTCATAGTGGTTGTGTACGGGACATGCCTCACAGCTGCTACATACAAAAGCACCACACAATGAGAACAACAGCCACAAAGCCAAGACATACCTATGCAGAAAGAATCTGTAGGGAGGACAGAGGCACATATGCATTATACACAGAACTGTGTGTTTAGCTAGCCATGTTCAGTTTGCATGAAGCTTAGGACCAATGGTCGTCTTAATGCAGGTTTTTCCTATCAGTATCAGAAAGTATACGTGCCATGCAGATGATACACGTTCTAAACTTCCTTAAGTGAAGTTGCTGTATACAGAAAACAAACCAACAAACTAAAGAGACTGTCTCCATAAAATCATTCCAAAACCCCATCATCATCGCCACTAGTGGAGAAGACAGAAGGATGCTCGGAATGTTTGGAAAAGATTTTGTAGAAATTGCAGGTTTTTTAGGTGCATGTCCACCTGAAGGACTAGTGCAAATTTTAGAAGTTTACCAACTACTAGACTGATGCTCAGGACCTGATGCCTGCTACTATTATAACTAGATGACACACCAAATAAAAATTGGCACCAAATCCAAATTAAAATGAAAAGCTTCCAACACACCACTGGGAGGCATCGTGGCCTAATGGTCAACATGATCTCTTTACAGCAAGAATGCTCAGGGTTTTGAGTCCCAGGCCCAGCCCCAGCTTTGGTGTGTTTCTGTATGAAGTTTGCATGTTCTCCATGTGCTTGTGTGGGTTTCTTCCAGGCACACCGGTTTCCTTTCACAGTCCAAAGACATGCACATTAGGATAACTGGTTGTTTTTATTGGCCCAGGGTGTGTGTGTGTGTGTGTGTGTGTGTGTGTGTGTGTGTGTGTGTGTGTGTGTGTGTGTGTGTGCTTGTTAGCCTTGTAGTTGTCTGGTGAGCTGTATGGGATGTACCCTGCCTTTGCCCAGTGTCCGCTCTAACCTCCCTGTGACCCCAATAGGATTAAGCAGCTTGGAAAATGAGTGAGTGAGCTTGCAAAACATGATAAAATCCTGGCTGTCAACAAATCTTTACGTTCTCTGTGTTGTTGGAATTTTGTCAAGAGTAGCTGCATTGCCATGATTGGGTTTCTGCCCTGCGAAGGCCTGGCGAGCCGTCCGGGGTGTACTCTGCCTTCTCGCAACCCTAATTAGGCTTAAGTGGTTCAGAGAATGAATGAATGAATGTTGAGTTTTTTTCTTGGTTCTGAAATGTTTTATCATTGCAAAGCATGCATCATGTCTTTTAATTCTTGCGCATCTGCCGGTTTGGTAGAAACGTTAATAAGAAATTTGTTCCAGAAATGTCTCCCTTCAACAGTTTGAGAGCCCTGGTAGAAACCCGTCTACTGACGCTACTACTAGAATGTTACTTTTCGCTCCAGTCAGTGAAGACATGCAGGCTCTTACCTTTGTTATGGGGAAGGAAGTGATGACGGAAAGGGGAAGTGGGACGGTTGTCACTGTTGCTAGAGCGCAAAGAGGAGCAGAGCTTCAGCATTCCTGCCAGGTGCTCAAACAAACAGGAGGATGGAGAAAAGGGGGTGTGTAATGAGAGACGAGATAAAACAGGCAAGGGATGGCAAAATGAGAAAAGCAGGAGAAGCAGAAGGAAAGTGGAAAAGACCCGAAAAAGGTGGATAGACTAAAATAATAGTGACACATTCTCTCTCTCTCTCTCTCTCTCTCTCACTCTCGCTCTCACTCTCACACACACACACACACACACACACACACACACACACACACACACACAAGGAAAATACTTCCATATATAAGAGTAGCAGCTCCTCTATGAAACCTAAAGGGAATAAATGAAAAGAAATGAATCTCTCTCACCTGGTCTGTGGAAGTGCTGCGGTGTTTTAGACAGTGTAGGTATGTAGTTGTGTCGGCTGTACATAGGGGAGCCGATGGAGCCCTGGCTGGTGGATCTTTGCATGATGCGTTCACGAATGTCATAACAGCCCTAAAACACATTGCATACAGTGTTTGGCATGAATCAGTACACCTTAACAGATTTGTCAAAAATCTTAAGATTACTTTCAGACTCAGTGTTTTCTATGGAATATTATAGAGTAAAGTAGTACTACTACTAAAGTAGGCCATTGATTTGAGATCAGACCGTGTTGCAAAAATGAGTACAATCCAGTGAAAGTCTCAGCAGCAAAACTTAAATTTTAGACTATAGTACTGTACATGCATTCTTATTAGCATGAATTCACCCACAGGTCATCAGGTCAGGTGACCAACAGACAACCGAATTGACTTTAAATAGTTGTTCCCCGGACCAATAAGCCCCCTTTCCATTGTTCTTGTCCCCTTTGAAATTGTTCTTGTGTTCAGTGAGACTTTGATTGAAATCTCATTTTTAAAGAGGGTGTTCTCATTAATGCCCCGTATCTATAATCAGGTGATGCAACAGTCAAGGTAATAAAACTATGATAACAACATCAACTCCACTGGTGTCAGTGTGTTTTAGTGTGGTGTCAGTGTGTTTTAGTATGGAGCAGACTCTAACCTCAGCGGACAGAGTGGGAGACAGGGTCCTTGGAGACTGAAAAAAAAATAACAATAGGAGAAAAAAATTATAAATTTGACTAAAAAACAAATTCTTGGGGGGGAGAGAGAGAGAGAGAGGTGATAAGGTAATATATGTAGAGTGCTGGTTGTAAAAAAGTTGAACATTCACATGAGTATCAGTTTTCTTCATCTTTTTACACAATTTTCATACATATAGAGTTAATTTTTGTGGTAGTAATTTAATTTTAATTTTGTCACTGCCCCCCCCCCCCCAGTGCAGCTAACTGGGTTATCAAAGGCGGGCCATGTCTCCCACTGTCTATGGTGAGAGGCATGTAAAGGAACCATTGCTGACTTTCGTAAAGAGTAGCTGCAAAGCCGTCAGCGTGTTTCTGTCCCTTGCTAAAAAGGGTTGTGACAGGAAGGGCATCCGACGTAAAAAACCTCTGCCAAATCAAACGTGCGAATCAGATGATTCGCTGTGGCGACTCCCGAGTAAAAGGGAAAAAGCCGAAAGGAAGACAGACAGAGTTAATTTTGTGGGAAAAGTGTTAATATTGTGTAAAACTCACGACCCTTTCACCGCCATTTTTTCTCAGTGAAGCACACTCCAAAGGGCTGGTTTCAATATGCATGAGAACAAAATATTCAAGTTGTAGATTTATAATAATAATAATAATAATAATAATAATAATAATAATAATAATAATAATAATTTATCACTTAAGAGTTACTCACTGACTTTTGTCAAAATGCTTAATCCGACTAGAGTTACAGGGCAGGGAGGCTGGAACCTATATCAGCCGTCACTAGGCAAAGCCAGGGTACACCCTGAACAACTCACTAAAAACTCTCAGGATTAACACACACACACACACACACACACACACACACACACACACACACACACACACACACCAAAGGCATTCTCACTCACACTCACACCTAGAGGCAAATTGGGACAGACAGTCAGCCTAATGTACATGCCTTTAGACTGTGGAAGGAAACCTTGCTATCCGGGGGAGACCCACTCATGCATGGAAAGAACATAGAAAGTTCACACAGAAATGTCCTCGCTGAGCCTTGGAGTTGAAGCCCAAAACCCTTTTTTGTGGTGTGCTGACCACAACACCACCATAATTTAAACATTTACATTCACTTTCTGTAACCGCTTAATCCTAAATAGGGACACAGGGAGACTGGCGTCCAACCCAGCCGACTCCAGGCGAGGGAAGAGTACACCCTGGACAGCTCACCAGAACATTGCAGGGCAGAAACACGCTGACCGCTATGCAGTTACTTTTGTTGAAAATCAGCCGAGGTTCTTTTACATGCCTCACACCATAAACAGTGAGAAACATGGCTGGTCTTTGAAAGCTCAGTCAGCTGCACTGGTGGGGGACAGTGACAACCTGTTGGGAGTCGGGCTTGAACCCCCAACCTTAGAATCAGTGATCCAGCACTTTTACCTCCAGGCCACCACTGCCCACATTTACATTACACTGTTATGTTACACTTTAAACACGCAATTAATATCTTAATATAATATTACAACATCAGTACAGTACATTATTTATATTGAAAAATATTGCTATAATATCTAAAAGTGTGAAAATTGTGCTAAATAATGAAAACTTGACTCCTATAAAAGGATAAACTGTTTTAACAAAAAGTAAACAATTGAGAAGATCAGCAATAGAAGAAATAATATGGAATTAGAAGCGGTTAAAAGCAGCTGAGGAAAACACTGTAAAATGTTAATTCCGACTGAAACATGAGTATGAATATTTTTGACTCCATTTTTAGGCAAAGAAAGCAGAAATGAGACACCCTGCAATGATATGAAGCACTGATGAGACACACAGATGAAACAAACAAGCTACATTTCACTGGCTGACATGCACAACTGCCCATCACAAAGACAACAAGTGGGAAAAGAAAAGACGACAGGAAGATTGTGCAGGATAAAAGTGCGCTGGTGAAGATAAAATGACGCCAGAAGAAGATTTAACATTCCTGACCCACTTACAGTCTCAACTGACATGGGGGAAGGGTCTTGTGGCATGGTCTAAGAAAATGGATATAAACCAGAGCGTTGATGTTAGAAATGATTTTCAATAAAGTCCAATTGCACTGTGGCTCCATTCATTTCTTTGAAATTTTTTTTTTTACTTCTGCGTTACAGTTAATTAGGAAAACAAATTGAGCTCTATTCTTTTTTTTAACAATGCATTGTCTTCCCTCATTAAGAAAATCATTCTCAGACTAATACTGTCTGTCTGTCTTCCTTTCGGCTTTTCCGCTTTTACTCGGGAGTCGCCACAGCGAATCATCTGATTCGCACGTTTGATTTGGCAGAGGTTTTTACGTCGGATGCCCTTCCTGTCACAACCGTTTTTAGCAAGGGACAGAAACACGCTGACGGCTTTGCAGCTACTCTTTACGAAAGTCAGCAATGGTTCCTTTACATGCCTCTCACCATAGACAGTGGGAGACATGGCCCGCCTTTGATAACCCAATTTGGGGGGGCATGTCATAGGACAGTTTACAGTTTACAGGTTATTTGGTAAAAATGGGGCGGTGGTGGGCTAGTGATATAGGGTGCTAGATCGCTGATGCAAAGGTTGGGGGTTCGAGTCCCGCTCTCCACAGGGTTGTCACCGTCCCCCCCAGTGCAGCTAACTGGGTTATCAAAGGCGGGCCATGTCTGTCACTGTCTATGGTGAGAGGCATCTAAAAGAACCATTGCTGACTTTCGTAAGGAGTAGCTGCAAAGTCGTCAGCGTGTTTCTGTCCCTTGCTAAAAGGGTTGTGACAGGAAGGGCATCCGACGTAAAAACCTCTGCCAAATCAAACGTGCGAATCAGATGATTCGCTGTGGCGACTCCCGAGTAAAAGGGAAAAAGCCGAAAGGAGGACAGGTTATTTGGTAAAAATACTACAGAAACATTTTTGTGTTTGGAGTCGTTCTTTAAGATTAGTAAAGTTACTGGACTCCTGTGATCTTACACACACTCACTTTATGACGGCTTCTGATGGGGGATTGGTCACTTGTAGTACTCTGACACTGTAAGAAGGAAGCAGAGCCTACAGTTACAGCATGAGACCGCTTTAATTCAAAGGGGTGTTAACTGATTATATAAAGTTGCCAACAAGGAATCAGCCCTCAAAGAAGGGTTTATTTATGTCTTTCAAGTACTTCATTCTCTTTATTTTAAATCTATTAACCACAGGAACTTGTTAAGGTCTTTGCAGTATCTTCTTCTTCTTCTTCTTCTTTTCCTTTTGGCTGTTCCCTTCAGGGGTCGCCACAGCGAATCATCTGCCTCCATCTCACCCTATCCTCTGCACCTTCTACTCTTACTCCCAACTACCTTTATGTCCTCCTTCACCACATCCATAAATCTTCTTTGGTCTTCCTCTGGGCCTTCTGCCTGGTAGTTCCAACCTCAGCATCCTACTACCAATATATTCACTATACCTTCTTTGAACATGTACAAACCTCTTACATGTGCTGTCCCTCTGATGTGCTCATTCCTGATCCTATCCATCCTCGTTACTGCCAAAGAGAACCTCAACATTTTCATCTCTGCTACCTCCAGCTCTGCTTCCTGTCTTCTAAACCATACAACATCGCCGGCCTCAACACCGTCTTGTACAGGTCTTTGCAGTATCTTCATAGTATTTAGGCCACAGGTGTCACACTCAAGGCCTGCAGGCTAAATCTGGCCCGATAACTCATTCAATGTGGCTGTAAACTTTCAAACTTTATGATTATCATACATTATTTTCATTAGTCATGACCATAAAATGTAATTCATCATCCATTCACTAGGTGGCAGCGACCTATTTCAAATAAACAGCGAGTCACTCACAATTCAAGAAAGATCGTAAGGTAGCTTGTCACTTTCAAGCTTTTTCAGAACTGGAAAGTGAATACAAGGAAAGAGGAAAAATATTTAATCGCATCATTTTTCCACGCAAATTTCATGATTGTTCTTTTTGAAAATATGTGTAGTGATGATACAACCCTCTGTGACCTAGAAATTTAGTGATGTGGCCCTAGGTACAATGAATTTCACACCTCTGATTTAAGTCCTCATATGGCAATAAATTCTCAGTGGTGTCAGTAGAGGGCACTGTAACACTGTTATATAGACATGGACACAGACAGGCACCACCAGATACAGTACCACTTGATAATGTTTAATATGAGAGCAGCAGTGAAAAAATGAAACACTGAATATAATCTGATCCATAAACATGGCAATGACATGGTATAGACAGGACAAAGACAGGACAATATTCAACACATGTGTGATACATAATATTAAACTGTCATTGTAAATACAGACAACCCCTCCCACACACACGCTCACACACACACACACACACACACACACACACACACACACACACACACACACACACACAAGTTCGCTCGCTCACACACACACACACACACACACACACACACACACACACACACACACACACGTTTCCAGGGTGGAAGGGTATACTTATTGGGTTAAGATGGGTATGTGGGGTGGTAGCTTGAACCACTGTTTTTTTTGGATCTGGAGGAAGGCCATGACCCATTTAAATGGGGGACTTGTAAAGCAACACACATTTAATTATATAGCGTAGTTGAGTAAAATCACTGAGGAAGTGATGGCCTAGTGGTATCAATGCTGTATCACTGACCCTAAGGTTGAGGGTTCAAGCACCACTCAACACAGGTTATCACTGTCCCCGCCAGTGCAGGTAACTGGGTTATCAAAGGCCGGCCATGTCTCTCACTATGGTGTGAGGCATGTAAAAGAACCATTGCTGGCTTTCGACAAGTGTAGGCTGCAAAGCCGTCCACGTGTTTCCACCCTGTGATGGCCTGGCGATCTGTTCAGGGTGTATTCTGCCCTCACCCGGAGTCGGCTGTGATGGGGGTCAGTCTTCTCGCGACCCTAATTAGGATTAAACAGTTACAGAAAATTAACTGAACTGAGTAAAAGTGGAGGGTATACCATTCTATATTATCTCTAGATTATTTACAGGGCTAGAAACCGAGTCAGTTATGCCCAGGTCAAGGCAGGCCAAAGGAGCCTTCTCACCTTAACCACTGAGCCACCACCACTACCTCATGCACCTCAGCAGCATGGATGACGGCCTCATCTTTCTCTGTCTTAAAAAAAGGGAAACTATAGTATAGTGCATGGGGCAACAGTTAAAAACTTTTTTGGCTGCTGTGTGGATGTGTACGCCTTTGTCCTGGAGGAACAATATGTCAGCTTGAATCTTTCTTTAACTTTTTACTTTGATTGCTTCAAACATTTGTGTTTTTGTGGACAAAGATGTAAGGCTTGATGGTGTAAAATTATACCTCAAAATGGGAGTTATGCTGCCTTTTTTCTGGTCAACAACATTTTGAAGTACAGTACCCTCGTACATATATATATATATATATATATATATATATATATATATATATATATATATATGTGTGTGTGTTATATTATATTTGTGAGTCTTGTAAAAACTGGTTATTTTTGTTTTCCAAATTTTCCTTAATACTGTGATTGAAAACAATTTTTTTTCCATCCCTATATTGTCTGTAATGCTTCATCTCACAGAACATCTCTCTGTCAGTCCACTTACAAAAATGGCAAGCTATTAATAAAGCAGAAGAAATTAAAAAAGAACATGATATCAAAGGACCAAGGGGACTTTTATTTTATTTATTATTAAAACTATATATATGTATATTTTTAGTTTGTTCCCTTTTCTCGTGAGTCGCCACAGTGAATCATCTGATTCGCATATTTGATTTGGCATAGGTTTATAGGTCGGATGTCCTTCCTGTCACAACCCTTCAGCAAGGGACAGAAACACGCTGACGACTTTGCAGCTACTCTTTACAAAAGTCAGCAATGGTTCTTTTACATGCCTCTCACCATAGACAGTGAGAGACATGGCCTGCCTTTCATAACCCAGTTAACTGCACTGGGGGGACAGTGACAACCTTGTGGGGGCTCGAACCCCCAACCTTAGGATCAGCGATCCTGTGCCCTATCCACTAGATCACCACTTCCCCACTGTTTGTATGTGTGTGTGTGTGTGTGTGTGTGTGTGTGTGTGTGTGTGTGTATATATATATACACACATATATATATATATATGGCGGCACGGTGGCGTAGTGGTTAGCACGTCTGCCTCACAGTAAGAAGGCCCGGGTTCGATTCCCGGCCTGGGCGTTTCTGTGTGGAGTTTGCATGTTCTCCCCGTGCTTGTGCGGGTTTCCTCCGGGTGCTCCGGTTTCCCCCGCAATCCAAAGACGTGCACTGTAGGTTAATTGGCCGTTCTAAATTGACCGTAGTTTCTCTCCTGCAGCGGCACTGGAACCCAGTCGTATCGGCACTTGCCTTTCCATTGGATACTTCCGGTGGCGCCGAGACAGGGGGGGACTTGCTGCTTGGGAACAGCCTGTCCCTCATTACTCCCTACCCAGGCTCTGTGCACTGGGGAGTATCACCAGTCGGGATACTGGCCAGAGCGCAGCCATAGTCCTTCGGGACTGACGGAGGCTTACGCGCTACGCTATATATATATATATATATATATATATATGTGTGTGTCTGAATGTCGCTGGTGGGGCTACCCTTTCAGTTCGCCTGTATTTCATTTAAATAGTATGTGGTCTTTAAGTGAAAACACTTTTCATTCATTCATTTTCTGAACCGCTTAATCCTAATTAGGAACATGAGAAGGCTGGCACCCATCTCAGCTGACTCTGGGCAAGGGCCAAATACACCCTGGACAGCGCACCAGGCCATCACAGGACAGAAATACATTGACGGCTATGCAGCCTACTCTTGGCGAAAGTCAGTATTGGTTCTTTTACTGCGTCTCTCCAATGCAGTTAACTTGGTTGTGAAAGGCCGTGTCTCTCATTGTCTGTGGTGAGATCGGGTAGATCCGTCGACAGTGTGGCTTAAAACCCCAACATTGGGATCAGTAATCCATTACTACATTACCACTGGGGGACCACTGCCCGGTGAAGCCACCTTTTCCAAATGCAAACGGAACATGCATTGTGTGTGTGAAATGGTGAGTCAGCAGAACGGTTGGGACGTTTAAAGGGCTGAGCAATCATCTTGTCCACAAGCAAGACACATGACGAGTCTATCATCTACTCTGACACTATGATAAATCAACCTTTAAAATCGTACGATGTTTAAGTGAGTACTCTTGCTAAGTACAGGAGAAGTGCACACTGAATTCTGGAAACTATTTTGATGTTGTACCAGCTGATGCAGAAAAGAATACAGAATAAAGAGTCTGTCATTGATTATTAATCCCTACATGTAGTGTGATGTTAATAATATATTAAAAGCAATGTCTAACTTTTAACATGAAATACATTCATGTGTGCATCATTTTTTTTTCTGAATTAAAATGTTCTCGCTCATGCTGCAGATTACCAAATCCAGTTCTACATGTATCTCCTGCTTATAATTCTTTGTTGAATATCCGGGTACTCAGCTGACTGAGCAGTGGCACTTAGAAAATAGAGGCTCTATACAGTATTACCTCTCCAGGGCTGTGCCTGCCCTGTCTCTCCAGGGTAGAGGAGGTGGAGTGCAGAGACTCGTAGGATATCATATCTGGACGCTCTATGTCATAAATGGCCTTGACTCGGGGGATGGCTGCTAGGTCCTTGTAATCAATGATCTCATTGTCTACTTTTGCCTAGAGGGAGGAGAGTTTGGACACAAAAGGAAGGGCATCACACAGAGGGAGAAACAAAGGGAAAGGAAGGAACATCAAACTAGGGATCAAACAGTTCCACCTCACACATGAACACAGTTACTGCATGTCACATGGGTCACCACAAAGGAGAAAAAAAAAAAAAAAGCTGATGGGACTTCATAAGTTCATTGCAGCTGCTTCCCATATATTTACTATGAAGGGTAGATACTAAGAGCTGAATGTAAATGTTGTTATTTAGAGAGTAACAGATATAAAGGAAAAGAGCATAATATGCAGTGCAGCCTCATGCAGCCACAAACTCCATGTGGGTGAGAATAATGAGTGGTTCAGGGAGCGATACTGGGCGCTGGTGAGGACGACTCACATAGATGGTGTGACCAGGAGAACCAGGGATGCTGGAGCCTGGCCTAGAACAGATGCTCTCCGACGAAGACCTTGTGGGCTGCAGATGAACAAGACGTTGTGTTAGTGAACAGCCAGGCGTAAACATGCACGCACATACAGTACTGTACATACAGACTCGCACATGAGCTTGAATGACAGGATCAGTGCACAAGTCAAAACTACAGTAGCAGCATTAACAGCCTCAAAATGATAGATTCTTCAAAGATACATTCACAAGCCATGTCAAGCTGCCATCCACAGGCCATGCAGCATGGTCCTCCAGATATGACTCCTGGTGAAACTTTCTGCTATAATCAGACTGATGCAGTTTGTAAACAGATGCAAATTTATTGCTCTGTGATGAGTAGTATTTTTCTGCCAACTCTGTGAGCTCATATCCGAGTCAAGATTCTGCAGTGACTCTAAATGCCTTCAAGTAGATCTGGATCAGAGGGCAACAGCCACATTCCCGCAGTGATGCAAAGTGTAATGACACACACAAAGGTCATTATGAGGTTATGTGCTGCTTGGGTGTATGTATACTTCCCTCAAGCTGCGAACACATAGAGCGTGCACCACTCTGCTGCCAGTAGCAGAATACAGTACCTGCCTTTCTGAATGGTGCAGTGAGGTTACAGAAGGAGGGAGAAGCTGTGGAGGGAGGAAGACGGGTCACAGGAAATCACACTCTCTGACACACTTGTGTGTGATTCACTCCCAGACTGCTTACATCAGTGGTTCCCAAGTGAGATACTGTACACCAGAGGTTTCGTTGGGTATACTATAATATTATTTATAGTGTTACATGAGCGAAAAACACAAATCAAAGCAATTAAATTCATGATTAAGTTGTAATAGGTACAGTATTATCTTTTTACTACTCCCTGGAATAATGCGGCATCATCGGGCAGAGTTTTGCACCTTCGCCTTACAGCAAGAAGGTCCTGGGTTCAAGCCCAATAACTGACAGGTCTCTTTCAGTGTGAAGTTTGTATGATTGTATGATTTCATTGTGCTTGTGTGGGTTTCCTCCGCTTGCTCCAGTTTTCTCCCACAGCAACTGACTATTTTAAATTGCCTATAGGTATGAATATACGTGTGAATGGGTGCTTGTGTCTGTATTGACCATGCGACTGATCAGAACAATTTTTAGGGTGTACTCTGTGAACCTCTTGCCTGAAGTTAACTGGGATTGGTTCTTTCAAGTGAGATTAAGTCAGACTATTTATAGAACATGAATCGTTTACAGTTAATTAGGAACCTGGGTTTGGGAACCACTGGTTTATATGATGGACAACATAACAGTGAATCTGAAATATCTCGGATTCTCACTTGCGCCTGACAGAAATACATTTTGAACCTGGCATTTATTCATATTGCTAAATGAAGCATGCTTTGAACAAACAGTTGTCAGCACTTGCCTTGGTCTTATTGATCATAAGAACATCCTGTTCTCTAGCCCTGGGTTTGCACTGGGGCACATGATCCCCACAATTAAAAAAAAAAAAAAAAAAAAAAAAGATTGGAGCTCCATGATTTACAAGCATGCTTGGAGCACAATTGGGGTATAAAAATCAGACAGGGTGCATCCAAGAGACGAAACTTGATGGAATCATGTTTCCAAGTTCATGAAGTTCCCCTGTGATGGTGCATCAAGATCTCTTATGCGCTATTAGGGTTTGATATGGTCTGTTGAGCTGTTCTGTGCTCTACTACGACTCCCATGTTCTGTTACGATTGCCGTGAAATCGTAAAGCATTGCAATATTCATGATCAGCATGATCATCACGAATCCAGCAAACTTCCCTCAAGATCACCACTATTCAATTCCATATCCCCACATGGTCCTCATGACTCTCTCAAATCATCACAGAAATCACAGCCCCGGTGTAACTCCAGGGTAACAAAATAACGGCAATTAGTGTATAATGAAATAATGGGACGTCAATAATAGATTAGGCATTAGAAGACTAAATTTTCTCATGTTCTGTATTTCCTGCACAAGCGTTGATTATATTTTCAGTCTATGACCACTTTTTTTTTTTTTTTTTTTTTTTTTTTTTTTTTTTATTCATTTCCATTTTTCGTAATTTACCAGTCTGGAGCTCATGGACGTGGTGAAGGAGGACATGAAGGCAGTTGGTGTAAAAGAAGAAGATGCAGAGGATAGGGTGAGATGGAGGCAGATGATTCGCTGTGGCGACCCTTGAAGGGAACAGCCGAAAGGAAAAGAAGACCAGTCTGGAGCTCAAAAGAAGCTCACAAACTCCAGTTCTAAATGCAAATGCAATTTTCATTTTGGGGAATTTTTGGCCTAATAACAGCACTACTGTATCAGCAGAGCCATGTTGTCCATCAGATATAATGTACAGCCATTGGCTGCATCTCTGCATGTACCTGACTATCCCTACTGACCATGCGCTAGCAGATCTTCTGCAATCCACCTTCTTTCACACATCACAGACATGTTTTGTTTCCTCAGATCATTTGTTCAGAATGACAGTTGTTTAGCTGGTTATTTATTAAATGATATAAATAACAGGATTCACTGATTTCTTGCTCCTGTTGTTATGGAGTAATTTAACACAAGGCAGCAAGCTAACTCTCTATGCTTTCATTGTCTGGAGGAGGCACAGCGGGTATCTGGAATGTTGCCCTCTCTGTTCTGCAAATACACCAGTGAACTTCACTGTCCTAAAAGAGACAAAATATGGTCTGGTTTGTAGGTGAAGCAGGACACTGAGTTCAGTTGGAAGTGGTGCAGGACAGAAGGGTGGGGGTGGGGGGGGTGGGGGGGGGGGAGACAGGAGACTGCAAACCTCCGTCCTGTGCAGGAGACGCACGCCTCGCGCAGAGCCACCTCGGCTCTTCGTATTACACAGAGACTCACACTTAGATAGGGGCAAAAAGATATCAAAAGGACGAGGCTTTCTGCTGGGCTGCTTTTGGGTTTCCTACAAAGAAGAACCAGAACAGAGAGGACAAGCTGACACAGAGACACACACACACACACACACACACACACACACACATACACACATCACCTGGTACTGAGTGGCACACACAACACCTCACACAAAAACAAACAGCTAGACAGACACCCCACTAAATTCTGTGAAAATGTGAAAAGGGGAAAGTATTACACCGCATCACCCATCACTGGACTGAGGATGCAAGAAAAAAGAAAACCGTGCGAAAGGCAGCGAGGACCATGGACATGGAGATAGCACTCACCCTGTACTTCTCTTCTACTTTAATGTTGCTCTTACAGTCTGGATGCCACACTGTCGAGCCTATTTGGGGAGGGGGAAAAAAAATTGGATTTATTCATTTGCATTTGTTTTTATTGGTCAACATGTTCCTGCACATTTTGTTCATAATTAATACAAAAAATCTTGTCGTTAATAATCTGTATTCAGCTCTGACCGAACACCTCCCTCTCCTCTGTTTCTAAACATCTGATATTCATTTCATTGCCACACACCCACAGGCAGTTAACCAATAATATTAAATCATTTTTAACTTCCCTCTCCCAGAATTTGATATCATCATGTCTGGCCAAATAGCACTCAGAAATATACACATTGCAGAAAAAAAAAAAAAAAAAATTCTGATTTTCATTCCACTTCTTTTTACGGCTGCTAAAGCATCCAGCAACTGATAATTTACAAGTGAATACAGAGTCATGGGCCGAGTAAAATGCAAAGCCCGAATAATTTTAAACACATCTAAGCAGGCTGAAAATCAGGTGCAAGTCTTTTTACATGATCAGCTGTTTCACCCACCTTGCAGGTACATCTCCTCCCCCTCTGTGAACATCTGGTTGCACCGGCTGCATCGTGCACAGCTGGGGTGGTAGTGTTTATCGCCTGCCTGCAGAGTCGAGGAGGCAAAGATCATTGCAGTTCATCAGATACTGAATGTGCAAAAAAAACAATCTCTCAGGCCTCAAAGTAATGAATCTTTAATCAAAAATCTACTGAATAATTCAAAGAAGGAGCAGATGTGTAATTTATCCACTTTCTATTGAAGTAAGTGTGTGTGTGTGTGTGTGTGTGTGTGTGTGTGTGCGTGTGTGTGTCTTGGCCTTGCAGTGATCTGGAAAGCTGTTCAGGGTGTACCCAGCCTGGAGGGTAAGGGTAAGTCTCCAGGAAATTAATGTAAGTCTATGTATGGTTTCCTTACGAGTTGGTTTTAGGGTTCAGGTTAGAATTAGGTTTAGGTTACAGTAACGGTTGGGCTTAAAAAAAGTAAAAATTTATTTGAATTTTAAAATTAACAAAAAAAATTCATTTTATGATAAATGCTGTGGTTAAGGATTACATCAAGGACAGAAGTAAAAGATGTGTGTGCATGTGTGTGTGTGTGTGTGTGTGTGTGTGTGTGTGTGTGTGTGTGTGTGTGTGTGTGTGTGTGAATTGGCCTCTGTCCAGGACTGCATGGTTACACAAGAACCTAAATTTTTATTTATTCATTCAGTAGTTAGTTCATAATTGTGTTGTTATCGTTGTGATATGTACTTAAATTGTTATCGAAGGAGATCACTAACCGAACTTCTACTTGAGTAAACAATAAGTAAATAAACTTTCTGTATTTTCTGTTGTGTTTTCGTTTTCAGCATATAGATAGATGTGTTAAAATCTCTGTGTTAATTACAGTCACCGATGGCATGAATCTATCATGCAATGCAATGCAAGAGTTTGGAATTACGAGTCTGGACATACACCTTTAGTCTTTCACTGTATTACTGAAACTCTCTTCCTGATAAGTCAAGTCATTTCTTATTTCATCCAGTGTTGATGTTCTACATGTTTCCTAAGATGTGCGTTGTTCACAGAACACAGCTGTAAGTCATCTGCAGTCATGTCTCGTCACCGTGCTGTTTTACATTAGCTGTAGGAATGCTGATCATCTCCAGCACCTCCAACATCTCTCTCTCTCTCTCTCTCTCTCTCTCTCGCTCTCTTTCTACATCTCTTTCCTTTCTCTCAGTTATGTCTCTTTACTTCTCTTTTGATAGCTTTCTACTCCATCTCTTGTACAAAATGATTATCATGCTTTCTCCAGCAATCTAAGCCCCCAGTCAAGTCATTCTAAACTGCATTTACTTTCTTGCTTTTTCTGCATTTTTTAATACATATATTAAACCTTGCTTTCTCATCCCCCATTTTAAATGCAAACAATTATCCCCCCCATACTCTATCATCCCTGTTCTTGAACAAATGCAACTTCCTTTCATATTAAATGTGCTTTCTTTGCTAAATTATGTTGTAGGTATACCATATACTGTATCATGGTACATCATCCTAATGGGAATTTAGCCTCCCCTCCCCCACGTGTAACTACATACGCCCACCAAGACAAACCCATAAGGCTTGCATGGATACACACATACAAACATGAGCACACATAACTGCACATTCTTTAATTTTTTTTATCCTGAATGGTACACAGACAATATGTGCTACTATCACCCTAGAGATCGTGAGATTAAATCGGCTGGGAGTTTATGGGAGCCAATTAGATGACGTTCACTGGAAGGAGTGATGGCATATGTTCACCTCCCTGCCATTTAAAGCAATCATTAAGCAATCATGTGCATCTGTGAGCTCAGGTATACATGGAACAAATAATGCTTTCCTGCTGAGTGTGTTAGGCTGCTACTGAATATGCATGTGCAGCAGTTAGTAAAGATATGGGTGGCAGCATCACCTATCATTCAACCCTTCCTTAGTTGGTGGTGATCAGATGATAGGAAGGCAATACCCAATGCATGGGATTATTATTAATTGATTAAAACATATTTTATTCAAACATGAAATGGATTGGGCACAAGTTATCCAACTTAATAAAGCCCTCTCCAGGTAGTTACAGTAATTATATTACAAAATATACAGCAAGATACTGACAAGGGAAGGAGAAATACAAAAGAATTAAAGGAATCGTTTAGTATTACAAATAAATATTTGTACACATTTGAAAACATTCTGGTTTTCTCTAAGAGAATAATCTGCATTGCCATTTAAAATGAGATTAATATCGATCGGTGCTCTTTGATGGACAATGTGCTCTAAAGTTTTTAACATTTGTTCACGTTGAAAATTATATAAGGGACATTCTAGAAAATAGTGAAAAACATTCTCACACTTGTGGCCACACTGACAGCGTGCATCATCCTTTACATTAATTCTAAATAAATCATAATTAAGTGAACTCAACATATATCTTAATCTTGTGTGTAAAATATTTAACTTCCTTTTCCCGTATGAAAAATATACCGGTGCACATTTTGGTTTTAGACGAATCGCTGATCTAAATGAAACTACAGAATTGCTGTCTCTGGTTCCTAGTGGGATATCATTCCACAATTTAACTGTTGATGGAAAAAATGAAGGTGTTGAATATTTTAATCGTGTAGGAGGTATATATATACTATAATCATGGCTATTTCTTAATGGATAGTTCGTTCTGTTCGCTACTACTGGAGGTAGTAGATCACAGAGAAAAGTTGGAGTAAGACGTTTGTGTATCTTATAAAATAACATTAATTTACGGACACGCCTTCTTTCAGACAACAATTCCCAGCCTGTTTCAAAATATAGTGATTGAGAAGAAGTGTATCTTGGCAGTCCAGTAACAATACGGGCAGCTTCAAGCTGTAACTTTTCTAATCTGTTGGCTTGCTCAATCGAACCCCCGTCCCATACCTCACATGCATATTCAAAGTTTGGTCTGATAAATACGGTACAAATTTTGGACAGTGTCGCTCTATTTAGTAGAAATTTTAACTTTCGAAGTGAGCCTATCATTCTGGAAGTCTTTTTAACAATATTTTCAACATGAAAGTGCCATCTCCCATTTGGGAATTTGCAATAACTACATGGGAATTTGCAATAACTAAATTCTGTCTTCCTTTCGGCTTTTTCCCTTTTACTCGGGAGTCACCACAGCGAATCATCTGATTCACACGTTTGATTTGGCAGAGGTTTTTACGTCGGATGCCCTTCCTGTCACAACCCTTTTAGCAAGGGACAGAAACACGCTGACGGCTTTGCAGCTACTCTTTACGAAACTCAACAATGGTTCTTTTACATGCCTCACACCATAGACAGTGAGAGACATGGCCCGCCTTTGATAACCCAGTTAGCCGCACTGGGGGGGGGGACAGTGGCCACCTTGTGGAGAGTGGGACTCGAACCCCCAACCTTTGGATCAGCGATCCAGCACCCTATACCACTAGACCACCACTGCCCCCTTTGCAATAACTAAATTATGAGATAAAAAATCAGGAAACAATACAAAATAATGAAAAACAAATACATAAGCAATGTTGATGGTGCGGGTCACCTGCAGTACTTTGGCCAGTGTTCCATGTCCCACCCTTGTCCACTGAACTATGAGGCAATGCAGCAAAAATTTTTGATTTCACACAGATGTGGCCCCGTCCCTACTCCCAGCCTTCATCACCATGGCAACAGGCCAATGTAACACTCTTGCTATAAATGAATGTCACTGCAACAGTGGATGCTCTTTCTAGTTTCTCTCCTGCAATATGGTTATCCATCATTCATTATTGCATCATACATGAGAATGCGTAACCGGTCAGAACTCTGGTAAAAACAAAGAGTCATTACTGGCAAGTTAGGGGGGAAACAGAGGGAGATCCAGTTCCAGATGGAAGGGTGTATTCAGAAGAAAAAGCCAAAGAGAGGAACTGTGAGGGTTATAAAAAAAGGGAAAATAATGAATGCAGTGGGGAGAAAAAAGTCCAACAAATAAAAAGTCAAGGCCCTTAGAAACAGAACAAACAGGCCTGTAGTCATGCTAAGAAGATACAAAGGCTGTTTTAAACTGCGTAACATCGATTGTATTTATGTAGAAAAGTGGAGCTGTTTTCCTCTGTGCTCATTTCAGTCTGAGCCACCTGGTTGGAGGTTGCCTAAGAGTGCTCCCTCGTGCACTTTCAGCACTTCCATGCACAGTGGATATAAACACAAAGAGAAAATGGAGAAGACAGTCTAAACTATTATTTCAGGTTGGCTCCTGTTTCTGTCTGTATTCTCTCCAATGTCATTCTATAGCTGCCTACATTAGCTTTTAAATGTTGCTGCGAATCACATCTGATAGCAGCAATCAGATACCACACTGTACAATGAGGCACAAAACACTCAAAGTCCTTCAATACCCATTGAAATACACACGCCAGGACGTTCCCTGTTCTGAGCTCTAGATGAAATTTTTTTCTTCTGCTCATCCTTCATCTTCAAACATACACCAACAACTTTGAAATGTACTTTATTAAAGGGCGGGCTGCTTCCCACAAAACGCTGATTTTGCGTGAACGTTATATTTGGTTTCTTCCTCCCATATATTTTCTTTCTGCTCTCTGTGCTTATTCTATACTAATTGGTAATCTGAAAACTTCATGTGAAAAATCTTGAAAATCCAGCACAAACAGGCCAGAAGAAAACTTAAACAAATGCTAATATCACGATGTGACACTTTGGCTTCATCATGGCTGTACAACATATAAGTAAAGAAAGGAAAAAGCATAAAATCTCCCCTTTGATAATTACTACGAAATACACACTTAAAAATTTATATAAGAGCCATTGCCTTTTTTTGTAATCTATCGGCACTCTTTCTTCAAACTCCGTAAACAAATATTTTCACAGTCAATGTAACAAATAAGTATTATAAATTGCCCATGTGAATGGTGACCTGTACAGGATGTCCCATAGCTCCTGCATAAAGTTAGCTGTGATTGGCTCGAGCTTATCATTTACATTAACAGCTTTTGGCAAATGCTCTTATCCAGAGCGACTTAGATCTACTCTCTTTTATACAACAGTTGAGCCCCCTTGGTCAGGAGCCCAACAGTGGTAACCCCGACCTTCTGACCAGTAAGCCAGAGCCTTAACCACTGAACCACTTCTGCCCACTGAGCCACCACTGCTGACTTATCCTGAGAAATGATAGTTATGGATAGATATGTAATGAATGCAATGAGGGGAAAAATGCAGTACAATATTTAAAAAGATCATCTTCACAATGTTGCTGTCAATATAAATATGTATACATTTAATTTACAAACCAGATTTCAAAAAAGTTGGGACACTATACAAATTGTGAATAAAAATTGAATGCAATGATGTGGAAGTGCCAAATTTCAATATTTTATTCCGAAATAGATGTCAAGGTGATGAAACCTTTAAAAAGATGAAAGTTTAAACTGAGAAAATGTATCATTTTAAGGGAAAAGTACATTGATTTGAAATTTCATGGTGTCAACAAATCTCAAAAAAGTTGGGACAATGCCATTTTAACCACTGTGAAACATCCCCTCTTCTTCTTACAACAGTCTGCAATCGTCTGGGGACCGAGGAGACAAATTTTGTCACATTTAGAAATAGGAATGCTGTCCCATTCTTGTTTAATACAGACCTCAAACTGTCTGTAAGGGGGGAATGCAGCCGTGAGGGGGGCACAAGCCAGTTTTCTTTCTCATGCTGGTCCCAAGCCTGGATAAATGCAGAGGGTCGTGTCAAGAAAGGCATCCGATATAAAACCCGTGCCAAATCAACGATGCAGATCATCAATATGACTTCCAAACTGGATCGGTCAAGGCGCGAGTCAACAACGACTGTCATCAGTGCTGTTAACCAACAGGTTGCTGGTGGAAACTGGACTACTGTTGGCCGAAGAAGGAGAGGCGGGAGGCGTGTCCATAGGCAGAGAGAGAGAATAGGAAAGGCATGAGTGTAGGACTGAGTGTAGGGACTTTGAATGTTGGAACTATGACAGGAAACGCTAGAGAACTGGCTGACATGATGCAGAAGAGGAAGGTGAACATACTGTGTATTCATGAGACCAGGTGGAAAGGTAGCAAGGCTAGAAGCTTAGGAGCAGGGTTTAAGCTGTTTTATCATGGTGTGGATGGGAAGAGAAATGAGTCATCTTGAAAGAGGGGTTGCTGTGGTGAATACTTTCTTCCAGAAGAGACAGGAGCATAGGGTGACTTATAAAAGCGGAGGTTGGAGCACACAGGTAGACTACATCTTGTGTAGGCGATGTAATTTGAAGCAAGTCAGTGACTGCAAAGTAGTAGTGGGTGAGAGTATTGTCAGACAACATAGGATGGTGGTGTGCAGGATGATGCTGATGGTGAGGAAGGTGAAGAAGGCAAAGGTAGAGTAGAAGACAAAGTGGTGGAAGCTGAAAAAGGAAGAGCGTCGTGTTGTCTTCAAGGTGGAGTTGAAACAGGCTTTGGGCGGTCAGAAAGTGCTTCCAGATTCCTGGACAACTACAGCTAATGTGATCAGGGACTCAAGTAGGGGAGTACTTAGTGTGTCATCTGGAAGGACAGTAGATACGGAGACTTGGTGGTGGAATGAGGAAGTTGCGGAGTATGTACAAAGGAAGAGGTTAGCTAAGAAGTGGGACATTGAGAGGACTGAAGAGAGTAAACAGGAGTACAGGGAGATGCAGCATAAGGTGAAGGTAGCGGTGTCAAAAGCCAAGACTTTTCTAGCCTCCTATTGCTACCTGTCCTAACTTTTTTGAGATTTGTTGACACCATGAAATTTAAAAGCAACATATTTTTCCCTTAAAATTATACATTTTCCTAGTTTAAACTTTTGACCCAGTCATCCATGTTCTATTCGGAATAAAATATGGAAATTTGGCTGTTCCACATCATTGCATTCAACTTTTATTCACAATTTGTATAGTGTCCCAACTTTTCTGGAATCCGGTTTGTACAAGGGTGGCACGATGGCATGTCCACCCCACAGCAAGAAGGTCCTGTGCTCGATTTCCGAGTTAGGTAGGGGCATTTTTGTTTGGGGTGTGCATGGTCTTTCCATATGGGTTTCCAAAAGGTAATCCAGTTTCCTCTTACATTGAATGAATGTAATGTAATACATCCTTTAGAGCACTGTTTGAGAACACATGCGTGTCGTGTGTGTGTGTGTGTGTGTGTGTGTGTGTGTGTGTGTGTGTGTGTGTGTGTGTGTGTGTGTGTGTGTGTCAGCCCTCTGTAATGTTAAATATTTCGTTCTCTTTTTTTACTGATGTGCTAAAGAGGGTTAGACACCATCATCGTAAACAATTCAAATGTGCCAAAATAGGGTTGCGTCCCTTGTGTTTTGGGATGTAGATGCTCTTAACAAGGCCATCTGTTTCTGTCAAAGAAATTCTACACAAACCTTCTTGGATATATATAGAAGCATCGACTCATTTAAGATCTCTGTGGCCTCACATTGATAAGATTCCACTGAGTTTTTCAGCACCATATGTGGATACATAGATTTCAAGAATAGCAGTCACACTACAAATGTTCTGTCTGGGTGGATTTGGTATGGAGACACAAAAAGAACAATGTGTGTACGAAGTGACCCACAAGACAGCTTCCTGTTAATATTTAGTCAAAAAGCCAAAGGGTGTAGTGGAGTTCACAATCCTGTCCATTGCATTATATCAGTAATCAAACGACTTCATACATTTTCACCACCAAGAAGACTGCAATTGAAATACACACAGGTTAAATGATGCCCACTACAAACTCCAGTGTCACTCACCTCTCTGGAATTTACCTATTGGAAAGCCCAAAAAACCCCGCTTTGAGTCTGAAAACATCTGGCACGCTTACCTTTGGCAGGCGGCTTGTGTGGACCCCCAGCCCTGCGATTAGCAGATAAACTTCTAGTACACTTATTCTTTTTGCACACTCTGTCCCTCAATCTGTCTCTGAGACTTTTCCTGAGAACTCCCCAACTCTTCCTCCATTTCCCCTCCCCTTCCTACTTCCTCCTGCTATTCTCACAGCCTATCAGATGGACCTAGACTCAGAGGCTGCTCTGTCTACAATACTAGGGTGGGACTGTGGCATCTGACCAACACTTTCACTGCTCATTTCCCCAAGGGCTGGTGCTGAGATCGTGAGAGTAGAGAACTCTTCAAACATGATAATTTGCCCATGTCAAACCAGGTGCAGGATAAAAGTCATAATATTACAACATGTGTGTATTAGAGATTGAGTGCTTCTAAATAGATACAATAAAATGACTGAAGAAAAGATCCCAGTGGAGCTAACTGGGTTATCATTGGCCGGACATGTCTGTCACTGTCTATGGTGAGAGGTTCATGTAAAAGAACCACTGTTGAACTTCAACAAGAGTAGCTGCATAGCCATATAGCATCCAGCTGCACATATCCAGTGAGACCAGTACTGAAGACACTCAACCCTTGAAAACCAATATAACTATAATTCAATAAAACCTCAGGAAAAAAATAATTAAAACCACTGAACAGCATGGTAAATATTTTGTTGAGGACAGGAATAAGTGTCAGACACTCACCTCAAGAACCCTCCCAGTTATATATTGACGACAGGCTTCACACTGCACACCGAAGTGAATCTGGTAGTCTCTCTCGCAGTATGGTGCACCATCTCTGAAAAACAGGATTAATGAATAATTTACTGGGTAGTATGTCTGCCTCAAAGCAAAAAGAACCTGGTTCGATTCCCTGGGCTAGGCCATTTCTATGTGGCGTTTGCATGTACTCCCTGTGCTTGCATGCGTTTTCTTCAGGTTATCTGCCATAAGATATGAACATTAAGGCTAATTGGGTGAAATGATTGTCCCTGTGTGTGTGTGTGCGTGTGTGTGTGTGTGTGTGTGTGTGTGTGTGTGTGTGTGCGTGCGTGTGTGTTGAGCCTGTAATTGCCCCTTGGTGTGACGGGCTGTGAATGGTTTTGAGTACATCAGTCCTGCAGTGGTGTGGTTAGCTTTGCAGGGTTCCTTCTCCCATGTGTTGTCTGACATGCCTTCCATCCTTCTTGTGGCCCTAGTAGTATTATATGGTTTGGAAAATAAGTGCGAGTGAGTGAGGGAGTGAGTGAGTGAGCGAGTGAATAGTATACATCTCAGCATATATTCTTCTTATTTGTTTCATCATGTTCACTGAACGATTCATATTAGCGTCTGAATAAGATTTGATCTGAGAGCAAGTTACTGATAAAGGCGTAGCAAAGCTTACTGTTACAAAAGATAACTAGAGTTGAAAGAAGAAAGTGATTTAAAGATTAAAAAATAATTCAGACGATATAATTCTATTTTATGTGGCAATGATGGGGCCGGTGGCTTAGTGGTTAGGGTGCTGCACTCATGACCGGGAGGTTGTGTGTTCAAATCCCAGTTAGACCCCCACTGTGCTAAGACCTCTGGGCAAGGTCTTAACCACAACTGTGCCTCTGTTCACCCAGCGGGATAAATGGGTACCAGTAAAAATATATTGGGAAGGTAACCTGCGATGGACTAGCGTCCCATTCGGGAGGAGTTGAACTCCTAGTCGCTTCATGTTATGGAAACTGGGGATAAGCACCGGTCCCATGAGCCACTAGGCTCGGGTGTAAAAAGCCCATTGAACTTTACCTTTTATGTGGCAACAAGAACAACAGCAAAGTAACTCAAATCATTTAGTCAAGTACAAAATATATTTATTTCATTGACTTCCTTTTTAGAGTCAACTGGTCTGCTTGCTCCAATACTGAATCGATTTCTTATATAAATACTAACATACAACCAAATCCCCCAGTGCAGCTAACTGGGTTATCAAAGGCCGGCCATGTCTCTCACTGTCTATGGTGTGAGACATGTAAAAGAACCATTGCTGGCTTTCGACAAGAGTAGGCTGAAAAGCCGTCAGCGTGTTTCCGCCCTGCGATGGCCTGGCGAGCTGTCCAGGGTGTACTCTGCCCTCGCCCTGAGTTGGCTGGGATGGGCACCAGCCTCCCCGTGACCCTAATTAGGATGAAGCGGTTACAGAAATGAATGCATACAACCAAATTTAAAAATAATAAACCTCGACATTGGCATGATCGACATTTGGCAGATGCTGTTATCCAGAGTGACTTACAATTGTCTTTTTTTTTTAATACAACTGAGCAATTGAGGGTTATGGGACTTGCTCAAGGTCCCAACAGTAGTGATAGTGGGGATTGAATGACTGACCTTTGGATTAGCCATCGATGGCCTTATCCACTAAGCCACAACTACCTATGCACTTGAATCTTTTAAACTAACAGTTATGAGGACAGTGTTAGCCCGGCAGTAGGGTGCATGGTATCGGTAGATACCTAGATTGGGGGTTCAAGCCCCATTGTGAACGGTTGTCAGTGCTGTCCCCTCCAGTGCAGCTAAATAAATGCCGGCCATGTCTCTCACTGTGTATGGTGAGAGGTTGTAAAAGAACCATTGCAGATTTTTGTCAAGAAGTAGGCTGCACGGCCTAGCGAGCTGTCCTTGCCCAGAGTCAGCTGAGTTGGCTACCAGCCTCCCCGCGACCCTAATTAGGATTAAGCGGTTCAGAAAATGAATGAATGAGTTCTCAAAATGAATATATCTTTAAAAACCCAACACTGGCATAATAAATTCATTAAAATCATACCATGAGTGTCATAAGGCTCAGAGTCACAAATCCCTAATGAGATTTACTCACTTGCTGATGTACTCGCCACTCAGCACTTTTCCACAGGCCTTGCACTTAAAGCAGCCAAGATGCCACTGTCTGTCTAATGCAAGCAGAGCCTGTCCATTTTTAATGTCTCTGCCACAGCCTGCACAATCTGCAGAACACACACACACACACACACACACACACACACACACACACACACACACACACACACACACACACATACAATTTCTCACAAATGCCTTCAATTACAATCTACAATCAAGTAAACAAACACCAGGACAAGTAGACATTTAAATATCATAATTTCTGTGAACACAGATGTTCAAAGAAAATTTCAACTTTGCCACTAGGTGGTAGTGCAACATCACAAAAAGCCAACCGCCTGGAGCTCAGCACAGCCTCTGCCACATGGAGAAGGGACGTTAATTGTGCATGTGTAGAATGTATAATGTTGTATAATGTTATAATATGTTGAGTCCAAAATTAGACCTGAAATATACCCAATGTGTAATTGAGTATTCTGACTGGGATCCAAATAGTTTAGGTGGATCTCTTCCTCCTTGTTGCACTACCACACTAGTATTTTGTCATTAACACAATTTATTTTTTTGTCCATTTCTCCCATACTCTATATGAATGTTTAATTTAAGTTAATAAGATTTTAATGGAAGTCATTGGGGCTTTCACTAAAGATACAGTACTGTATTTAGAGTTACAGTCAGAAATTATATACACTCATCATAGACATGAAGATCATAGCAGTATTGTGTTTTCAGGGATTCCTTTTCTTTGAACAATTGGTTTCCTGGGGTAGACTGTACAACGTCCATCAATCTATGCATTGTCTACAGTATACTGTTTATGTTTCAGGGTAATTGGGGGACTGGAGCCAATCCAGGAGTGCCAGGGATTTTTACACCCGAGCCTAGTGGCTCATCGGACCGGTGCTTATCCCCAGTTTCCATAACATGAAGCGACTAGGAGTTAAACTCCTCCTGGATGGGACGCGAGTCCATCGCAGGTTACCTTCCCAGTGCATTTTTACTGGTACCCATTTATCCCGCTGGGTGAACAGAGGCACACTTGTGGTTAAAACTTTGCCCAGGGATTTAGCACAGTGGGGGTCTAACTGGGATTTGAACACACAACCTCCCTAACACGAGCACAGCACCCTAACCACTAATGAACTGTGTTCATTTCTGTAACTGATAATCCTAATTGGGGCCACGTCGAGGCTGGCGCCCATCCCAGCCGACTCTGGGTGAGGGCAGAGTACACCCTGGACAGCTCACCAGGCCATCACAGGGCGGAAACACGCTGACGGCTTTGCAGCCAACTCTTGTCGAAAGTCAGCATTGGTTCTTTTACATGCCTCACACCATAGATAGGCAGTGAGAGACATGGCTGGCCTTTGATAACCCAGTTAGCTGCACTGGGGGGGACAGTGACAACCTTGTGGAGAGTGGGACTCGAACCCCCAACCTTAGGATCAGCGATCCAGCGCCCTATACCACTAGGCTACCACTGCCCTTGACGAGAACACAGGTATCACAATTAAAAAAGAAAACGTGTGCTGTCTTATTCTCTTAGTATATTTAAAATGTATAATTTAGCCAAATCCACCCAGCCATGAATAGCCATTGATGGTATAATCACTGCCTTCCATGTGCTCATGTGGGCCAACAAATTTAATCAGGGTCCATTCAATTCTCCAGCCCTAAAACAGATTATCAGTCATGCATCATACAAAGGTTCATTTAGCTAAAAAATAAAAAAAAGAAAAGAAAGAAAAAAAAGAAAAAAAAACACAAAAGAGGAATGCATGCTTGTGTTTGAGTGTGTGTGAGTGGATGACAGTGTGAGAGAAGCGAGAAAGAAGCGTAATTATGCCAAAGTAATTAAAAATGTTTTCTGAATTTAAACGAAAAACAAAAATTTCCCCAAATCAATTTTAAACTAAAACTGGCCTCGCAGACATGACACTTTGCAGTGCAATCTTTTATGAAGCTGGAGTAACATTTCTGTGGCTCTAAATCGTCTGTTTTTAAATGATGTCATAATGCACACATACAGAGGGTGGAGAAAATATTATCAACAAAGAATATGATGTTTTTGTTTACAATCTGCTTCCCCAATCAGCACCTATTCTGACTCACTGTAGGCCACAGTGTGGAAGATAAAATTTGGACTAAAGTCATGCCATATCATGCACTTCCTCTTTATAACCGGAGAGAAAAAAATTATAATTCACTGTGTTTCATTGGGTTGGCAGTGTTGTAGTTGTTAGCAACTCTGTCTTAGGCCCCTGAGTGGCGCATCGAAAAGGTGTGCAACTAACCTGGAGCTCGGGAGTCCAGCTCTTGTGTGTGTGTGTGTGTGTGTGTGTGTGTGATATGCTCACTTTTCTACCACTTACAGCGATTGCCAGCCAATCATCGGTGTCTGTGAGTTCATTTGCACGAGGTGCAGATAGAGTGTGTTAGACCGAGATCGCCACCAAATACGCATGTGCTGTGGTTTGCAAATAGGCAGCCGGCTAGCATTGCATGTCATGGAGGGATGATGTGCATTGTTTTGCCCCTCACTGGTCGGTGGTGGTCGTGTGATAGGGAGGGCAAAACTTGATGGGTGCGAATTGGATATGACTAAAAAATAGGGAGAAAATGGGAGGGGAAAAAAGTCCGTCTCACAGCAAGAAGATTCTGCGTTCAAATCCCAGGCTCAGGTGTTTCTGTGTGGCGTTTCATGTTCTCTCCATGCTTGCATGGGTTTCTTCTGGGTACTTCATTTTCCTCCTATTGTCCAATGTTATGCACATTAAGCTAATTGACTGTTCCAAATTGCCACTAGATGTACATGTTAGTGTGAATGATTGTGCGTGTTGGCTCTCCCATAGTCTGGTGAGCTATTAAGGGTGTTCCCTGCCTTTGCCCAGTGTCAGTTGAAATAGGCTCCAGCCTCTCCATGATCCTATTAGGATTAATCATCTTGGCAATGGCACTTAGTAAGTGAGTGAATGAAAATGAGTTTAAGTCCTGAAACTGTTCAACAGAGAGAGAAATGAATGTGACCATGAACATCAAGCTGCTTGAATGATAATGCATTGATGAATTGAGAGTTGGGCAGTGGTAGCCTAGTGGTCAAGGTGCTGGATCACTGATCCTAAGGTCGGAGGTTCAAGCCCCACTAACCACAGGTTGTCATTGTCCCCCAGTGCCACTAATTGGGCTATCAAAGGCCAACCATGTCTCTCACTGTCTATGATGTGAGGTTCATGTAAAAGAACCATTGCTGACTTTCGACACGAGTAGCTGCAAAGCTGTCAGCGTGTTTCCACCCTGCGATGGCCTGGCGAGCTCTCCAGGGTGTACTCTGCCCTCGCCCGGAGTCGGCTGGCATGGGCGCCAGCCTCCCCGCGACCCTAATCAGGATTAAGCGGTTACAGAAAATGAATTAAGGAGTCAGGCAGGTTGTTGTATAATCCTTACAAACCTTTAGGAATCTGCAAAGTTCAACTGAAACAACAGAACAAGAAAATTTGCTGAAGAATGTTAATGTGCCTCGGAAAATGTTTTGCAGAAGGAACTCTGAAATCCTATTGGTCAGTTGTGAGTTTTTCTTTCCCTCCCTGTTGGCCATGCATACTGAATTACAAAACTTCCTCTGAGAGTAACTGAGACGATGGAAATGAAGGGAAAAGGGAGAACAAGTTTTTATTTGCATGAGAGCATTGGGCTCAATATTAGGGAATTTGAGTCAGCTCATTTTACTTGACAACAGATTTTAGCTTGAAACCTGATTAATTTAATTTGTAAAAAATGTAAAGATTTTTTTGAAGGCCAGACTGTGTGTTCTGAGCAGCTTCTGCTTTGCACAACAGTGGAGAGTTATCTAGTTATCGTCAGGGAGGAGATAAAGCAGAAGATAACAGGATTACTGGAAGAACACCGGTTTGGGGTAGAATATACACAGGCAAAGTGCAAAAGCATACTATGACTCACTGCTGGAAGCACTGATGTCTTTGGGAGGAGGAGACATTGGCTGGATGCAGCTCTGGCAAAGACAGTCCTTTCCATTAAAGGTGACGCGGTCTCCAGCAGGAAATGGCCGTCTATATAAACAGTACGTCATGAGGTTAAACACAGAGGCATCCAATATAATTTAGTACAACGTACTATTATCTCAGCATGATCACTTTCCCATGACCTCACAGTATGACATCATGTGCTATTTTATGCTGGTAGACTAATAAGAAAGAAGACATCAGTCCCATTATTTATTTGAACTCAAGGTCGATGGCATAGCTGATCATGCTCGGGTAGATGACACCAACAAGAAAATGCAAGTGATTATTAAATAGCTCATAACAAGATCTTCAGCCGGTCAGTGTTATAATTTTCTAGTAAACTACAATATTATTACTCAAATCTGCAGCCAGGTTCTCACAGGGACTGACAGTGAGGAAACCTCCGGCCTCTTCTGGTGAAGTAGAGTATAGTCAGTAACATTGTTCTGTTTCCCATTTTTTCTTCCCTATTTTAGTTATATCCTATTCCTACCTGTCAAGTACTGACTTCCATTTGGCTAAGACCACCACCAAGGAGGCAGAGGCGTAAGCATGTCGGCATTAACTTTTATAAATGCACATTCAAGACCTGCCAAACAACACAACATGCTATGTTCCCGGTTGTTTGAATGAGCTCACAGGTTGGTGAGCACTTTAAGTAACAATGGTGGAGGGGGGTGGGCCATCTCGGACAATTCGCTTCCATGGACCTCTCGATTCGAACCTGTGGTCTCTAGGTACCTCATCGATGTGCCATTCAGGAGTCTCACAATTCTGTTCTTAAAGTAAGAATTATTGACATTGCGTATTAAAGGTGACATCAACTGGTTTACTATGATCCAGATGTGAACACAGCAAAAAGTTCACATACTGTACACTATTTTATACTGTAGTAGAAATTATGAATGTTTTGGGGGGGGGCGCTATAGTACAGTTTTAGAAGGTCATCTTCAGAAGCTAATCCTGACTATTGGCTCATCTGATAGGCTACAGACATCCAGTTCGAAACAGGGAACCACTTTCCAACTGGTAAAAAACTATGAAACTTTATTTATGCAGTATTTATGCCGAAATTTTCTAAACTTACATTATGGCTACCGGTATAACCATGATGTAAATTCCTAAAGCGAATTCATTTTTAATTTTACTTATGCATATGCAGGTGGCGTTTCTATGTTTTTTTAACATACTTGCAAATAGTGCAGACAAAGCAGGTGGGGTGGTAGGTCTTCCCGAGAGCCGTCACCACTTCTCCTTCAACAAAGTTCCCACAGCCATGGCAGCGTGTTCCATGCAGCCTTTGGTAGTCCAGTGTGCATAAATACTCACCATTCTTCATAAAGAACCCACCTTGGGCCAGGTCACAACCACACACTGGTAAAAAAAACACACACACACACACACACACACACACACACACACACACACACACACACACACACACACACACACACATTGCCTTGAGCATTGTTGTTGTTCAGGTCAAATGCAACACTCACTCAGGAAAAGAATACATTTAAAACTTTGAAAACAGTGAAACTGTGAAATATATACATTGTTTAATAAAGAAGATCAACTGAAGTAATTTGGTGGAGAACAGCTGGGATCTCTTTTCATTAGGATATTATAATGCTTGGTTTCCATCCATGTTGTAGTTATAATTCTACTGGTGGGGTTTTAATCATTTGTCACTAGCTAAGATTGTGTGTTTGTGTGTGTGTGTGTGTGTGTGTGTGTGTGTGTGTGTTTGTGTGTTTGTGTGTATGTGTGCGTGTGTGTGTGTGTGTGTGTGTGTGTGTGTGTGCGTGTGTGTGCGTGTGTGTTTGTGTGTGCTGAGCTGTCTTTATGCCTAGTCTGATTGTAACGACAGCTCTTTGGCAAGCCATGCACACATTGGACATCATGTAGATATTTATTTAATGCTGTTTGGTATTCACATTCACAACCACATTGTTCAATTTGCAACTCTTTACCAATCTGTAGAGATTCACTGAGTAACAATCTAGTGAGAGAGCAGAGACGTTTATAAACAGACTGGGTCTCCATGTTGAAAACTCATCTGCTGATATGTGTGGGATGCAAAATGTCATGGTGCTGTATCTGACGCTGAATAATGTCCTCTGTGGGTTGCAACATTTTTCCTAAGAAAATGGTTAGAAAAAATGTAAATAGCATTGACTTTCTAGTTAAGTGGGATAGTTTTAGTTTTAAGATGCACACACTCATGGGAGACATGAAGCTGGACTCAGTGTAGTAGGAAGCAACGTGTTCTACGGTGTTCAGTTCAGTTAAAATCATAAACAGCTTCAGTTATGAATTTTCAACATACAAATTTACATGTCATGTCTCTCACTGTCTATGGTGAGAAGCATGTAAAAGAACCATTGCTGACTTTCATCAAGAATAGGCTGCATAGCTATCACTGTGTTTCTGCCCTGTGATGGATTGGCAAGCTGTCCAGGATGTACTCTGCCCTCACTCAGAGTCATCTGTGGTGGGCGCCAGCACCCCCCCCCACCCCCACCCCCAGCAACCCTAATTGGGATTAAGTGGTTCAATAAATGAATGAATGAATGAATCAACATTTCTCTATGTGTAGAGCCTATGCATCCCTACTGAGGAATCCTGAGAAAATACAAAGGAAATAAACCCTGAGATGATATAAAGAAAGAACTGTAGGAGGAACTTGACTCAGAAGAGAAACCCATCCAAATTTGAGAGACACCAAATAATGTGATTGTACATAATTCACTTTTATAAGTGGGTAATGTGATCAAAAATTAGGTAATAAGAACCTCCCGATTGTTTCATGTGAAAATCAAGATGGCAAACACGTGGCACATGAATTCAGTTATCACTTCACCTGCTCTATACTATAATGCATTGCGAGGCAAGGCATGAAAGCTAGGACTGTTGAGTAAACATACTGAAATTGTGATATAACAGTTTTAAAATAGTTCAACACCAGCATTATAAAAAAGAGCCACATTAAGGAAAACAATGTTAGCTTTTAATATGAGCCGCAGCAAGCATGAAGTAAGTCCAGAGCAATGGCAGAAAGAGCAGTGCACTTAAATTTATTAGTTAAAATAATATTTACCATATACATACACACACTGCCCTCCATAATTATTGTCAGCCCTTGTTAAGATATGTTCAAAGCCTTAGAATAAATTACATTTTTATTGTGGAAGCATACTATCACACTGAAAATTGGAGAAAATGTAACCTTTAACTCAAATCAATTTTAAGGGGGGGGCGTCCCTGACTAAGAAATAATTATTTTTAATAAAATCACCTGTTCCACAATCATTGGCACCCCAACAATTCCTAGAAAATAAACGTAATTGTGGTATGTCTGTCATTTCTAAAGTAGTTTACAAAGTTGATCAGAAACATTTAATTAGCAATTCATCGCTTCCTGTTTCCCTGAGGTATAAATCTGACGTGACACAGACACCATGTGTCTTATCTACTCTTCACCATGGGAAAGATAAAGGGACACACCATTCAAGTACGGCAGATGTGTGTTGGCCTTCACACGTCAGGCAATGGCTACAAGAAAATAGCCCCACGCCTGCACCTGCCCGCATCTACTGTCAGAGGAATCACTAAGATTTTTAAAACAACCGTAACGGTGGTGAACAAGCCTGGACGAGGACACAAGGTTATTTTGTCACCACGCACAGTGAAAAAGATGGTAAAAGAAATAAAAAGTTGTCCAAAGCTCACTGTTAAAGAATTACAACAAATGGCAGCATCTTGGGGTCACAAAATCTCCAAAACAACCATCAGGCATCATCTACATGCCAATAAGCCTTTTGGGAGGCATGCACAGAAATAACTTTTCTCATTCACCATCATCAACGCAAATGGCTGGAGAGCTTTCTGGCAACAAACACTCTAAGTGGCTCTAGCAGAACACAAAAGATTAATGTGCAGAAAAGTGCCTCATACCCACTGTGATGTCAGGGGGAGGATTGGTGATGCTGTGGGCCTGTTTCTCTTCCAGAGGCCCTGGGAACATTGTTAGGGTGCATGGCATCATGAACACTTTGAAATACCAGGACCTTTTCAATCATAATCTGTTGGATTCTTCCCGAAAGCTGAAGATGGGTCATTACTGGTTCTTTCAGCAAGATAATGACCCTAAACATGTGGCCAAATCGACACAGAAATGGTTCACCAGTCACAGAATCAATCTCCATCCATTGCCATTTTAAGCTCCAGACCTCAACCCCATTGAAAACCTGTGGCGTGAGCTGAAGTGGAGAGTGCAGAGGAGAGGACCCAGGCCGTTGAATGATTTAGAGAGATTGTGCAGAGAGGAATGGTCCAAGATCCCTCTTTCTGTGTTCTCCCAGCTTGTGAAACATTATAATACAATAATAGGTGCTGTTTTGTTGGTAAAAGGTGGTTGTACAAAGTATTAACATCAGGGATGCTAATATGTATGTAATGTAATATGCTGATGTAAAAGAATTATTTCTTAAAAATTTCCTCCTTTTTTCTTTGTGGTCCTATATTATTTAGAAAGAAAACTGAATTGATTAGAAGGGTGTGAATAATTACCTAGGGCAGTGTGTGTGTGTGTGTGTGTGTGTGTGTGTGTGTGTGTGTGTGTGTGTGTGTGTGTGTGTGTGTGTGAGTGTGTGTGTATTAGAAAGTGAGCAGATGCCGGAGGAATGGAGGAGAAGTGTGCTTGTGCCCATTTTTAAGAACAAAGGAGATGTACAGAGTTGTGGCAACTACAGAGGGATAAAGTTGATGAGCCATACAATGAAGTTATGGGAAAGAATAGTAGAAGCTAGACTAAGGGCAGAGGTCAGCATTTGTGAACAACAGTTTGGTTTCATGCCAAGAAAGAGCACCACAGATGCAGTGTTTGCTTTGAGGATGTTAATAGAGAAGTACAGAGAAGGTCAGAAGGAGCTGCATTGTGCCTTTGTGGATCTGGAGAAAGCATATGACAGGGTGCCGAGAGAAGAACTATGGTATTGTATGAGGAAGTCTGGAGTGGCAGAGAAGTATGTTAGAGTGGTGCAGGACATGTATGAGAGATGTAAGACAGTGGTGAGGTGTGCTGTCGGTGTGACAGAAGAGTTCAAGGTGGAGGTGGGACTGCATCAAGGCTCAGCTCTCAGCCCCTTCCTGTTTGCTATGGTGATGGACAGGCTGACAGACAAGGTTAGACAAGAATCTCCATGGACTATGATGTTTGCAGATAACATCGTGATCTGTAGTGAGAGCAGAGAACAAGTGCAGGAAAATCTAGAGAGGTGGAGGTATGCCCTGGACAGGAGGGGAATGAAGGTTAGTCTCAGTAAGACAGAATACATGTGTATGAATGACAAGGACCCAAGAGGAACGGTGAGGTTACAGAGGGCAGAGATAAAGAAGGTGGAGGATTTTAAGTACTTAGGCTCAACAATCCAGAGCAATGGAGAGTGTGGAAAAGAGGTGAAGATGCGCGTGCAGGCAGGTTGGAATGGATGGAGAAAAGTGTCCGGTGTGATGTGTGATTGGAGAGTATCGGCAAGAATGAAGCGAAAAGTGTACAAGACGGTGATGACATGAAGGTCGTTGGAGTAAGAGTAAAAGATGCAGAGGATAGGGTGAGATGGAGGAAGATCATTTGCTGTGGCGACCCCTGAAGGGAACAGCCGAAAGGAAAAGAAGATATATATATATATATATATATATATATATATATATATATATATATATATATAAGACCAAAGATTCATGGATGTGGTGAAGGAGGACATGAAGGTAGTTGGTGTAAGAGAAGAAGATGCAAAGGATAGGGTGAAATGGAGGCAGATGATTCGCTGTGGCGGCCCCTGAAGGGAGAAGCTGAAAGGACTAGAAGATATATATATATATATATATATATATATATATATATATATACTAGTATATATGAGAGCGAGAGAGAGAGAGAGAGAGAGAGAGAGAGATTTCCTTTCAGCTTTTCTCTTTATTAGGGCTTGCCACAGCGAATGATTTGCACGTTTGATTTGGCAGAGGTTTTTACGTTGGATGCCCTTCCTGTCACAACTCTTTTTAGCAAGGGATAGAAACACACTGACGACTTTGCAGCCTACTCTTTACGAAAGTCAGCAATAGTTCTTTTACATGCCTCTCACCATAGACAGTGAGAGACATGGCCCGTCTTTGATAACCCAGTTAGCTGCACTGGGGGGGACAATGACAACCTTGTGGGGACTCGAACCCCCAACCTTAGGATCATCAATCCAGCAAACCCTGTACCACTAGACCACCATTGCCCATATATATGAAACCTGAAATAGGATAACCAGATGAAATTTTTTCATGGCGATAGTGAATATCCACAGATAAGAGTGAAACAGAACACACTCAAATAGCTATGATGTAAATTTGCAGATTCAGAGCTTTTTGTATCTTTCCAAGACTCGGGTAAGTGTTTCATGAACGATGCAGGCAAAAGTAATTACTGAAAGACAGGTGCTGTGTGCAAAGGGCTGTCGTAAGTGTGACAGCATGTCTGTGTGATTCTCACTTCAGGCTCAGTTACGTCCTTCACCCTGAAACAAATCCAAATCCACTTCCTAGCACAGAGTTGTTCCATGAGGTCCACTGAGGCACAAGTAACTGTTTTATTAGTGTTGGAGACTTATAACTAGAGCCACTCTAAAGTAGGTTGAACATTTTCCATTTATTCATTTCGTCATGGTACCAAGAGTGCTATTTTCTCCTTTAGTACTTTTGCACTGCTCTGTGCTACATGAGCATTGTAACCAAATATAAACATATACACAAATGAATTTGCAATTTGGTTGAAAAATAGGTGTTTATTGCAGTTGTAGTATTGTGGAATACAGAAGAGAAAAATCTTGTGAGGATTTTAACAAACTTAATTTACATGGGTGTGAGCGAGGGTACCAGTGTCAAGCTTGCAGGTCAAAAAAAGTCCAGTGTTGCATGACGCAATTACACTCACTCAGTTGCCAAACCTCTTAAACCTATTAGGGTTGTGACAGAAGCTGGAGCCTATCTCAGCACACAGTGGAGGAAGGCTGGGCACACCCTAAACCGCCTGCCAGACCATTACAAGCATGCAATTACTCTATTCTTAATAGCAGCAATGGTCATGGTGGTTTGAATGAAGTAACTTGATTGTTCAAGTTTTGGAATCAGAAGCAATAAAATGCATTGGAAAAAACCCATTGGAATATAGAAACATAAATAATGTGTGTTGTGTTTTTTGTGTGTGTGTGTGTGTGTGTGTGTGTGTGTGTGCAGGAACGAGAAGAGAACGATAGGGTGCTGGATAGTTGATCCAAAGGTTGGGGGTTCGAGTCCCACTCTCCACAAGGTTGTCACTGTCCCCCCCAGTGCAGCTAACTGGGTTATCAAAGGCCGGACACGTCTCTCATTGTTTATGGTGTGAGGCATGTAAAAGAACCATTGCTGACTTTCATTTCCACCCTGCGTTGGCCTGGCGAGCTGTCCAGGGTGTACTCTGTCCTTGCCCGGAGTCGGCTGTGATAGGCGCCAGCCTCCCCGTGACCCTAATTAGGATTAAGCGGTTACAGAAAATTATGATGATGATGATTAAAGTAAATGGAGTTTAGGAAGTCTTAGAACCAGAAGTGGCCATACAGACCATGCTGGCTGTACTGGTAGTTCCTCATCTAATTTTTTTAGCATTTCCTGTGGCATGGTAATTCATTCAATTATTCATGCATATTTTCCAGAAGCTGGAGCCAATCCCAGATGACAATAGACAAGAGGTGGGGGTAGACCCTGGGAAGATCACCAATCTATTCTGGGTGCTTACACAAAGAGACAACCTTTCATGCTTACATTCACAGCTATGGGCTATTAGAGTGGCCATTTGACCCAAACTGCATGCAACTGGACTGTGGTAGAAACCAGTGAACTCTGCAGAAATGCATACAGGCAACAGGAGCGCATGTAAGCTTCAATTAAAAGGACAGCCGTATTGAAATGGTCCATTAAAAAGAAAACATAATCAGTCCTGCTTTATACCATTAAACTCTATATTACATGTAACACCACTTCCTCCACTGTGCTTCTATGTCATGCATGTGCCACTATCAATGATGATGTACTGTAACTAATACATGGGATGAAACTTTGATCCTAATTATTTATTATATGCTATAATGATCACCGTGGCATATGCACAATTAATCAGAATGCATGCTGTGAGAATGAATCTCCCATCAGCTGAGCTTCACACTGTAGCAGTTTTAGTGGTGGCATTTCCTTGAGAGCGGTGCACATCCAAATTTCTTAACAACATTCTGGATTTCATTGTAATTCACCAGTGAAAACACAAAATGGTGGATAAATGAGACCTTTGGCATGAGTGCATTCTTGGCATGTCGTTTTGCATTCAGAGCTCCATCATTATCCCTGTAGAACTAAAACCAGAGTCATCACTACGATGTAGTGCAACAGTGTGATGCGCCTGTCCAACTCTATTAGCCCTAATGGCTGAACCTGACTGATGGTTGCCAAGATGCTAGTGTAATGGAATAGTTGGGTGAAACTTCAAAACTTTGGCCAAATAAACATAAGATATTATTTGGTTTATATTTTTATAATGACGGTATTATTATTTCTGTGGTTTTCATGAAAATGGTTGTATGGCAAGGTGAACTGGTTGAGCAAAAAGATTTGAAGAAGAATTAGGTGAGACTGTTTGGTAAAATAGAGAAGTGTTCAGGGAAGTGTTTTTTAAATAGTATCCAAATATATTTGATTTACAGTATGATTCAGTGCTCATTAACTGTCTACAGTAATGTCTGGGATTTGCAGTTCCATAAGGACTAGCTTCATGTCTTAATGAAATATGCACATGTTCCCAGTGCTGTAGTGGTCAAAAAATAAGTGAGTACACTATGGCAGCGAAGCTGCCATTCGAGGTCGCGAAGCGAGCGAGGCGCACACGGAGTGGACTAAGGTGCGTGGAGAGTGGGTAGGATTGCTAGGATCGCTGATCCTAGAGTTGGGGGTTCGAGTCACACTCTCCACAAGGTTGTCACTGTCCCCCCCACCCGGTGCAGCTAACTGGGTTATCAAAGGCCGGCCATGTCTCTCACGGTCTATGGTGAGAGGTTCATGTAAAAGAACCATTGCTGACTTTCGTAAAGAGTAGGCTGGAAAACCGTCAGTGTGTTTCTGTCCCTTGCTAAAGGGTTGTGTCAGGAAGGGCATTCGATGTAGAAACCTATACCAAATCAAAGGTGCGAATCAAATGGTTCGCTGTGGCGACCCCTGAAAAAGGGAAAAAGCCGAAAGAAGAAGAAGAAGAAGATAGATATCTACTCTAACTGGTAGATTGAAAAAAAAATCAAAAGCAAAGTGCATTCATGGCTTGGAAAATCCTGAAGCCTTTAGTTAGTGAGCAGCCACAGGGTGACCGTCAGTCAGACTTTCATGAAAGTGATTTTTGGTACAGCTATCCAAGGAAACCTGGTGAAATTATGCTGTAATTCAGTAATTATATGATGTGCTCTGTAAAAATGTTTTTACAACAGTTTAATCCTACATTTTAAGTAATAGAACTATAAGATTTGACTGATACTGGCTGTGCCTTCCAACTTTCATCAATGTGTGTGTGTGTGTGTGTGTGTGTGTGTGTGTGTGTGTGTGTGTGTGTGTGTGTGTGTGTGTGTGTTTGAAAGAAGGACTATGGAATGAGAGAAGGGCTGTCTGAAGTGTTTGTGACAGTGACAGCTGCCAGGAAAATCCACTCAACTATTTTTATAAAGAATGCTTTAAGTGTAACTGACATCCTTCAGAAGCAGTTTCTTACATCACCTCCTCCATCACCAAAAACCTCTTACCATTGCCTGCCAATACTCGGATTAGCCAAACCTCAACAAATACACCAAAAAATAACTAATCTCCACTTCCTCTCCCAGCTCTCAATCTCTCTCTATGAGATGAGCCGTACTCGTGCAGTTCGTACACGGCAAGCCTGAATGAGTTCCCACCAATTCAAAGAGCTGAAGTGTTTATTCTGGGATAGATATTGATGTAGGCGTTTCCTAAAAGTACAACATGAAAAAGCAACCATGATGCATGCACAAATACACTGTTATCAACAAGTATTATATCCAAAGCAACAGACACATTTCATAAGTGGGTAGCAAGGTATCGTACTGGTTAGCACTTCTGCCTCTCAGCAACAAGGTCCTGAATTTGAGTCCCATACCCGGCAAGGGTGTTTCTGTGTAGTTTGCATGTTGACCCCGTGTTTGTCTGGGTTTGCCCTGGGTGTTCCCCATGCTTAAATATGCTGCCAGTTTTCAGATTGTCTATACTAAATTTTTCCTCATTGCACTGGCATCCCATTTGTGGAGTATTTGCCTATCTTTCACTGTGTTCCGAGCGTCAGCTGTGACCCTGAGCAGAATAAACCTCTTGCTGAAGAGGATAAATAAATAGTTCAGTTTTTATGATGGCTGGCCAACAAATTAAAGTCATTGGATTTGAATTAGCTGAATTTTGGTGGTTAAAGTGAACTGAAAGGTTTTTGGTTTTTTTTTACAGTGGAAAATTATAACACCGATTAAGCTTTACAATCCAGCGTGGAAAAACAGCTGTGGCAACTTGGAGGAAAAGTGCTATCAAAACAGAACCATTAAAGTGCTAAAAGCATTACACCCATCCCATAATTCTTCATCATGCTATGTTAGATGTACATTATTTGGTAAAATACATATATTGAAAGATAAATCAATCAATAGCTCTTCCTTAATTGGTGAGATCATCCTATGGAAAAGCTGCAGCCATGATATATTGGAAAAAAAATCTTCTCGTATGAAACCCTAGATGAGCGTGAGGCTTTGTCACTTTCTTGTGAATGTAAATTCACAGCTGTTAAATGGCTATGATTCCTGACATAGCTGCACAGTCTCATGTATAGTTTGTAGAACCCCTCCTTGTCTCCCTGCTCTCTCACAGCAGGATCAGCAAAGCTATTTCCAGCCACATAGGGCTTTATTGGCTCCTGGAGACTGTACTGAAAATAGAACAGAGTCTCTGTGACTGACACAGCATTCACAAAACAGAGGGTGGGAAAAAGAATGATGGACATGACACCAAGGGAGGATGAGGATAAGAGGGGATGGAGGATGATGGTTAATACATATACTGTACTCACTGGTGCACCCAATGTACGTTTATGCTAACTAATCTGTGTAGCTAATGGGACAGCAAATAGAAGCACACTATATTGGCTCAGATTAAGCACAGTCAAGCCATAGGCTGCCAAATCTCAGATACTGGCAGGTTTGTACTACATACAACCCCTAAGTCATTTATTTACAGACACAGTTACACATTATGCAAACTTCTGTATTCTTCTTTCCAGGAACAGAGCGATAAGTTACAATTACAGATAAGCAAAAATGTTCATGTTAATGAAATTTCCAGAAGTTGTGTTTCTGATCTAATTTTATAAATAAAACTCCAGATTTTATTACAGTATGATATTTAACTTGTTTACAAAATGACACTGAAGATTATACAACCTTATGTCATCGTGGTGTACAATAATGTGATTAAGTACTGCTTGATTAATATTATTTTTATATAGTTGCAGCTGTGACAGTAACACTGACTCTAATTCAAACCAAAGGCTTATATCAATGTGTACAATGTAGTTTCTAGTAATTAATTTACAAAGTGCTGTATGGTATTAACTTCCATTGTGGAAATTCTCCAGCATTAACCGGTACCTGTGGTGAATTTGAATTATTCACTTTTTTAAGTGATCACGTATGACATTGGCTGTTCTCTCAGGCAATATTAGTCATTGCTTCTCCTCAAGTACTGCCTATTACTGCTAGACATGCACAGAAAATTGCTGCCTCCTTCATTGGCTGTTACATTCCTAAAAGTGGTTGTTTTTTCCTATTGTCTGGGCTGCATGCAGCAGACACCAGTCTACGATAATAAATTATCAGCCAGTGCTGAGCTGTGTCACCAGGAAAATGGTGGTGTGTAAGGCATACGGTTGCACAAACAACAAGTGCAGTGGTGGCTTGCACCCCCAACCTTAAGATCGGTTATCCAGCACCTAACCACCAGGTCAGGCTGAGTACACTGTGTGTCTAAATTAGTCTGTAAGCCAAAGCAGAAGACCTCAGACCAGCTAAGTGGATAAGGCAATGGGTTACTGATCTGAAGGTCAGCGATTCAAGCCATACGATCTCTGCCGTTGGGCCCTTGAGCAAGGCCCTTAATCCTCAATTGCTCAGTTGTATAAAAATGGTAACTGCAAGTCGCTCTGGATAATAGCATCTGCCACAGACTGTCAATGTAAACAAGAGCAAACACGATGGAAAACATAAGATCACATAAGGCCATACTTTAAAAACATTTCCTTTTGAACACAATTCAGTAGTCCATTTCAAGCTAACCCCAGGCAGAACTACTTGATACAAAGCCCAAGCTGCTAAAGCGAGACACTGTTCCTACGGATTTCGTTCATAAAAAGTTAAAGGACGATAACAGAAGGTAGCATCACCTCACCAAAAGGAAATAGTAAAAGGTAACAGCCTTTAATATGCAAGAACTTTTATCACCTAAAATGTCGCTCGCTCTTTGTTTGCTTGCCCTGGACATCCTGAACAAACAGATTCACATCACTTCGGGGAAAAATGGTTGTTCTGAATCGTTTCAGCCCCTGTTAGTAATCCTCAGGATAATAAAAGATTGCCCAGTTTTGTGCTTTTTATGTTAATTTATGTAAAAATAAGTTGTATATTGCCTAAACGTGTTACTTGCAGTGATATAAGAATTCATTCATTCATTCATTTACTGAACTACTTAATCCTAATTAGGGTTGCGTGGAGGCTGGTGCCCATCTCAGCCAACTCTAGGCGAGGGCAGAGTACACCCAAGAGAGCTTGCCATGCAGGGCAGAAACACGCTGACGGCTATGCTGCTACTCTTGTCGAAAGTCAGCAATGGTTCTTTGACAGCCTGACACCATAGACAGTGAGAGACATGGCCAGCATTTAATAACTGAGCTAGCTGCACTGGAGGGGACAGCAGTGACAACTATTGACAGTGGGGCTTGAACTTCCAACCTTAGTATCAGAAATCCAGCACCTTACCACCGGGCCACCACTGCCCTGGTATAAGAATAATAAACGAATTTATTTTGTGGTGTTGTCGAAGAATAGTTAGCTCTGGTGTAGTAATAAAGTAACACTTCCCGACTGTGGATTATTTCCCTATAAGAGTACAACATGCCACTGTACTTGTAATCCACTAACATCAGACAGGCTTCTTCTGGAGACAGGGAATATCACTAGATACACAATCTGAGTAAATCTTTTTGCACTGGCCATGAATACTGTGTGCAAGGCAAGTCAAGTGACGTGACGAAGAACTGTAATAGTGCAATAAACAAATCTGAAGTTTGGTACACCTCCAGCAAAGTCAGAAAGCAGATGGACCTACTTGGGCTTAGATGTGTTTCAAGAAAGCAAAATTCGGGTCCTTGGTACTAAAGTGATGGAAGGTGACTACCTGGTTCTGCTTCTCTCTAGAGTGTACCTGACTCATATTTATTACAGAGAAACTCATAAAGAGCTGTGAATAAAGTGTCAACTTCAAATCCTGTGTATAAATCATATTGTGGCTACTTCTTCTTCTTTTCCTTTCGGCTGTTCCCTTCAGGGGTCGCCACAGCGAATCATCTGCCTCCATCTCACCCTATCCTCTGCATCTTCTTCTCTTACACCAACTACCTTCATGTCCTCCTTCACCATAATCCATGAATCGTCTGTTTGGTCTTCCTCTAGGCCTTCTGCCTGGTTGTTATAACCTCGGCATCCTACTACTAATATACTCACTATCCCTCCTCTATACATGTCCAAACCATCTCAATCGAGCCTCTCTGACTTTGTCTTCAAAACGTCTTACATGTGCTGTCCCACTGATGTGCTCCTTCCTGATCCTATCCATCCTCGTTACTCCCAAAGAGAACCTCAACATTTTCATCTCTGCTACCTCCAGCTCTGCCGCCTGTCTTTTCCCCAGGGCCACTGTTTCTAAACCAAACAACATCGCTGGCCTCAACACCATCTTGTACACTTTTCCTTTCATTCTTGCCGATACCTTCCTATCCCACATCACACCGGACACTTTTCTTCAATCATTCCAACCTGCCTGCACACGCTTATTCACCTCTTTTCCATACTCTCCATTGCTCTGGATTGTTGAGCCTAAGTACTTAAAATCCTCCACCTTCCTTATCTCTGCTCCCTGTAAGCTCACCGTTCCTCTTGGGTCCTTGTCATTCATACACATGTACTCTGTGTTACTGAGGCTAACCTTCATTCCCCTCCGTTCCAGGGCATACCTCCACCTCTCTATATTTTCCTGCACTTATTCTCTGCTCTCACTGCAGATCACAATATCATCTGCAAACATCATAGTCCATGGGGAATCTTATCTCACCTAATGTGTCACTCTGTTCATCACAAAAGCAAATAAGAAAGGGCTCAGAGCTGACCCTTGATGCAGTCCTACCTCCAACTTGAACTCTTCTGTCACACCGACAGCACACCTCACCACTGTCTTACATCTCTCATGCATTCCTGCACCACTCTAACATACTTCTCTGCTACTCCAGACTTCCTCATGCAATACCACAATTCCTCTCTTGGCACCCTGTCATATGCTTTCTCCAGATCCACAAAAGCACAATGCAGCTCCTGCTGACCTTCTCTGTACTTCTCTATTAACATCCTCAAGGCAAAGACTGCATCTGTGGTGCACTTTCTCGACATGAAACCAAACTGTTGTTCACAAATGCTGACCTCTGCCCTTAGTCTAGCTTCCACTATTCTTTCCCATAACTTCATCGTATGGCTCATCAACTTTATCCCTCTGTAGTTGCCACAACTCTGCAAGTCTCCCTTGTTCTTAAAAATGGGCACCATTACACTTCTCCTCCATTCCTCTGGTATCCTCTCACTCTCTAAGACCTTGTTAAATGTTTTTGTCAGGAAATCTACTGCTACCTCTCCTAGACACTTCCATACCTCCACCGGTATGTCATCAGGACCAACTGCCTTTCCATTCTTCATCCTCTTCAATGCCCTCCTCACTTCACCCTTACTAATCTTTGCTACTTCCTGGTCCTCAACAGTCACCTCTTCTACTCTTTTTTCTCTCTCATTTTCCTCATTCATCAGCTCTTCAAAGTACTCTTTCCATCTTCCCAGGACACTTCTGTCATCTGTCAATACATTTCCCTCTCTGTCCTTAATCACTCTAACTTGCTGCAAGTCCTTCCCATCTCTATTTCTCTGCTATGCCAGCCTGTATAAATCATTTTCTCCCTCTTTACTTTCCAACCGAGCATACAAGTCATCATACGCCCTCTGTTTGTCCTTTGACACTGCTACCTTCGGCTTACGCTGTGTCTCCTTGTACTCCTGTTTACTCTCTTCAGTCCTCTCTGTGTCCCACTTCTTCTTAGCTAACCTCGTCCTTTGTACACACTCCTGCACTTCCTCATTCCACCACCAAGTCTCCTTATCTCTTCTCCCTCCAGATGACACACTAAGTATTCTCCTACCTGTCTCCCTGATCACATTAGCTGTCGTTGTCCAGCCATCTGGAAGCACTTCCTGACCACCCAAAGCTATTTTCAACTCCTCCTTGAAGACAACACGACCCTCTTCCTTTTCAGCTTCCACCACTTTGTCTTCTGCTCTGCCTTTGGCTTCTTCACCTTCCTCACCATCAGCGTCATCCTGCACACCACCATCCTATGCTGTTTGGCAACACTCTCACCTGCTACTACATTGCAGTCAACTGACTTCCTTCAAATTACATCGCCTACACAAGATGTAGTCTACCTGTGTGCTCCAACCTCTGCTTTTATAAGTCACCCTATACTCCTGTCTCTTCTGGAAGAAAGTATTTACCACAGTCATTTCCATCCTTTTTGCAAAATCTACCAACACCTGTCCTTCTGCGTTCCTGTCCTGGATACCAAACTTGCCCATTACTTCCTCGTCCCCTCTGTTGCCTGCACCAACATGTCCATTGAAGTCTGCACCAATGACCACTCTTTCACCTCTGGGGGTATTCTGTATCACTTCATCTAACTCACTCCAGAATTTCTCCTTCTCTTCTAGCTCACATCCTGCCTGTGAGGCATAAGCACTAACAACCTTGAACATCACGCCTTCAATTTCTAACTTGAGACTTATCACTCTGTCTGACATTCTTTTCACTTCTAGAACATTCCTGATAAACTCCTCTTTCAAGATGACTCCTACTCCAGTTCTCTTCCCATCAACACCATGAAAAAACAGCTTAAACCCTGCTCCTAAGCTTCTAGCCTTGCGACCTTTCCACCTGGTCTCCTGAACACACAGTATGTCCACCTTCCTCCTCTGCATCATGTCAGCCAGCTCTCTACCTTTTCTTGTCATAGTTCCAACATTCAACGTCCCTACTTTCAGTCCTAGACTCATGCCTTTCCTCTTCTCTCTCTGCCTACTGACACGCCTCCCGCCTCTCCTTCTTCGACGTCTTCAACCAACAGTAGTCCAATTTCCACCAGCACCCTGTTGGTTAACAGCACTGATGCCGGTCATTGTTAACTCGGGCCTCGACCGATCCGGTATGAAATTTTTTGTTGTGACTCGCATATTTTATTTGGCATTTGTTTTACACCGGATGCCCTTCCTGATGCAAACCTCTGCATTTATCTGGGCTTGGGACTGGCGTGAGGGAGAAACACTGGCTTGTGCCCCTCCCTCACGGCTGCATTGTGGCTACAATACAAGAAATTCAGTGACCTAAAAATCTTCTCGTCCTGCACTGAGGTGATGACTGAAAGGAAGTGGAGATCAGTAGAGGATGTGGACCAGGCAAAATCAAGGTATCATGCATGCATCATAAACTGCTAGTGGGATCCATAGCAGTTGTCTGGGCACAGTTTGGCTGCATTCCAACAATACCCTACAATAAAGCCAAGGGCAAAGAAAAAATTCGAGCTGGGATCAAGGAGCCCACAGTGTGTGGATAAGGTGAAAATAGGTGGCGGAATGGAAGATTTTGTGCTCTAAATTGTGAAAGTCTGAACCATTCTGTATCAAACGTACAATCCAGTCGGCAAACAATGTTTTAGCCAAAACCATCCAACACTTTACTGAAGCAAGCTTGAAGCACCAACATGTTTCTTGTGCCAAGGATGAGGAACAATGGTGCATGTTTTCAACAACTGTCTGAAAGCACTATTGGCTGGTTACTGTGAATGGCAACAAAGCCGAATCCTGAATGCCATCATTGAATCCATCTGTAGTCCCATCAATTAGCTTAAGCCCCTCAGACTACCAATGTTCATAATATATGCATGACATTTTTTTAAGTGTATAATTTTAATAATAGTCATATGGACAGATGCAGGCAATTCACAAAGAAAAGCCCAAGTAGGTATTACACATCATGCATACAACCTTTCGACCAGATATGTTGGTGTTCTCTGAAAGATTTATACAGGGGGTCATGTTGGAGCTTATGGTTTTTGGGGGAAGTGTATGGAAGGCCAGCAAAAGGAAAAGGAGAAAATATGGTAAATGAGTGCTGCAGACAGGGGTGGTGTGCAGAGTGCATGCCAAGTGAAGTGGGGGAAGGGGCTTTATGGGGGAATTACTGTGTAAAACATACAGCCTCCTGAGCATCACTGATGCACATAAAAAGAAAAGAAAATGGAAGAACTTCAGCTAGCAGAAGCAGAGAAAGCTTCAAGGTAGCTGTGGATTGAGAGGAAAGCCGAGACTGACCATTACTAATCAGGTCACCTGGACAAGGGTGTCTGAAGTCTGAAACATCTAATGACCAGCATCACCAGATATTTGCAATGGTTAGTATTATTTCTGATATAAATTATTTGATCCACTCTAATGAACACAAATTATGGTGCCGGATGAGGAAATTCTACAAACATCTCCTAGTGTGCTTACATTTTTAAATCACTTTTATGAAATCACCGGCCCCAACTTCAGATATTTAAGTTTAATTAGAAACATAAATTCATATCCATTCTACGTAACCTCTTTGCTTGTCAAGGTGGAAGCAGGGTCATGGTCAAGCATCATCTACAAATAGAGCGAAGACAGGTTTGAATGCGAACACATGCACGCTCACACACATTTGCGCTTATGCATGGAGTGTGATATTAAGCTTGAATGAAAGCAGCAGCCTAGTGACAACTCCTTTTGGGTTACATAGGTTGTAGTTTTTATGTGCAGTGAAAAGCTGAGGAAATATGAAAGTGAGCACGATGCTCAATTACGATGCACATGATTACTCAGTGCTAACTAAATAAACCTACAGGCTTATGGAAATTTACTCAATGGTAACTAAATAAACCTACAGAGATTATTCAGTCACTGTAGGCTGATTTAATAAGCACTGGGGAAATGCCCATAAATTACCGTTTGCATTATAGATGCTCATTGATATAGTGAATATTTCTAAAAGGAGGCATTCATTTCACATTAATAGAAAGAGTCTATAATGTTAAATCTCTGCATCAGGTTTTACACAATGAGAAGGTAAGAGAATAATTGAATGTGTGTGTGTATGTGTGTGTGTGTGTGTGTGTGTGTGTGTGTGTGTGTGTGTGTGTATATAATACACACACACACACACACACACACACACACACATATATATATATATATATATATATATATATATATATATATATATATATATATATATATATATATATATATATATGTATATATATATATATATATATATACATATACATCCCTCCCAATTGGCCTCCCATTGGCCAGGAGGGAGCTGAATCTCCATAGTACTGCACCCATAAAGCTTGTTTGTCACACACGTAAAGGAGAGATGTACTGTTGGTGTGTGAGTTTTGAGAGTTTTTTTGGGAGTGTTCATTGCAGCTTATTTTAAGTTTTTTAAGTTGTTTAATTCAGTAAATGTTTAATAAATGTGGCACGCTCCGCCGAATGTGGGCAAAACGCGGCTCATCCGCACCTCCGATCCCTCAAGCAAACAAATGAATGTTGAGTACTAAACAAGTGTTCAAAGCGCACTTGCCTGCTTGACAGATCGGAGGTCTGCACAAATGTGACGTGCTCCACCGAGTGTGGGCAGCGTCGCGACTGACACCGGAGCCCCCGAAACGGGGCGCGGCTCATTGGGACCTCCGATCTCTCAAGCAAACGAGTAATTGTTGAGTACTAAACAAGTGTTCAAAGCGCACTTGCCTGCTTGACGGATTGGAAGTCCGGACAAACCGAAAGTCCGGAAGTCTGCACAAGTTCCGCCCCAAAACAACGGTGTCGGCCGCGACACCTCTCACACTTGGCGGAGCGCGTCACAAATGTTTAATTATGTTTAATATTGTTTGGTTTGGTTCATAAAAAAAATTGGTTCATAAAAAATGTTTAATAATGGTTTGATTAATAAATATGTTAATAAAATGGTTAAATATGTTAATAATGTTTAAATGGTTTAATAAATAATTTTCTTTTACTTTTAACACATATTTCATACATATTTTATACAAAATTGGTGTACTTTTATAATTTTTAAAGGGTAGTATTGGAAGCCTTTGAACGATTCGCGCGTTTCGCATGTTAAATGCACCTCTACTTACGAAAACATAACATCCTGATTATATATAATATGTAATATCAGACCATTCTTGTATTTATTAAGCTCATACTAATTAACGAGGTCAGGACTGGTGCAAAACCAATACAGAACCTCAGCAGTTAATTATCAGCACTACAATTTATTCTGGTCACCAACACAAACAACATATCAAGCTAAAGCTTTTTATTAACAGAAGATCTTCCTGTGAGGCACTGAAATGGAAACATTTGCTCATCTTTATTCTAAACAATGCAAGAAAGACACTTTAATGATTAACAGTGATATAGAACTAAAGAGGAGCACTGTGCTCAGAAATGATGACATTAAAAGTGACAAAATTATTTTATCAAACTTGTCATGGCTGCCATTGTGAAAATGGTAATAATATTAATAACTAGAATAAAGTGGCATTACAGTTGTATTTTTAACGCTTTCTGAGGACAATTTACATTAAGTGTCCTTAAAATAACATTACTTATCACATTAACCACATACAATCGGCCCCCAACTTACGAAGACCCCTGTGTACGAAATCCCCGAGTTACGAAAAACATTTTCCTGAATTTCCATCCCCGAGATATGAAACACCACCCTCTTATGACACGAAATTCAAAATTCAAACGCGCCATTCAAAATTTCACACGACGTTAACATAAAGATGTTAATAAAATGGTTTAATATGTTAATAAAATGTTTAAATGGTTTAAAAAATAATTTTCTTTTACTTTTAACACATATTTCATACAAAATTGGTGTACTTTTATCATTTTTAAAAGGTTTATGGGGTCTATCCAGTCCAAAGACTGGAGCCTTGGAACAAATTAGGCGTTTAACATGTAAGATGTGACCCCTACTTACAAAATCCCCGCGATACGAAAAGGGCTCTGGAATGGATAAATTTCATAAGTTGGGGGCCGACTGTACTTTACATTAATACACTACAGGTACCATTAGCAAAGTAGGGGCAGTGATGGTCTAGTGGTATAGGGCGCTGGATTGCTGATCCAAAGGTTGGGGTTTCAAGTCCCACTCTCCACAAGGTTGTCACTGTCCCCCCCCAGTGTAGCTAACTGGGTTATCAAAGGCGGGCCATGTCTCTCACTGTCTATGGTGAGAGGCATATAAAAGAACCATTGCTGACTTTCGTAAAGAGTAGGCTGCAAAGTCGTCAGCGTGTTTCTGTCCCTTGCTAAAAAGGATTGTGACAGGAAGGGGATCCGACATAAAAACCTCTGCCAAATCAAACGTGCGAATCAGATGATTCGCTGTGGCGACTCCCGAGTAAAAGGAAAAAAGCCGAAAGGAAGACAGACAGGTACCATTAGCAAAGTAAGTGTAACTTTTAGTAGTCTGTGTTTGTCTCATTCTTTAAAAATTAAGGACAAACTATACAACATGCACGTACTTCTCTATGAACATGTTTCTGGGTGCCATACGTCAAAATTGAGATCTGAGGCTGAATGTCAAGCTGGAGTATTTATTTCTGGAGATCAAAGGTCAGTCATTTATGAACATTGATCTAAATTCTTTAATTTAACAATAAGAATGGATTTAAATGTTTGCGCATTTAGTTCAAATTAATCAAACCTTGATACTTATGGTGAATTGGATTCCGACATTGTTGACAATACAGTACTTCTCATTGAATAAAGCTGTTCATCTATTTTTAAATGTTAAAGCATATCAACTCAGGGAATGTTCATGTAAAACCTTTTACAGATTCATGCAGCTTTAACTGTACTATGAATAGGGCTGCTTTTCTGAATGGAGTTTCGCAGACTTGGTGTGTGATAGGCAAAAAACTGAATGACGTAGTAAAAATTAGGACATTCTGCTCTCTCTCTCTCTCTCTCTCTCTCTCTCTCTCTCTCTCTCTCAGAAAGTAATGAGGGAACACTCTTTATACCTGGCAAATTGCCTTTTAGAATAAATCTCAGGCTCTCTGATACAATCCAGGGGATCAGTTGGTCACACAAGTGTTGAGAATATGGATGACCATGGAGCCAAGTACTCTTAAAATAAATGAAACAAGTAATAAGTCTTGTCATAATTAGCATGGAGATGCACATCTTGGTACTAATAAGAATTTAATATTATTGGCTGAGACCACTGGTAATTTATTCCCCACTGTGTCCACACTTCTGTATGATACTTTCCTGATCAAACATAACTGATGATACACAATCTAAAAATTAGACCTATTCAGTTCAGTTCAGGTCATTAATGCACTATACACGTGAGTGATCGGTCATGTTCTAAGTACACGTGCTGCAAAAAGGATTGGCCATTTAAGTATTTAAACTATGGGATAACGTTACAAGTCAAATTTAAAAGCCGCTGATTTTTTTTTTCTCAGATTCTTTAAGAAAGCTTCTGATTGACAGAACACTCAAGTCAACAATTTGAAGTTACTGTACTTCACAACAGAGAGGACAAAGAAAAAATACTTATTTGTTTATCCTACTTCTATTTATCCTTGCATCTCTTTTTCTTTATTCATATAGAAATCGAACAATGCTACACGGGAATATCCCCATCTGAGTGATTTTCAATCTTACGATTAAAAAATATTATTTAGAGTGGATAATGCTTGACTCAAAATAACAGACAATGTCAGTTTGCCTTGTCCAGGGTGTAGTCTGCCTACGCCCAGAGTCGGATGAGATGAGCACCAGCCTCACCATGACCCTAAATAGAAGTAAGTGGTTCAGAAAATGAATGAATGAATTTGTGATGATACTTAGAGTACGTGACATCATCACTGTCATGATTTTAAAATGGAAAAATTAGCCTTAAAAATCTCATTTTAGTTTGTTTTTCTTGTGTCTGTGCAGCTTCTCCAAGCCTCAAGCTCGCTGAATTGAAGAGTGTCCTCAGTTTTCCATCTCATGGACTATTTTGCAGCGTCCACCTCACCAGCAGTGCATAACTGTTACTAATTTAACCTGTTTCTTAAGACCAGTACAAAAGGGCCATCAATAGAGGACAGAACTCGTTCCATATGAAACAGTGATGTACAACTGACATGTCCCAGAGCGATCCGAAACTGAATATGTTTCTCATTTCCGATCGAGATTAAATCTTATTGGTTATTTATCAATAAATTTTTGCACTGAAGCAGGTGCATTAACAAAAGGTCCTACCTTTGCAGGTGAAGCACTTAATGTGGAAATGTTTGCTCTGTACACGCAACACCTCGCCCTTACATGGCTCCCCACATTTGTAACACTGGATGGCCAGTTTCTCTGGGGGTCGGTGGGCTTCCTGAGGATGGGCCACTGTGAGAAAGAAAAGAGATTTTTGTAGTAACATACTATATATATATATATATATATATATATATATATATATATATATATATATATATATATATATATATATATATTTGTAGTAACAGATATATATATATATAAATTAAAAAATAAATAAATATATATATATATATATATATATATATATATATATATATATATATATATATATATATATTTGTGGTAACAGACCTTAGCAACAAGTAAAAGCAGAAAATGTGAGAAAGTAGATAGCCATCCAGCGGCATATGATTTAATATTACTGTAAATACATATACAGCTGAATTATAGCAAATGGACGGACTAACTCCACATGACTGACCACGAATGTAGAGTCTAATCGCACTGAGATCAAGCGTGTAAATATAATTTTATGGTTGAAATACAAATGTTAAACCATACATGCTTGTGAGATATACTACAATGTACAGAAGAGTCATCGTTACCTCAAATATTAACACAATCGGATAATAGTATGGCTTTAACTTGACTGACGGCATGACGCATGAATATAATACAGTACAGTGTAACTTGAAAATGCCAAATATAGACTTGACAGACGCTACTTATTAAACAACGTACACTACAGAACAATGCTGGAATGTTTAGCGTGTTTCTGTACCAGCTGAAACCCACACTATGGGTGATGGCACACTGTGTGTAGGTGTGAATGGTGCATCATGTTAGGACGTGTGTGATTTGTATGGCTTGTTAGATGCACGGCTTAGTATATCATATGCCCATAGAGAGGTTTTGACCTTCTTATCCAAGCTTAGAACCATTCAGTTATTTACGCAATTGGCACACTGAGTTATGGTCTCAACCAATCATCCCAAATGTCACTTGAAGGGTTTTTTTTACAACTTGCATAATAGCGGCCAATCACAATTTATTGTACTTGATTAATTTAAACTCTCAAGAGTATGCATGCACACACACACACACACACACACACACACACACACACACACACACACACACACACACACACACACAGTATCCAAGATGTTATGTTATGATAATTGCATGGGCCAGGATATGGGAATAAGCTTTTCTGCTCTAAATTATACAAACGCTTCGAATATTTTCTTGGCTTCGAATATTCTCTCGCTTGCCCCAAACACACACACACACATTGGCATGTTTTGTTAAGGTCGTAAGTGCCAAACTCTCCAAAGGCTTCAAGTCTGCCCTCTTTCAATATTTTAGTCATCTTCAGTAATCAAGCTTCAGTTGTTCTAATCCTTCTCTTATTTTCATTACCTCCTCACCTACTCTCCTTTCTCCTGTTCCCTTAATAAATCCTGCCAGCACCAAGTCATCCCTTCTGAATATGTATCCTCGGCCTTCTCCATGAGAGAGTTGATCTGTGCTTCTATGATGTAATCGCAGGCCACTTGAAAGCTCTGCACAAGATTAGTATAGGAAAGAATGTGTCATGTTGAGAGCACACTCTTATCGTCCAGTCAGGATACACAAGCCTGCTGCCACAGATCCTCTCAACTAATCAAACATCTCATTTAAAAAACCCTGACCGTCATTCCACTGACAAGCTGCTTACAAAAACACACTTCTGCATCAATTAATTGCCAGACTTATCTCACTTGCCATCTCTCTCTCTCTCTCTCTCTCTCTCTCTCGCTCTCTCTCTCTCTCTCTCTCTCGCGCTCTCTCTCTCTCTCTCTCTCTCTCTGTCTCTCTCTCTGGGCCGTGAATCCTCAGGAATGCTCCTATTGCAGCACAGACGAAGGCACAAGGATTTCTCACAGCCCAGTATTCACCGCTGGAGAGAGCTGTTGCCATGGCGACCAGATTTAATGTCACGACAATACGGCACAGGGAAAGTTGTATAATGTAACGGGAGAATGAGGCTGCAGTATTTTATCAGGCTGACACTGAGGAATAGACAGGCGGATTTATGCTGCATGTTGTTTTCCGAAAGTGAAAAAGTCACATTTCGGGTCCTTCGAGAAATACTACCCTCAACCTTCAAGGAGCCCACAGTGAGTGAGATACCAGGCAGGAAGTATAAAAGACCCTAAATACAAACTAAACATTCATACCATATATAAACTATATAAATATGCATACATGTTGAAGCAGTACACTGCTAATAAATGCTTCTTCCAATCATTTACTCGTGTAAATCTTCTATTCATGCCAGATGTTGAACAGATATGCAGTGGAATTTTTCTTTTCCAAGACAGCGTGTGCTGCAGATTTAGCAACACAAATCATCCATCACCCACTTATGCAGATCATCATATGGATGGGGATCTCCTTCTGCAATACGTGTTACTCATATTATTGAGTGTGACACATCTCCTGCTTGACAGAGATTAGAACCTGATGAAGGAGTGCGAAAAAACACTAGAAAGGTGAACAGCTTTATAATTCCCCCGATCAGAGTATAGGTTTGTGCTGAGTAAAGCTAATGAGAAGGTCAACAAAGTACTTACAGGTGCATGGTCAACTTCAGCTTCACATAGTAGCAGGCATGGTGGAGTGCCAGCTATCATTTGTTGGGTTGCAAATCATTTTCAAAATGCGACAATTTTTAAAACGTTTAAAGACTCCTCGTAGTCCAGATTTTCATTCTGAAGGATGTCCCTCAGTAAATGCTATGAATTTGCCAATAGCTACAATGAAGCTAACACTCTTTCATACATTTAGCTTGTTGTTTAGATAATACATTATTATAGTATATATTCATTCATTCATTCATTTTCTAAGCTGCTTAATCCTAATTAGCATTGCGGGAAGGCTGGTGTACATCTCAGCCGACTTTGTGTGAGGGCGGTGTACACCCTGACCAGCTCACCAGGCCATTGCAGGGCCCTCATAAAATAATCTTTGCATTCATTTTCTAAGCCGCTTAATCCTAATTAGGGTCATGGGTAGGCTGGTGCCCATCTCAGCCGACTCTGGGCGAGAGCAGAGTACACCCTGAGCACTTTGCCAGGCCATCGCAGGGCTCTCATGAAATAATACCCCCTTTAATTAATATTCTAGCAAAGCCTTTGGCAACAGTTTTGGGATTCAGATTAGTGTGATGTTGAAGCAGACGGCCCTCTCTTTTGAAGGAAAACACAACATGTGGATCAGATTAGACTCAGATCCTTTCATTCGTTTATTTTCTGAAACGCTTAATCCAAATTAGGGTTGTGGGGAGGCTGATGCCCATCTCAGCCAACTCTGGGTGAGGACAGAGTGAACCCTGTGTACTTTCTGGGCAGGAACATACTGACGGCTTTGTCAATCATCAATGATTCTTTTACATGCCTCAGACAATGAGATACATTGGCGGAGATTGATAACCCAGTTAGCTGCACTGGGGGACAGCACTGACAACCCGGTAACAGTGGGGCTGGAATCCCCCGCCATGGGATCAGCAATCCAGCACCTTACCGCTGGGCCACCACTGTAGTGCATGAAGTAAAAAACCCACTACAGTTAAACATGAAGTCTCGCTGGTTATCTTATAACTGTAAGGTTAATTGTGGTCCTGAATCATTTTAATATTAAGTTGTATGATCAGTATATTGAAGCATTAGATGAACAGAATGACTTGTCTATTAATCACATAGAAAAATATATTTATTTTATATGTACAGTAGGCCCTTGACATTCGCGGGGGTTCGGTTCCGAGCCCTCCCCCGAATCGAGATAGTCCGCGAGCTCTGTACCTGGAAGTAAAACCCCATATATCACGTCACATGCGCGAATGAGCAGCCGGAAGTAAAATACTAAGTATCTATTACATGCGCTAAAATATGATTCTTAAACACATTCTTGGTGGTCTAGTGGATAGGGCGCAGGATCGCTGATCCTAAGGTTGGGGGTTCAAGTCTCCACAAGGTTGCCACTGTCCCCCAGTGCAGCTAACTGGGTTATCAAAGGCAGGTCATGTCTCTCACTGTCTATGGCGAGAGGCATGTAAAAGAACCATTGCTGACTTTCGTAAAGAGTCGCTGCAAAACCGTCAGCGTGTTTCTGTCCCTTGTTAAAAGGGTTGTGTCAGGAAGGGCATCTGACGTAAAAACCTCTGCTAAATCAAATGTGCGAATCAGATGATTCGCTGTGGCGACACCTGAGAAAGGGAAAAAGCTGAAAGGGAAGAAGAAACACATTCTATAGACAGTCTTACTCATTAATACAGTATTAATGTAGTAAAATATAGTAATGATTAAGAAAAACTTTTCAATTTTTTACTGTTATATTTATTGATAATAAAATATAAACATTATACAGCATATACTGTTGTAAAGCATTCGTTTTAAAGTATTTTTTCAATTATTATTCTAGTACAGTACCCAAGTTAATTCTGAGAATGTTTGTGCGTGAGATTTTATGTTCTGTAGCATGTTTAACAAATGATACCAAAAGGATAAACTTTATTTCACTTCATGTCCTTTTAAATTGAACTTGGAGTGACGTATTGGAGTGATGTCTCCAAGATAGCGCTGCCTAGAGGGCAACGTCGCGGAGTTCTCAGAGTCAAATTGTTTCTTTGTTCGTTTTAATTTGTTTTATTTGTTTGTTCATGTTATTGCACTATGATCGGTCGACCCTACTAGGGCTATGAGCAGCTTCAGCTTTGGGCAACTAAGCACGCAACAACTTCTATCTTGAGCTTACATGCTATGGGAGCTCCATGCTAGCGTTTAGCTAGCGGTTACCAGCTAAGCCCAGGTGGAGTTCTCAGAGTCAAATTGTTTGTTTGTTTGTTTTAATTTGTTTTATTTGTTTGTTCATGTTTTGCACTATGCTCGTCTATGATCGGTCGACCCTACTACAGCTATGAGCAGCTTCAGCTTCGGGCAACTAAGCACGCAACAACTTCTATCTTGAGCTTATATGCTATTGGAGCTCAATAGCTAGCAGTTACCGGCGAAGCCCAGGCGCAGTTCTCAGAGGCTTGGTTAGCACTTCCGGCCATACTACTTAAAAATGTTCAGTCCCTGCGAAACAAGATGGACAAGCTTCATGCTCAGATTGCAGCGCAGGGGATCTGCTGTGTTTCTGTGAAACATGGCTCGAGGAGAGTACACCCGATGAGACGATTGCTCCAGCCGGCTACACGGCCTTCATCCACTGCAATCCCAAGCGCCGGAGTCGTTGTTCGGCCCCTTCCCGCCTGAGCTTCTTGTCAGCTGGGATGCGGCTCGCATTGAGCTGCCTACCATAGCATATTAACTCTGCTAGCCGCATCCCGGCTAACAAGCCCAGTTGAGCGTGCTTAGTTATACACGCCCGAAGGTACTCCGATCTTATAGCCGTAGTAGAGTCGACCCGTCGTAGACGAGCATAGTGCAAAACATGAACAAACAAAACAACAAATAAAACAAATTAAAAAGAACAAAGAAACAATTTGACTCTGAGAACTCCGCGACGTCGCCCTCTGGGCAGCGCCATCTTGGAGACATCACTCCAAGTTCAATGTAAAAGGACATGAAGAGTACTGTAATAAAGTTTATCCTTTTGGTATCGTTTGTTAAACATGCTACAGAACATAAAACCTCACGCATAAACATGAACTTAGGTACTGTACTGGAATAATAATTGAAAAAGATTTTAATACAACAGTTGAGAGAAAACCGTCGTTTCTCAGAAGAAAGTCTTATTTCATCAGAAGAGCCATCCAGTATTTTCTATCGCTTAGCCAGAGAAGACACATAACGTTTGAGTGGTATCATAAAGCTTAACTGGTAATTAAAACACACACAAAAAAGAGGCTCATTGACAACTTGTGTGCTAATGAGGGAAAAGGGGCGGGACATCAGCTCAACCAATCAGGAGAAAGGAGGACAGCCATTGGCTGAATTTGAATTTGAACTTGCTCGGCAGTCAGCGAATATTCAAACCGTGGGAGCAAAACCGCAAATAGTCAAGGGCATACTGTATAGCAATTTATAAGGCCATCAGGCCTGCTGTTGTAATTTGTGATAACAATAAAACTTTGATGTCCTCCCATCCATCTCAGTTAAAGTTTCTTTACAAATATTACATCTTCGCTGAAATCTGCTGAGTGATATTTCTTTCCACTTGATTTGCAAATAAAGCTGTTGTGTTTTAAAACAAGCAAATCTTTTTCTCTGTTGTCTTTCTTGGCATGGAGGAGGCCGCCCACAGCATTAAAACGTCACAGTGAAAATAAGTTATTGGTTGCATTGGAAAGTGGGAGCTTACCTCCCAATCAGAACACTATAAAAAGTTCACACAAGAGATCTTTAGTAGTCTTCAGGTAAAACTCATAGTTCAGCTTGTAGAAGACCGAGTCAAGACAAAGTAAAAACGCAGTCAATTCAAACTGAAGACAAAAACATTTAATATGTTGTACCAACACCATTCTCAAGTACAACAACACTGTTATGCAACAATCATCAATCGTTGAAAAAAACACAAATCAATCTGCTTATAACTGTACTCTGTAAAAAGCCCAACAGACTTTACGTTTATATATATATATATATATATATATATATATATATATATATATATATATATATATATATATATATATATATGGTGCTGGATCACTGATCCTAAGGTTGAGGGTTCGAATCCCACTCTCCACAAGGTTGTCACTGTCCCCCCCAGTGCAGCTAACTGGGTTATCAAAGGCGGGCCATGTCTCTCACTGTCTATGGTGTGAGGTTCAAGTAAAAGAACCATTGCTGACTTTCGTAAAGAGTAGCTGCAAAGCCGTCAGCGTGTTTCTGTCCCTTGATAAAGGGTTGTGTCAGGAAGGGCATCTGACGTAAAAACCTACGCCAATCATACGTGCGAATCATTCACTGTGACGACCCCTGATACAGGGAAAAAGCCGAAAGGAAATCTCTATAACTGTACATGTGTATATACATATTTACAGTTGCATTCAAAATAATAGCAATGTGTTTAAAAAGTGAATAAAGTTCAAAACCTTATAACAGCTTTAATTTCCATGCACGCAATTACACTGGGAGCACTACACTTTCTGTTCCAAATCAAAGCATGAAGAAATATATATCAAATTTGTGTTCTTCTTTTTCAGAGATTGAAGAAAACTGAACAGGCTGTTCAAAAAACAGCAGTATCTGTTTTATTCTTTACAAACTCAAACATTCACTGTATAAACTGAAAAATGTAAGATTTTGCTTCCTTTGAATCACTGAACTGATATATAGTTGTATAAACACTGTTTCTGGGAAGTGCTGCACATCTGTCCTGCATCGAATCCACCAACTTCTGGCACCTGGGAACAGGTTTTCCAGCCCAGAATGATTGGACTACATTCCACAGTTCTTCTGTATTTCTTGGTTTTCCTCGGAAACTGCATTTTGATGTCACCCGACGAGCTTTCTATTGGATTAAGGTTTGGTGATCGGGAATCTTGTTGTTCTGAACCAAGATGTTGCCCGTTCACTGGTGTGATTGAGGATGTTGTCTTGTTGAAACACCCATTTCAAGGAATGTCCTCCTCAGTATAAGCCAACAACCTCTTCAAGTATTCTGATGTATTCAAACTGATTCGTAATCCCTAGTATGCGATAAATAGGCCCGACACCATAGTATGAGAAACATTTCCATATCAGGATGCCCGCGCATCTGTGGCTTGAATTCACTGGTTGGAGGTCGTCTAACAAATTGTGCGCCAAAAAGAACAATTGTCCTTTAATCAGGCCATAAAATGTTGCACCATTTCTCTTTGGGCCAGTCAGTGTGCTCTTTGACAATTTGTAACCTCTTCAGCACATGTCTTTATTTATATAAATTATTTTAACAGTGGGAGCTTCTTGCCGATAGCTTGGCTTCACATAGGGGTCGTCTAATTGTAACTGGACTCACAGGTAACATTAGACCTTCTTTGATCTACCTGGAGCTGATTGTTGGCCGAGTCCTTGCCATTTTGGAGATTCTTCGATCCATTCAAATGGTAGTTTTCCACCTTCCTCAATGTCTTTCAGGTTTTGGTTGCCATTTTAAAGCATTTGGATCATTTTAGCTGAGCGGCCTCTCATTTCCTACACTTCTTTATATGTTTTCCTCTCCCAATCACCTTTTTAATCAAGGTACGTATGCTGTTTTTCTGAACAATGCCTGGAAGGTCACTTTTTTTCTCAGAACTTCAGAGAGAAATGCTCTATAACCAGCATGTACAACATTTGTTGCCTTCCATCCTTAAATAAGGGTAATAATTGGCACCTGTTTTTCAAAGAATGAGTCCCTCACTAATGGAACTTCACACTGTTATGAACATTCCCCTTTCAATGAGTGATTCAGTTACACAGAATCAACAACATGCAGGTCATGGCTGTTGAGTCTGTAGAATTCTTTTCCTCTGCTACACCTACCAGTAAATCATTTGCCATGTAGAAATATAATTTCTACCAAAAACAGTGGTTGATCAGGATCGTGATGTCTGACTGCTATTATTTTGAACACAACTGTATACCTGATTCTTCAACATTCTTCAAGTAACACCAAGCAAGTAACATCACGACGACCAAGAAGTTCTCCAGACAGGTTAGGGAGAAAGTTGTGGAGAAGTAGAAATCAGGGTTCAGTTATATAGAAACATTCTAAACCTTGAAAATCCCCATTACGTTCATCATTACAAAATGAAAAGAATATGGCATCTCAATAATCCTGCCCAGAGACCACTACCCAATAATACTTGCAGGGTAGGCCAGGAGGGCATTATTCAGAGGGGAAACAAGGATACCAAAAGTAACCTGAGCTCAAAAGCTGCTTAGCAGAGACTGGTACGGTATATCTGTCCATTGAACCACTCTAAGCCGTAAACTCCAGAGAACTGGGTTTTACAGAAGACATTTTTAAAAATTAGAAAGCACTTTGAAGTTTGCCAAAGGCTTATGGGAGACTCCCCAAACATATGGAAAATCCTCTGGTCGAATAAGACTAAAATTAAACTTTATGGCCATCAAGGAAAATGCTATGTCTGGTATAAACCCAACGCCTGTCATCACCTCAAGAATACTATCCCACAATGATACGTGGTAGGTGTGATATCATGAAATCCAGTTTATTCCATAAATACATTGATAGTCATGGGTAAAGGAATTCTTCAAGAAGCTGGAGCAGATTTCATTTGAAAAAGGACAAAAATCCCAGTGAGTAGATGTTCCAAACTCTTCGAAACATACCCACAGAGACTTTTAGTTATCATTGCTGCAAAAGGTGGGTTGTGACCCATTCGGATGCAATTAATAATCTCAAAAAGTCAGTTTCCGGTTTGACAATCAAAAATCTGGCTCGACAGAATTATTCATCAGGTCATACAATATAAGGCTGCAAAGTCTTGTGCGATTGCAATCAGTAATAACAAAGGAGTAGGACTATGATATCAAGATTCAGCATCAGGTCAAAAAATCTGAACCTGCAGAACTGCAGTATCATGTAGTATAATGACAAATTTTGGTCCATTCTATCCCTGCATCATGGAAAAGTTAAACTTAAATTTTTTTAGTCATGATTTTCTGCCCAGCTGTCCACGGTGCACCCTTCCCTCAACCAGACTCAGCTGAGATGGGTGTTAGCCTCCTCATGATCCTGATTAGGATTCAGTGGCTGAGACAATCTTCTTCTTTCCTTTCGGCTTTTTCCCCTTTCTCGGGAGTCGCCACAGCGAATCATCTGATTCGCATATTTGATTTGGCAGAGGTTTTTACATCGGACATACTGTCACAACCCTTTTAGCAAGGGACAGAAACACGCTGACGGCTTTGCAGCTACTCTTTACGAAAGTCAGCAATGGTTCTTTTACATGCCTCTCACCATAGACAGTGACAGACATGGCCTGCCTTTGATAACCCAGTTAGCTGCACTGGGGTGACAATGACAACCTTGTGGGGACTCGAACCCCCAACCTTCGGATCAGCGATCCTGCGCCCTATCCACTAGACCACCACTGCCCCTAAGTGGCTGAGACAATGAATGAATGAATTATTTCTATGTTCAGTTTGAAAATGGAATTACAGCTATTGTTAACAAGAACTGCCAGGTTTTGTGTGATTCTGATCACTAATAATGGAGGCAAAGGACTTTTAGTGCCAATTGTCCACAACTACACCATTAAAACAACAACAACAACAACAACAACAACAGCAACAAGGAGACAAAAAGTTTGACAGCAGATATCTTTGGTGTGAAAGGTTAAATAGATTACAACAATGCACTGAATGCGTACTACTAATATCTTCTCAGTACCTCAGCTTAAGGAAAACCAGTAGAAATGGTCCTAATGGCTTCAAAGTAAATCTCATTCAACAGACTGAATAACTAACCAAGAAAATACAAAATAATATATATAATCAAGCAGAAGAGCATAAAATGGAGAAGCACCTTTTATGCACTACAAAAGGAGAAATGTGAGAAAGATTTTAAACTTTTCATAGAGAAATCATTTTGTTGAACAGACTGAGATCTTTCACACCTTGACAAAGAGCAGCCATAAATACAAATACCAAAATATTTCAAGGTAATTTGGGGAACTTTGGTGATGAACAAGGAAAGAAGGCATTCAAGTTCAGAACCTCTGTAGCCTAAATAATAACTTCAGAAACACATGGACTTGTTACACTGATGAAATCTTCAAATTTCATGTCCATTGTAGCTACACATCCTATTGTGATGCAAGATTTCCACAAATATTCTGAAAGGATTTATTTTGCTTTTGACTCGCTCAAGTTTATAAAAGTGGTTATGTATGGTATGTAATGAAGGCCAGTAACAGCTCGCAGAGCAAAAATGTGCGAGGATTAAATACTGTGAGCCCAAAGTATGCAGGACAAGAGTCCTCTCGGTCTTCAAACAATGACACAAGTCTAACAGAAACAACACTGGTGGAGTTTGTTGTTAGTTTACTATTAACAAAGCATAAAGTTAATTTCAAAACATCTATGATTTACTTTCTGAAAGTTGTACTGCACGACAGAAATACATAATTATATCCATGATGGAGCACATATCCCATTATCAGTTCCTTGTTTCTTTGATATTAGTCCAAATGTCCTTCATTGTGCACTCTGGTGTTACAAGAGTATGTGGCGTCTGGAAGCTTCTCAAGTGTCTGAGGCTTCACTGCTCTGTAAATACCTGGACCTGGCGGAAAAGCACGAGTTTTCCTAGAATTTTTTTTTTTTTATCTTACTGATCAGAACCATGCATTGCTCTGTCGTTGTTTTATTGAACTATGGAATTCTACCTCACACTTTTTCGACATCAAAGCCGTCAGCGTGTTTCTGTTCCTTGCTAAAAAGGGTTGTGACATCCGACGTAAAAACCTATGCCAAATCAAATGTGCGAATCAGATGATTCGCTGTGGCGACTCCCGAAAAAAGGGAAAAAGCCGAAAAGAGAAGAAGAAGACTTTTTCGACATCAGTGAAATACATACCAGCAAATCCAGCAATATGTGTTGTGAATGCTAATGTTCATGCATATGCTTCATACACATTTGAAAGAAGTCCATGTTATATTCATAATTCTAAGAACAATGATCAGTTATACTGAAATATATATGTTTGTAGGGTGTGTCTGTTAGTCTGCAGGTGTTTGTTTGTGTATTGGGTATGATTTTGGTCTATGATTCACATATATGGTATACTGTACAGTACTCTCAACAGCAGACCACTCGTTGCCTGGTTTCCATGGATACCATGATGGGCTAAATACATTATTGAACCCCCCCCCCCCCCCCCCCTCTCTCTCTCTCTCTCACACACACACACACACGCACACACACACACATTCTGCACAAATCATTTCAGAGCTTCTCATGACTCATGATATACTTTTGTAGTATTCCTGAATCATCCACTTTAGTGAAATGTTCTTCACAAAACCCGCCTGGCATCTATTTCAATCTAGTTCTTATTTATTTCAATCATCCTCCTCTGGCACGAACGGTGTATGATGAACAATATGCTTCTTACTGAGTCGCATGCAAACCATTTGGTCTTTATAAATAATTCAAGGCTTTTCAATTCTTAAACACACTTATACAACATTCTCACTGAAAGAAAGAACCCTCCACGTAGAGTACTGCTTGTGGTTATGCTGTTTAAATCAGGTGCTATGGAAAAAGGTAATACAGAGGCATTTGTATTAAGGGGCATTACGTACTTAACAGCTGTTTCTGTTCGACTCAGAAGTGCAATTTCACACACCAGGGATTGCTGAGATTTTTACCGGTCTCCTTTGATGGACGCTCACATATGGCTGGAAAACGTTCTGCATACACTTTAGTATACATACAGACACAGCAGGACAGATGAACACCTAATTCTGTGGGTGGTAAAGCGTTCCTGTGAGCTGTGAATTTTGAGACCAGTTGATATTGAGACAGATATTGTAATTAGCTTCACTGGCATTCACCTTACTGATGGTCACAAATTACAATAATCCATCCACAGCACTCATCAATATCTACAGAACATCCTCATCAAAGCCAAGTATATGCAGATGCTCTCTCAAATTCCAGCATCCTCTCCACACACACACACACACACACACACACACACTAAACACACCCACTCTCCTTGAACAGGAAGTATCTTGTGCACAATCACATATTCTCTTGCCTAAAGAAAAAAACTGGTGTGAACATCATGCCAACTACCTTTCTCCTTCACCATGACCATTGGCTCCTTCTGGGGCTTGAGAGAGGGGAGACGTTTCTGTTGCTCTTGTTGCAGTCTAGCTTCGTTGGGTCTTCCTGCACTCTCTATTTCTCAGTTCAGTTTAAGACAGCAAGAGACACACACACACACACACACACACACACACACAGAGAGAGAGAGAGAGAGAGCGAGAGAGAGAATGCAAGCAAAGGAATGAGAGAAGGCAGAGGAATCGAGAGAGAGCGAGAGAATGAGAGAAAGCTAGTCCAGTCAGACTAGGCAGCAATTCAGCACTATGGCACTGTTTATTTGATCTCCGATTCTTGAACCGTGTCTGCCAGCGTTTGAGCGTGAGAGTGTGTGTACGTTTGAGGACTCTGCTGTCGCTGTGCTGAAATAACCAGGTTGCAGCTGCTGTGTGTGACAAATGCAGATTCCGTAGTCATAATCCCTCCCATTTACAGACACCACCTTACATTCTTCAAAAGGACTGAGAGGGGAGGGTGGTTTTCAGCACATGTGACTATTCTGTACTCACTGATACTCTCTCTCTCTATCTCTCTCTCTCTCTCTCTTTCTCTCTCTCTCTCTCTTTTTACTGTGAGTGTGTGTATTTCTATCTGTCTCTCTCAGATGGCCTTTTTTATTCATTGTCCAGTGCAGGTTCTAGTTTGCAATACAGTACTGTACATGCATCATCTACACGCAGGCTAGGCACATTAACACTACACCATGTACCCTGACACTTCATAGTTTGTTTGTTTTGTCTGCAAACAATTGTTGATGGATAGCAGTGAATATGCTCGGAAAAAATGTAAATGAACTTCATACTTAAATACACAAGTACCATCTGTGTTATAATGATATACTGCTTAGTTTTTAAGAGACTACCAGAGGCCGGTTTGGTCTATTGTGGCACCGTGGCAGTAGATTATAGGATTACTGGGTGTACAATTGAGTTTGCATCTCTCGATTGAGAGATGTTATTAATACCCAACTGCTGTGCTGAGCATCTCTAAGGAAGAGTTCTGTGCCGTGGGAATAAGGCAGCTCTGAGGAATTATGAAGAGCATAGCTCACTCTGTGAAAATGGGTAAGAAGCCTATTCTCCAGATCCCTGGCTCTGTTAATCCTTTCAGGTCTAATCAGAACCATTCCAGACTTTGGCGGGACAAATGAGAGTTGTATTGCGATGATAAAATGACAACAAAATGTAATCAAAATCTTGGGTTGGCATCATCACCATGATGACAGTACGAATTGACTATTTTCAGGACTGCAGTAAGAAAAAAAGAAGCAAGTTATAAAGAGAATATTTAAAATCACTTATGCACAAATCTATTTTCACTAACCAAGTTTTTATAGTAGTTGTGGTGGTGCAAGTGGATCCAGAACTTATCACAAAAAGATTGGGAATGATGTTGGCAATATGCTTGGGTGGGACTCTAGTTCAGTTTTTTGTTTCTGGACAATCAAAGGAAAGTGGAACCCACATAGACATGGGCAGAACAAGCAGAGAAACTGCCCAGTCAATCAGTTACACATATCTTAGAGTTGATTCATAACTAACTGTTTTTTGTAGCATCTCCAAACAATTAAATATGAGCTACCTGGCTAATGATGTGTTTTACATTTGCGCTGTACATAGATGCTGAACTTAAGGTAAATCTGTTGGGCTTTTTGACACCCGAGCCTAATTGCTCATCAGAGCCTGTGCTTATGTCTGGTTCCTGTAGTGTAAAGCAACTAGCTTGCTTGGGTTTCCTCCAAATAGTTTGATATCTTTCAGCATTAAAAAAAAAAATCCTCATCAGGATACTTGGCTGTGTGAGTATGAATAATTTTGTATGTGATGCCCTGTGATGGTCTGAAGTGCTGTTCAGAGTGTACCTGTTTACCCAGTGTTGACAGAGAACAGCACCAGTCTCCCCACAACCCTAGAAAAATTTAGTGCTTTGACAAAGTAATTGATGAATAAGTAGAAATTACACCAATAATGCGAATCCCATAAAGCTCCATTATTACAAATCTATAACTTCCCTTTGTTGGGAATAGTTTCTTTTACATGTTTTTCCACATTAGGAAACGCCTGCCTATGATTACTCATTTTTCTTCTCTAAACTTAGTAGGAATGCAGGTCTTTAAAAATAAATGCAGGCTTTGTCAGTGTCCAGAACGTGAACTAGCCCCCACATCTAGTTTATGAAAAAGAAGAGCATCTCTACTGCAGTAGTGTAAAATCAGAGATAATACGCAGACCAACTCAAGTCCACTTCAAACACTTCAAGAGCAGATGACGTGAGTGGATTTCAAACAGCAGACGTGTGTGTGTGTCTGTGTGTGTGTGTGTGTGTGTGTGTGTGTGTGTGTGTGTTCATGTGTGCGCACGCACGCGCGTGTGTGTGTCTGTGTGTGTGTGTGTGTGTGTGTGTGTGTGTTGGTGTGTGTGGGTGTGTGTGTGTGTGTGTGTGTGTGTGTGTATGTGTGTATGTCTGTGTGTGTTCATGTGTGCACGCACGCACGTGTGTGTGTCTGTGTGTGTGTGTGTGTGTGTGTGTGTGTGTTTGTGTGTATGTGTGTATGTCTGTGTGTGTTCATGTGTGCGCACGCACGCACGTGTGTGTGTCTGTGTGTGTGTGTGTGTGTGTGTGTGTGTGTTTGTGTGTGTGTGTGTGTGTGTGTGTATGTGTGTGTGTGTGTGTGTGTGTGTGTGTGTTCATGTGTGCGCACGCACGCACGTGTGTGTCTGTGTGTGTGTGTGTGTGTGTGTGTGTGTGTGTGTGTGTGTGTGTGTGTGTGTGTGTGTGTGTGTGTGTGTGTGTGTGTTCAGAAATTAGAATTTCCAACTTTTAGCTAGCTAATTTCAGTGTCAGAACACATGAACTCAGTTCTAAAGCTTGACTTATGTAGACATGGTTTATTTCTTAAGAATTGCATTGAAAAAATAAAAATACACTGCCATTAACAAAAAATAGCTAAATTCATAAATAAATAATCTCAAAATGAATGACTTGAAAATCAACCCACTCAATAAAGTGTTCTCCAGCACATCCAAAAGATTTCCAATAGGGTTACAGACAGGACTCAGTATGGCCAATTCATGTGTAAAAATGATCTATCATGCTCCCTGAACCACTCTTTCACTATTAAAGCACCCATTTATTATCTGTGTCATCATGGAACAAAAATTCCATTGATGGATAAAATGGTCATTTGGTACATTCAGGTTGTCTGCTGACTTAAGTTTATTGCCACATAATGTTGCAACGCCTCGACCTGACAAACTAGAGAAACAGTGGTGTGGTGATTACACACTGTAATCAAGGCTAAAGATGGTCTATTAGAGGGTAACATGTTTTTTTTTTTCTGCCAAGCAGTTTCTATCCGGTCATTACCGACTAAATGGTAGACTGTTGATTTGGTCATGCATGAAATGAGTCCACTCTGCTGGTAAACTGATTGGTTGAATGGAGATATGAGAACAGTGTTACATGTACTGGTTCTATTCTATGAGTCTGCCTCAATGAAGTCCACGTGTCCAACAGTAACTACACAGGCCTGTGCCTTCATGTGCAATAAACACTGCAGCACTGGAATCCTCTGTCACGTGACGTGATACACTAGAAAACTCCACTGTGACATGAATGCGTTCACCACTGCTCTATCCTTGGTCGCAATTATTACGAAATATGGATCTCTTGAAACAAAGCAATCAATATTATGCTGGTTTGCATGTACCATTCCTTCATATTTGAGAAGAATATAAGTTCCTTTAAAACCCTTTGACACATTCATACCTAGTCATAGGTGTGAGTGTTTCAGGAAAATGCAATTTGTTGAGGAGATTAGGAATCGTCACTGCTGAAATATGTTCAATATTCACCCATTGTGCATGTTAACTACATCTGGTATGCTTGACTTATGATTAGATTGCATGCAAAGCACACAATTATCACATGTGGTTAGTATGTACACAACATCCAATGTACAAGCATTGTTATGATGTTAATACACTTACCGTGATCATTTTATACTGTATCACATTCACTTTACAAGCCATTTAAAACTATTATGTGATAATATGATGCTAATCGATGATAGGATGCTAATTTATTCATATGTTTTGACTACTATGTATGAGATATATGACAAACTTAGCATCAACTAGACACTGTGGTTACCCACATGAATGAAAATATTACTGTTATTCAGAATTGTAATGAATCTCTATCAGTTTTAGCCTAAGTCTTAAAATAAATGTCCATCTACTTTAAAATAACATATATCCATATACATATAAAGTAAATACTTTAATGGAATTATAAAACTATCGTCTGATTTGGCACAATATTATGTATTTATCTATTTATCTGTAGAAGAATTAATAAATTACACATTAATTACCAACCCAATTTTAACTGGACTAATAACTAAACAAAACTAGAACTAGTTTGTGTACATAATTGTATCTCCAATGTATAAACTAAACATGAAGGATTACAGCTGTACAGTCCATATGTATTTACATATGAAAGTCCTCTTACCAGCTCCTACATCAGGATGTGCCATCTTCTCCATGATCACATACTCACTAGGGTCAAGGAAGGGCAGTTGCTCCATCATTGACTGTTTGGGAATGAGGTAAAGCACTTGGGCAACGTTCCCATCCTCAATGATAGACATTCGGCGCACAGAGTTCTTGCTCTTGACCTGGTCCTGAATAATGGTATCATTACTGTGCCTGGAGCCACACAGCTTTCCAAGAAAGCTCAAGTTGGGCATGCTGAGATCTTTAACCAAATTAGGCAGATTCAATTCTAGTGGATGGGGAAACACCGCACAACTCTCAACTCACTACACCACAACTATTGAGTCTGAGGAAGGCAGAGTCATTTGCATGCAGTGCTTCTCCTCAGATGTGAAGGGATGCTGAATTTATTGGAAAAGCGGCTCTGAGCTGCTACCTTGAGCTCACTCCTGGATGCTATAAGCAGCTTAGGGTTGATGTATTTTTAGTGACTGTCATCCCATGAGGGTTAACAGAGCACCTGGTCCAGCATGAGTCATGACTGATGATATGGTGTCCATAAAGCAACACAAGCTGTACTACTTGGAGACACATAACTAAGTTAAAGCTCTTTCATTAGGGCACTGTTTACAACAAAACTATCAGTCAAGCAGTCATTTTAATAATCTCATCTGGCACCCTAAACAGCTCACCAACCATTGCAGAGCAATTATTATTATTACAGTGGAATCTCACCTTTCAATAGTCCCAGCAAACGAAAAATCCAGGTTATGAAAAAAAAAAATTTTCAAAAATTTTTTGTCTCTGTATACGAAACAAGTTCTCCTTACAAAACACTCCAAAAGCGCCATTCAAACATTAAAATGCGACATTCAAACATTCAAACAATGCACGAGCTGGTCTCCCATTGACTATCCTCCAACATCCCGCCCCGCTGGCCTTCCATTGGCTAGGAGGGATGACGCAGCTCCCTCCCATTGGCTATCTCCCAACATCCCGCCCCGCTGGCCTCCCATTGGCTAGGAGGGATGACGCAGCCCCCTCCCATTGGCTATCTCCCAACATCTCGCCCCACTGGCCTCCCATTGGCTAGGAGGGATGACGCAGCTCCTATTTTTTGGCTCAGGCTCCTATTTTTTGGCTTTTATAATTTTTAAAGGGTAGTATTGGGGGCCTTGGAACGAATCACGTGTTTTACTTGAAAAATGCGGTTCTACTTACGAAAAATCCAGGTTGCGAAAAAGGCTTTGGAACAAATTCATTTCGTAAGGTGAGGTTTTTCGTAAGGTTATTATTGTTATTATTATTATTATTATTATTATTATTATTATTATTATTGTTCTATATGTGTCAGACTGAATATGTGGTTTAAAATATAAATTTTCTATGCAAATAGAAATTACCCTTTTCCTATTTAGTAAGTTGCTGTTATCGACTTCAAGTAACGTAAGGCTAAACTAATGGGAAGGATCAAGGCTAACATCTTAGCTGGCTAGAATTTAGCTGTTAAGTCTTACACAGACAATTAAAGGTGTAATGACAGGACACAATTGATCTCATTGTCAGGAATGAGAATCATTCCCTTAGAAGGGCAGTTAAATTACAAAAGTAAAGTGTCTCTGTCCTGTGATGGTCTGGCAAGCTGTCCGGGGTGTACCCCACCCCCACCCAGAGTAGGCTGAGATGGGCGCCAGCCTCCCCATGACCCTAATTAGAATTAAGTGGTTCATAAAATGCATGTATGGATGAAATGTCTGCATCGCTAAACTTGTCGTGTAACGTGTGTGAAACTTGTGGCCAAATTGAGAAATATCAACATTCTTTCAGAAATCAAAATTTGGATGAACTTCATGGGAAATTATATCTCTGGTTTAAAAAAGTGGATTATTCATTTTTTTGTACATCTTTGAACACTACCCTCAAACACCCCCACCTCATCCCAACCCAAAAAATGAACAATTCTAATATCATGCAAGTGTTTCACAATACATTTTATGTTGGAAAGATAGATAACTAGGATTTCATTCATGTCCAGCTCTATCCTAACCTGCAGCACCAAGTATCCACATTCAACTTGGAATTTCACCAAGACAACCACCTTGACCCTGGGTTATCAAGTGCCACGGTAGAGCCGCTGTGACAGCTTCTGTGAACAACCTCATTTAAAATGGACTTTTTATGTGTGCCTGATTTGTGCACTTAACTAGATCATGGGTAAATAAATCATAAAAATTGTTTCTTCAGCAAAACCTAGACGACACTTGTTAAAACAATTCACCATGAGACCTTCTTCATCTGGCTCATTAAACACACTATATAATAATAGTCAGCTCAGCAAGGTTTGTAATATCTGCCCCACCAAGTACAAGAAAATTGTAAAATGGTACTTAGCGCTCTCACACACACACACACACACACACACACACACACACACACACACACACACACGCGCACCAAGATTCTTGGAAACACAGGAGAGCCTGATGTCAAATAGGTACATAAGCCAACACAAGGTGTTTTTATTTATTTATTTTTATTTTTATTTTTAATTAAACATTTACTCCAGGAATATGATTGGGTACTCACTCTGTGTGTATCTAATTATACTTCATACAGATAAGATGCTGCAATTTTTTCCAACATGCCTAAGATTTTTTGAAAGGTCACTGGACTGGTCTGATCTCTAATGTGAGTGATAAGAACTTTATCATCACAGACTGACCTGCTGCTTCATCAATAGGAACTGCATACTGTACATACATAAGGAATTAGATTAATAGAAAATAGTAATTAGATTACAATCAACATAGTCTGTTAATTGGTTCAGACTTACTCATGTTTTTCACCCACAATAATAACCCAGAGACTTTTAAAACCATGCAGGATATATTGGAAATCAGTGACAAGACATGAACATGATGCTCATATGTCACAAAGGAAAACATGACATATGATCTGCACTAGGAGCAATGAAACATGCAGACAGACTACATTTATAGATTTTAATATTAGATGCATTCAGTATTATGGGTCATCCAATCAACATATTCTGCACTCAATAGAGAACCAAAAAATGTTTTAAAACTGTTGCGTGAATGTAAGAACTGAACCTTTGCATAACTATATGTGAGGCCCTCCACCAAATGTAGGCGCTTGTCGCAAGTAACGTATGGTGCTGTGAGACAAAGCGCGGCTTATCCGGACTTCCGATCTTTCAAGTGAGCAAGTGAAAGTTGAGTACTAAACAAGTATTCAACGCACACTTGCTCACTTGAAAGATCGGAAGTCCGACTAAGCCGCGCTTTGTCTCAGAAGCACCATACGTCTCTTGCGACAAGCGCCTATATTCGGTGGAGCGCCTCACATATGTGGAAGTATTCTAAGACAAAGAGTAAAATTACTATCACCCATACAGTTTTACTAAAGATTCAGAATATATATTACCAGTTTTATACAGCACAGACCATCATGTCTATCATCAGTAATAATTACACATGAAATGGTGTAAACAGGTTTTTATAGCTTCTAGTTGTCTAAAAATCTTAATATCCATATCCAATACATTACTGTGGCATTCTCTCTCTCTCTCTCTCTCTCTCTCTCTCTCTCTCTCTCTCTCTCTCTGTGTGTGTGTGTGTGTGTGTGTGTGTGTGTGTGTGTGTGTGTGTGTGTGTGTGTTTGTCTGTGTGTGTGTTTGTTTCAGTTGCTCACGTTTTTTGTGAGCTCACTTAATAATTCATTAATTCATTTTCCAATCCACTTTATCCTAATTAGGGTCACGGGGAAGCTGATGCCCATCTCAGCCGACTCAAGGTGAGGGTGGGGTACACCCTGAACAGTTCATCAAGCCATCGCAGGACCCTCATGAAATGATTATCCCCTTCAATTGATATTATAGCCAAGCTTTTGAGAACAATTTTGGGATTCAGATTAGTATGATGTTGAAGCAGTGAACCCCTCTTTTGGGAACAAAAATGTGTGGAACACACACCAGATTCATTCATTTTCTGAACTGGTTCATTGTAATTAGGGTGGCGCTTTACATGAAGGCTGGCGCTAGTCTTAGCCGACCCTGGGAGAGGGCAGAGTACACCCTGTACAGCTCGCCAGGCTGTCGCAGGGCAGAAACACGCTGACGGCTATGCAGCTATTCTTGACAACTGTCAGGAATGGTTCTTTTATAGCCCCTCCCCATAGACGGTGAGAGACACGTCCGGCCTTTGATAACCAAGTTAGTTGCACACAGACAGCAGTGACAACCCATTGACTGTGGGGCTTTAATCCTCAACCTTGGAATCAGTAATCCAGCTCCCTACCACGGGGTCATTACTGCCAGATTTTAACCAAATTCTGGAATTTGATTCGACTCAATTAAATTTGATTCTATTTGTATCATGCTTTCTACATTTTACTTTTGACAAAGCAGCTCATTACCACACTTAATTTGACAAACCATCTAATCTTACTTGGGCCGTGAGGAGAATCAATCATCAGGGTGCTGGTCATCCCATCACAGGGCTCGCTAAGCAGTTTTACATTGTAAAAAAAAAATATTAAAGTGTTATGATTTAAAACGTTTCTTTGTAAACCTTGTGTAGTACATCAATAAAGAACATGCCTGGGGAGACAAGGAATCAGCACCAAAAAACACAGTGCCCATTGTAAATCGCTAGGAATTATAATTTCAGTTTCTACAAGGTCAGCACAATGAAGCAGCTAGCACAGCAATGTACTCCTCAGCCTGTTCTTATGCAGTCTGACTGTGTACTTTGATAAATAGCACGTCTTCTCTGCCATGACTATCGAGTCCTCCCTGTTCTTTCATAGCCACATTCATCATTCTGGTCTCTTGTCATTAACTGCAGGTCATGGTTTAATTTTTTTTTTTTTTTTTTTTTTTTTTTTACAACATACACATGTCTCAAAAGCATAATCACTATATCACACACCAACACCATTCTTTTCTGTTCCGAAAAAAAATATATATATATACAGATATTCTTATAGTAAAGCACACTACTTCATGTTGATAAACAAATTATTGTTATATAACTTGATCCATACAACACACTCCACATATTACATGCAATCAGTATTTCAGTGCAGTGTGTCTAAAATTCCACATCAAGGGGCGGAGATTAATACATTTGAAGTGGGGTTTTTTTCTGTGTCTCCTACAGGAGAAGACTTAATTGGATGTGTTTTATGTCTCAATCCTCCTTCTATATCTGAAATTCATTTCTCTTTTGAAAACGTGTATAATCAGTGTGTGTAGTCAGGATCAGACAGGATGAGAAAGGCGATGGCCCTTTCAATCACTAATCCAGCCTGATCCTTATTTAATATATGTGTAAGACAGATGGGGACAACACCCTTGGATTAATGTCCATGTCTCCTAGTGGTATTTGATTGTAATTGTTAAGGATACATTTAACTTTTCTTTCTTTTTGATACAATTTCAGTATCAAGGGTCTGAATATTAGCCACCAAACAATTATTGCAATATTTACAATTTAATTTCTACAAATTTTCTGTACTTATGTGTAAAGTTCTATTGTTGGATGTTACGCAAATGTGCACCTTTGATTTACATTTACATTCATGATCTGTGCTGTTGGAAGAGACAAAGATCCATATTTAAAAGCCAATGTTTCAAACATTTTAGAACATTTTGCGTGTAATAGATGTATGTAATATCAATTATGTGAATATAAAGGCAATTCAGGTCACAGATTAAAGGAGCAGTATGATAATAGACATCATAACACCTCTGGATTTGTGAGAGCAGAGGTTGGAAGATTATAAACAGAATTTTGAAAAAAGAAAAAAGAAAAAAGCTAGAAATGCTGTGATAATGATATATACAGTAGGCCCTTGACTATTCATGGTTTTGCACTCACGGCTCTGCATATTCGCGGATTGAAGAGCAACTGTCACATGATTCAAATTTAACCAACGGCTGTTCTCCTTCCTGTTTATTTGTTTGAGATGATGTAACGCCCCTTTTTCCACATTTGCGCACACTTTGTGTCTGTGCTTTTTTAGTATGAGAGAGATTTCCTTTCGGCTTTTTCCCTTCTTCAGGGGTCGCCACAGCAAATAATTAGCACGTTCGGTTTGGCATAGGTTTTTACGTCGGATGCCCTTCCTGACACAATCCTTTTTTGCAAGAGACAGAAACATGGTGATGGCTTTGCAGCTACTCTTTACGAAAGTCAGCAATGGTTCTTTTACATGACTCACACCATAGACAGTGAGAGACATGGCCTGCCTTTGATAACCCAGTTAGCTGCACTGGGGGGACAGTGACAACCTTGTGGGGACTTGAACCCCCCCAACCTTAGGATCAACAGTCCAGTGCCCTATACCACTAGACCAAACTCTGCGCACTTTCTCAGGCTTCTGATAAGGCACAGAAGCGCCAGAAAAAGGTAATGACGTTGCATGAAAAAGTAGAACTGCTGGATATGATTCAAGAAGGTAAACGTTTTGCTGCAGAAGTGCTAAGAAGCTGAATGTTGTATGAAACAATGTCATCATCAGAATGGAATCTGCCTTAGTATTCTGGATACTTCCAGTTCAGGGGTCGGCAACCTTTGCCATTCAAAGAGTCATTTGGACCCGGTTTCCACTTTAAAAAAAACACTGGGAACCACAAATCCTTTTTTGACATTTAAAATCAAATAACACTGCATATAATGTCCCCCACCTTTTCCTTCATGTTCATATAAAGCAACAATGTGTTGCATTGATTTAAACAACTGCAGAGACAATTAAATTACAATTCTGCTTGCAACAAAAACATTTAGATTAAAAAAAAAATCACCAGCCTCCCCACAATCCTAATTAGGATTAAGTGGTTCAGAAAATGAATGAATGTGTTCGAGTCCTTGTTTTTTATAAAGAAAAAGAATATCTATCCAACGAAGCATGGGATGGGGTGCAGCCAGATGTGTTAACAGGTTGGGTAGTCTACCTCATCATCACGCCCTTTGTGGGATTTTATTTGTCTTTATTCGTTATATTAACATTGTTTTGTCATAGTTTTAATTTACAAAAACAACAGCAACACAGAAAAGTATATTAAGACTTATTTTAAGAATGAGCCTGCTCAACATTCTTTTAAATAATATTAATGCTTAATGCTGCACTGACCGACCCATTCTCAGAGTGGCGACTGAACCACACCCAGTCTTTTATTTTATCACTGGGAGGAGGGTTATTTAATTCGGAGCTTGCTGTGTATAAACAAATCTCATCCACCGTCTCTTACTTCAGCTGTGATTTCTGTTCCTGCATTAAAAACCCCGGTGGCAAAAAAAATCTCTCTCTCTCGCAGCTCTGCTGATGGTGAGAACACTCCTTGCCATGCACACAAGAATTTGGAAATCCACCAACACAGCAGATCAAAAACACTGAGACTCTCAATGTATCTGATTAATATAACAGTAGGCATGTCCACAAAAACACGCACACAAAATCACCCCGTCCACACCAAATAAATATCCGCCCACACCCATGACTGATAATTTTCATCTATGTAATTTTCTATCCTAAAAGAGCATTTTTGAAAGGGTACCCACTGGGTACCTGTGGGTACCCGACCGTTGCAGGACTCTGCCTTAGGCAGATTCTCCCATCAATCAGGTGAAAGCTGATTTAACTACCCCTGGAAGCCCAAAGTGCTTCCGATGTGAGCAAATAAGCGACATTTTCTTTTTGCAGTTGAAGTTTGTGGTGCACCCGTCAGCCACCATAAAGCACAAGATTATTTTGAAAAGTCACGGATCCACATCAGAGGTGAAAGAGTCACATGCGGCTTGGGAGCCATGGGTTGCCGACCCTGATATAATACAATGCAAAGTCAATACCTCCCTCTAGTGGGCATTTTTGAAAACTACAGTGCTGTATGTTTAATAGAAAAGGTTATACTGTACTCTTTTCGTGTCCTTATGGGGCAGTTGTGGTCTAGTGCTATAGTGCGCTGGATCGCTGATCCTAAGGTTGGGGGTTCGAGTCCCACTCTCCACAAGGTTGTCACTGTCCCCCCAGTGCAGCTAACTAGGTTATCAAAGGCAGACCATGTCTCTCACTGTCTATGGTGAGACGCATGTAGAAGAACCATTGCTGACTTTTGTAAAGAGTAGCTGCAAAGCCGTCAGCGTGTTTCTGTCCCTTGCTAAAGGGTTGTGTCAGGAAGGGCATTTGACGTAAAAACCTATGCTAAATCAAATATGCGAATCATTCGATGGGGAAAAAGCCGAAATCTCATCAGATACACACACATATATATATATATATATATATATATATATATATATATATATATATATATATATATATATATATGTGTGTGTGTGTGTGTGTGTGTGTGTGCTGTATAATGTTTATATTATCAATAAATATCACAGTGAATAATTAAGTTTTTCTTAACCACTACTATATTTTACTACATTAATACTGTATTAATGAGTAAGACTGTCTATGGAATGTGTTTAAGAAGCATATTTTAGTGCATGTAATAGATACATAGTATTCGCGCATGTAATATGATACATGGGGTTTTACTTCCAGGTACAGAACTCGTATTATCTTCATTTGCGGGAGGGGCCGTAACCAAACCCCGCGAATAACGAAGGCCTACTGTATACATCTATAAATACTCCTAAAATATACAACCTCTATCAAGTTTAAACCTCTGAGCTTAACTGAATAATGCTCTAGTAATCACCGTACCATTGATGTCCCTTACCCAGTCCTAGCTTTAAGGATCTCACTGAAAATTAATCTATTTTTTTTTTGTTTTGTTTTGGGTTTTTTTTCTTTTTTTTCTTTTTGGGGGGTTGTTGTTTTTTTAATAAAACATGACCCAATTTGAAATCCTTAATGTAATTTAAATCAACAGGAATATTGATTTAACAGCTATGAAAGTCAAGGGAATGTGAAAGAGAAAATGAGACAGACGCACAGAATGTGAATGCAAACAAGGGAGAGAACATTTTTCTGTGTTGAGAAATCTAGAGCATGGAGCTTGCGTCATTTAGGTACACTGCAATATCTCTGTTTCTCAACAGTATGCTTTCTCAGAGGTCTGAATGGTTTGAATCCTAAATCATACCTATACTCATTATTCACAGAAGACACATACACACACACACACACACACACACACACACACACACACAGATGTGTTCTCACTACACATATGCAATGTGTTTGCACATTGGCGACCAGATTCAATTTGTTAATCAAGAAGTGTAAAGAAGCTGACAGAGCACCACATTTTTTCTGGGGTCAACACAAGTGCATTTACACAAATACAAAAGTAAGACAATAAGCACACAACATGCAGTTCCCTAATTCTTATCAAGCCAAACACAAACTTCTTTCACTCTAGAGGAAGAATAACGAAACATCCTGCATGCTGCAGTCATAAGCGAAAAGCACCACCAAGAGTCACCGGGATCAGAGAAAAATTTTAAATTCTTTCTTAATGTTGTCATTGTGTTTTCTTTTTTCTACTGCTTTCCTTGTAAACCTGGTTCAAATTAGAAAGCTGGACCAAGATTTTATATCCTGCATAACATTTGCTGGCAATTTATGCTTATTGTTTATTAGTTAGATAACGTTGAGATGAACACTTTATGAGTTTTAAAATAAATAATTTAGGGAGGATATAATGTTATGATAGGAGTAGTACTGACTAATCTAGGTCATAAATGTACAAATAAGCATATGCCCATTAACATGAGCATAGTCATATAAGGCATCAGTGTGAATTTCAAAAAAGTGGGGAAACATGTCCAATCTTACCTAATCACAAAAGAAATTACCATTTATCTCTCTAAATCAGTGCTGCTCAAATAGTGAGGCGTGCCCCCCAAGTGGGGGCGCAGTGTGATGCTAGAGGCGGTATGGTGTGATTCCCTGGGGAACATGCTTTTCTGGAATAGTGTACGAGAATTAGGTATAATTGTACCTCTACTCCACTAGTTGGCAGTGGCGCTCTCATTGTCACGCTATGGTGTAGCGGTTTTTCGTACAAGCAAACGATATGAAGTGCAGTAAACAACCCCTCAAGCAACAACACAGAAAAATTTCTATCAGGAATGACGAGAGAGGTGTAGAGAGACGGAGATATTAAGACATAAATAAGTTAAATTAGTTTAAATAAGTTAAATGAATTTAAATAAGTTAAATGAGTTTAAATAAGGATGTATTTTTTATTTCAGGCACATTGGTGCACTTTAAATCTTTTCTGTTACAGATTAAAAATATTAATGAAGTTTTTCTTTATTGTAAGTTGAACTATATTTCTTTAATTTTTTTGTTTTTAATGTTAATAAAGATACAATGTTATGCAGAGGTGTGCTAATAACAATTTTATCGACAAATTATACTATTTACAGTTGCTCGCGGGGTGGTGGTGGTGGGGGGGCATGAAATGTTTTTTTCTTGCTAGAGGGGGCGCCACTGAAAATCATTAAGAAGCACTGCTCTAAACACACAACATGGAATCATGACTCCAGCAAAATTACAAAAACGGAAAGAAAATCATACATGACTTAAAGCTGGGATCTACCAAAATTCAGGTTTTTAAAAAAGTTCTGATAAGAAACCTTTTTTTTGCCTAATGAGAAATATCCAGTTTATTTGACTCAAATGATTCTGCAGACCAAAATGACTTGACTTGTAGGGTCTGATGGTAATTCTCGACATTAGTTTCCAGATGAATTTAGCTCCATATATTGTATGACATGAAATAGATAGATAGATAAATAAATAAATGTGTTGTTTTAAATAGCCTTAATTGTATGATACAGACACTACAGACGCTCCCCTTTTATCTGTCATTTGTTTCACGTCTTTTCCAATTTTACGTTTAAAAAAAAATTATGTCAAATTTTGAGTTTAGCGTGCTCTCTGTAGTACGAGACGTACCTATATAGTATGCTGACGTAATGACGGAATGACTTAATGACAATGCGTCCATTGTTTACAAACAACAGACTGAACGTGCCCCTCCTTCTTCCGAGTTCACTGCTTGTTACTCTTGTTTTAAGACATTGTGTCTGTGATCTTTGTGTTTACACTGTTTTGCGGACTTTTGTAACCCTAAGAAAATATGGTTGGGCAGAAGCATAAGCCTACTAGTGATAGTGGTAATCAGAAAAAGCGGCAAGCCATCTCGTTAGAAACGAAGATAGCTATTATCAAGAAAATCATTGCTGGTGAAAAACATGTGAATGTTGCACGTTTGTTCCAAATGGCTCTGTCGACCATTGGAACCATTTACTAGCAGAAAGATCGCATCATAGAGCATGTTAAAGGTTATATTTGATACTGTATTTGATATTTGATGAGTGAATTTGATTAAAATGCATCTATTTGAAATTATTTTTGCTTGAATTTAATTTACTTGAAATTAATGTTTATATTATTTGATATATTTGGTATTATTTTACAATGTTATGTTTATAATAATTGATTTAGGGGTGTTTTATTAGATACTGTAATGGTATTTATGGATGTATAGTTCAGTATGAACATCATACGTCACTGGAACATACAGTCACAACTTACGTTTTTTTTTTCACCTTCTGTTTGGCCGTCCGGAACCGAACTAAAACGTAAGTTGGGGAGCGTCTGTACTGCTTACAGGCCCACAAATGTTAACAGTGGTCACCACATGTCCATAAAACGGTAAGTGATGGAAGTAATATATTACTATTAGGAATGCTAGTAAGTGTTCATGGCATATTTTCACTTGATATTCCTTAAACAAAACACAGTTAAAAGGTTAAAGGCAAATTTTATAAGTGAGCCATTAGGCAATCGGTCAGCAGCAGATGAGCTCGTTTTCTCTCTCTCTCTCTCTCTCTCTCTCCTATCTCTTTCTGTGTTTGTGTGTGTGTGTGTGTGTGTTTGTAAAAGAGTTTGAATATCTCTGTGTTAGTAACACTTTAACCACAAAGGCATGAAAAATTATGTCAGCCAGCAGCGATAGTCTAGTCCCAACGAACAAAGACAAATTCTTTCCCAGAGCTTCAACCCAGACGTGTGCCTATACCAAACACAAATCTCGCAAATAACGCTCATATGCTTGGTCCTATTTCAGGCTCTGCTTAACCTATGCTCTATTCAGACAAATCATTTAAAGATCTACACACTGACATTAACTGATCTGACTGTACTGTGTTTTATTAAAAACACCAAAACAGATGTTAAATTTAAAAAAATGAAAAAAAAAAAAAAAAAAAAAAGGATGTAAAAAAGGTTAATGACAAAAAGCACAGCTCTTTAAAAAATGTTATTTTGTGTGTTGAATGCGAAAGTGATCTACTGGTATAAATCATCTTCAACCGTGCATTGTCAATACTGATGTAGTGTGAACAATTCAGGTGATATAGGTATACGTCATGATTTCTGTTTTAAATTATTATTAAAAAGAATGTTAACACCCCTTATTTAGAGGTGGGCAACCCATTTCCACTGACCTCCGCCCTGGAAGGGGAACCTTGTGAAACTCATTTTCAAATAATTGCTAATCAAGTCTCGCTGTACAACGCTTACTTCACAAGTCCAGCTTTGATTCCTACCTTACCTGTACCGTTTCTGTGTGGAAGTTGCATGTTGTTCCTCTGTTTGGGTGGGTTTCCTCACATATTAGGTTAATTGTTTTTGTAGATTGACCTTATAGGTGTGTGTGTGTGTGTGTGTGTGTGTGTGTGTGTGTGTGTGTGAGAGCGTGTTTTGGCTCTACAATAGTCTGGAAAGCTGTTCAGGGTCTACCCTGCTTTCGCCGAGTGTCAGCTTAAATCCCACAAACCTAGCACGATTAATTGGTTCTGAAACTGAGTGAGTGAGTGAATCAATAATTTCTTCTGAGCATGATGGTGGCGTAGTGGTTTGTAGAGCATGATGGTGGCGTAGTGGTTTGTACATCCGCCTCATAGCAAGAAGACCCTATGTTCGAGTTCTAGGCTCATGAAGGGCATTTTTGTGTGGAGTTTGCATGTTCCTCCCGTGCTTATGTAATTTTCCTTTGGATACTCTGTACTCTTCCCACAACTGAAAGACACACAAGGTTGAATACATGAATCGTTACGTTGGTTGGCCCTGCAATGGACTGACGAGCTGTCCTGCGCAGTATGACCCTAATTGGATTAAGTGGTTCGGCAAATGAATGAACGAATAAATGAACGGAAAATGTATTATTTAATTTATCTTGCTCTAAATATTTTCCCAGCACCAAGCAAAATAACAAGTTGCTGAGCTCTGGCCTTTTTCAGCAAAATATAAGGTATGCCCACAAGGCATTAAGTTGAAGGTAAGGTTTTTCATGTGATATTAAAATTCACCTCCCAAGCAGCCCACTGCTGTAAATGCTATGAACAGTGTCATTAAATTCTCGTTATTAAAGACCCCGAAAGCAGTACAGTATATAAAATGTCTTTTAAAAAGGCTCAAATCATTGTTCAAGCACTTTTTCATAACACAAATAAAATTGGCATCCTCACAAGTACAGAACTTAAAACCCGATAAGATTGTTCCACTTCCATAATAATATGGTCAGTAATAAATCCATGAACAATAAACTAAAGCAGAAGGGTGATTGACCACAGCTCTACATTGGAGAAATAAAACTGACAAAGCCAAGAATACACATGAGGGCCCTGACCGGGACAGAAGTGCTGTGTGTCGTCAGCCTTTCACTCACTATTTGTAATTGAGGTCCAGTCTTTAAAGATATGCTGAATTTAATTGTACCTTACTAAAGCATAATTAATGTGATTGCAGGCTCTTTCTCTGACACCAAGCTTGTGTAGCCGCAATTAAGTCGCCATACTGTCGCGACCTTATGTACACCAGTTCAGACCAAGAAGTCACCACAGCAGTACGCCTGTTTTACCCCAGAATGCTCCACAATTGAAGATTAAAAGTCTTGCCATTCTAAACTGAATCTGGTTTTAATTTGCCTGGAATGGAGCCTTGCCAATCTACACACAACATTCCAAAGCTACTGAAAGAGTCTTACTGTGATGTTACGGAAATAACGATCATCCCGGTTGTAGACAAGGGGTTGGCAAACTCCCTCGTCTACTTTTAATTCATTTTGTTGAAACATTTATTTCAAATAAAACATAGTTGCTTCTAGTTTTTGTTTTTGTTTTTCACCCTGCAATCGCCATCTCCACCATTTAATTCTTTCCCTGTGAAATGGGAATAAACAGTATGCACACTTTTATGGTGAGACTGAACTTATTATGAAACATAGTGTGCGATTATGACACTCTTGAAATATAAATACGTACAACAATACAGTTTTTCACCCTGAGCGCTGAAAAACATCACGGACTCCCTGATGTGGAGAGGATGGTTCAGAAGTATTCACACGGTAACAAGGCAGCTGGAACCATGCTTGTATATGTTGGCTCTGTGATGGTCTAGTGTGCTGTTAGCCTTCTCCCAGTGCTGGCTGAGGTAGGTTAAAGTCTCCACGTGACCCCAGTAGGATTAAGTGGTTTGGCAAATAAATGAGCTAGTGAGGAAGCTGGAACCAATCCCAGCTAACTCCAGAGGAAAGGCAGTGTACACTCTGAACAGCTTGCCAGTCCATTATTGGGTCACAGAAAATGATAACCGATAAAACCAGTCAAACCAGTCCTATGTTTGGAGATGGTGTTTCTGTATACAGTTTGCATGTTCTCCTTATGCTTGTGTTGGTGAAACCAGGTTCTCCAGCTTCGTCCCACAGTCTAAGGATATTTACTCTTGGCCAACTGACTATTCAATAATTACCCTTGTGTAAATGTGTGCGTAACTGGTTGCCTGTGTTGACCTTGAAGTAGACTGAAGAGCTGTACAGGGTCTATCCTGCCTTTGCCTGCAGTCAATTGGAATTGGCTAAACAGAATAAGCAAGCTAATGAATTAGATGTAGCACACAGTTATCATATCCACCTCACAGCAAGAAGGTCCTGGATTCGACTCCCAGGCACAGGTGTATTTGTGTGGAGTTTATATGTTTTCATCATACAGTATTTGCATGGTATTCCTCCTGGTCCTCCGATTTCCTCCCACAGTCCAAAGACATGCGCATTATGCTAATTATCCATTCAAAATTGACCCTAGGTGTGAATGGCTGTGTGTGGGTGTTGCCATGCAATGGACTGGTAAGCTGTTCAGGGTGTACCCTGCCATCACAGTGTTGGTTGATACAGGCGTCGAAATGTAAAATTAAGTAGAATCAAACAATTGGACAAGTACCTGAAAGTGAGAATGAATGAATATATGACTCTTGCGTCTGTTATTATTTCTTGGTCACTGTATAGGAAAAACGGTCTTTTTGTTCCAAGAAAGGTTCTGTGTGTTCGTGTGTAATCCATTCTACAATAACCCAGGGCAGTGGTGGTCTAGTGGTATAAGGTGCTGGATCGCTGATCCAAAGGTTGGGGGTTCGAGTCCCACTCTCCACAAGGTTGTCACTGTCCCCCCCAATGCAGCTAACTGGGTTATCAAAGGCCGGCCATGTCTCTCACTGTCTATGGTGAGCGGTTCATGGAAAAGAACCATTGCTGACTTTCGTAAAGAGTAGGCTGCAAAGCCGTCGGCGTGTTTCCACCCTGCGATGGCCTGGCGAGCTGTCCAGGGTGTACTCTGCCCTCGCCCTGAGTTGGCTGGGATGGGCACCAGCCTCCCCGTGACCAGAAAATTACAGGTTACAGAAAATGATGAATAACCCAGGAAAATCTGTCTGGTAAAATTTGAGGTAAAATTTGTCTGGTTGCCAAAGAGTCAGAAATATGTTTCCATGCAAGCGGATTCTTATCTGTGGAGTGTTAAGTAAAAAGAAACTAAACACCAGAGCACACTGGAGAAGGTAGCCCCAAACCATTACAATACCCTGTGAGATAAAGGATGAAATGAAGAAAAGCATTTTATTTTCCATGCGCAAACAGATCTGGAGCCTGACGCTGATGGGTATTTGTCGGGATGGCAGTTTTTTAGCACAGAAACACAAAATCAGCAGCACAAATAGGAACACAGGAATGTGTGCTCAGCTAGAATAGAAATGTTGTGCTCTCTCCGGGGCTCAGAAAACACCTGGGTGTACATAGAAAGAAATATATAATTTGGCTTTATATTTTTCAGTGTTTGTCCATAATTCATGTAAAATATGAGGTTTTCAGTATTTTGAGACTTTGGCTCAGAGTGGTGAAGGCATCAGTGAAATGTTTCAGGTTTGTATTCTTGACCTTCATTCATCTCATGTAATATATTGAAGTTAGGTCTTATACAGGTACGTAATGGGCAGTGGTGGCCTGTTGGTAAAAGGTGCTGGATCGCTGATCCAAAGGTTGGGGGTTCGAGTCCCACTCTCCACAAGGTTGTCACTGTCCTCCCCCCAGTGCAGCTAACTGGGTTATCAAAGGCCGGCCATGTCTCTCACTGTCTATGGTGAGAGGTTCATGGAAAAGAACCATTGCTGACTTTCGTAAAGAGTAGCTGCAAAGCCGTCAGCGTGTTTCTGTCCCTTGCTAAAGGGTTGTGTCAGGAAGGGCATCCGACGTAAAAACCTATGCCAAAATCAAATGTGCGAATCAGATGATTCGCTGTGGTGACCCCTGAAAAGGGGAAAAAGCCGAAAGGAAAAGGAGAAGAAGATGACCATCGATCAGATGGAAGACCAAAGAACTGAAAGTTCTTTGAAAGAAAACACAGTGTCTGGCTGACAGCCATTGTAAAAATGATAGATAGATAGACAGACAGACAGACAGACAGATATTGGGAAAGGATTTGAACATATGCTCCTTAAAATACCCATGAAAAATCCCATTCTTTCTTCCCACTGGCTTTCATGCTGCAGAGCTCAATCATCGGTGACATTTATAGAAGTGTCTGAGTGTGTAAAGTAGGTCACATTGTCGAGTCTGGCAGTCTAGTCCAATCTGAGGTTATTACTAAAAATCACACACACACACGCGCGCGCGCACACGCACACACACACACACTAGACAGGATCTCAGTAGAACCTTAGAACAGAGGAACACTGAGGTAAGTAGCACAGCAGCTGACAGGTAAAAAATGTAAGTTGTGTAAAGGGAATGAAACAACTTCAGTCTCCATGCTCGACAGTGAGCTCAGTATTTTCTTGTTTTTCTTATTTTCTACTTTGTTTTTCTTGACAACACAACGCTGTACAAAATATTTTTGCAAAAAAGTACTTTGTTTAAATTTTGTCCTATTTTCTTGCACTATTCCACTTAGGCTCTCCAGTCACCATGGAAACCCTGATCCTTCTTGAAAGTTAAGAAGCGTCTGGCCTGGTTAGTACCTGGATGAGAAACTGACTTGGAAATACAACCAGGTGCTGTAGAGAGTTGAGGCCTGGCAACCTACCCTGCAAAATACCTGCTGATAACTCCGTGATAATAGTCTGGTGGCAAAGCGACTTAACCTTGCAATGTGGAATATACAAAGTTTTTTTGCTGTTTCTATACCTCTGAGATGTGCTCTTGGATGATGCCACTATGTCATCTTTGGGCAATCAGCACAATATGCAAATTAAGGTCGCCACTACCGAAAATAATATTTTTGTCAATAATTCAGTAACTATACATGACATCACGATAATTTTGGTGTCTAACCCTATGTTTTGAATGGTAAGGAAACAGATAAACCCTTTTTCTGTAAACATAACATCAATAGTTTGTTCTGAATATGCAAATTAAGGCTGCCTTCAATGGAAATACTTTACCTCCATATCTTAAAACTTTCACATTGTGTCCATAGAGATTTTCTTATTCATATCAATGAGTGGCAGATAGACTGCCTTTGAGGCTGGTTTGATGCTCTGCCCTTGCTCTCTACACAACTTAGTGTTGAACCCTCCAAATTTGATAGGGTTTGAACTTATCGCAACAGACTTGAAGAACTCAAAGTGCTATTACTTGAAGCGGTAATACTGAACCATGTGCTTGATATTGATGAAATCAAAACTTCCAGTAATGGTCGCCCTAATTTGCATATTAACGAAAATATTGAACTGATGTTTCCAGAAATGGCCTAAGCCGATACTTTTCTTCTACGATTGTAGAGATAGACACTAATATTATTTTGATAATGTGTTACATGCAGTTAAAGGGACACTGACGAAAACAATATTTCCATTAATGGCAACCTAAATTTGCATATTCTGAACAAACTAATGGTGTAATGTTTACAGAAAAGGGTGTACCGGATTCCTTACCCTTCAAAACATAGGGTTAAACACAAAAAGTATCATCTTGTCATGCATAGTTACTGAGATAATGACAAAAATATGATTTTCGATAATGGCAAACTTAATTTGCATATTGTGTGGATTGCCCAAAGATGACAGAGTGGCATCATCCAGATTCTTAAAAAGCACATCTTAGAGGTATAGCAACGGCAAAAAAAAAAACTTTGTATAGTCCACATTGCAAGGTTCACCAAAAATCTGGGGTCTGGCCACTGGACTAGAATAGAGTTGCCACGAGTTTAACTGAAGATTTTACATACATATACAGTGATCCCTCGCTACTTCGTGCCTCAGTTTCTGCGGCTTCAGTGCATCGTGGGTTTTTCAAATTATTAATCGAAAAATAAAAAAATAAGGAAATTAAGGAAAAATAAGGAAAAAGTTAAGGAAAATGCCATAAAACAAGGCATTATACAAAAGAACCTCCAAACAAACAAAAACAAAAAACCAACCCAACAAAACTACTTATATTTTTATGTGAGGTGTGCATCTGAGTGTGCGCGCGCACGTCTGTGTGTGTGTGTGTGTGTGTGTATTTGTATTTTATTTACATCTTATCAATTATTTTTAATGTTTAATTGTTATTATAAGTATTTATAGCGTTGAATATGTATTTATTGATATTATATACACATATACATGTACGTATATGTCAGTCAGGGGGGGGTCAATCCTACTTTGCCGAAATCGGTTGTCGCGCGCGCGCGGGGGGTCCTCGGTCCCCGTTAACAGCGGAAAGTGAGGGATCCCTGTAATCAAAATAAGTCTACTGACTGGGATATTCACGGGATATATATGAATGCAATTTCAGGGTGTTTTTAACAGTAAACTGTAAATACAGTTCCAATAAAGTGGAATTTATTGAACACAAACGATTTATACTGTAATATTGGGTAGTTCAGTAGTTCCAGTATGGTGGTACAGTAGTGTTTCTGCTTCAATCTTCCAGGATCACCAATTTAACTCTCAGCTCTAACATCAAGAAATGCTGCCTTGTTTCCTCAGGTCTGAGTTCTTTGGTTTCCTGACGTGCCACACAGATGGTCCAACTGAGGCAAATTGAATGTGGGTATAAAAGTGTGTTCCAATCTGCGTCTGCCCACTGGTTCTAATAACCCTGGCCAAGTTACAATCAATACCAAACATTCCTTCATTCATTTTCTAAACCACTTAGTCCTATTTAGGGTTGCGTGGAGCCTGGTCCCCATCTCAGCTGACTCTAGGTGGAAGCAGGGTACACCCTGGACAACTTGCCAGGCCATTGCAAATGATCACAGAACCATTCATACTCACACTAACACGTTCTTGCTGTGAGGCAGACGTGCTAACCACTACGCCACCATTCCATCTGATATTGAACATTAACTAATTAATTAATTAACATTTATTTATATATAGTGTGAAATTGCATTACATTTCTACTGTTTTAATTATCTATATGGATGCTTTTTAAGATATCTGTTACAACTTAATAAGTATTCTTGTACCAGTGTTCAAGCTATACCTCTACTATCATACCCCCAAAATCCCTCACACCTTTCAGCTGGTATTCATAAAATGTCCTTGGGCACCAATCCAAAGAAGAGGGAGCTACATATCATACATATCCTCTATATATCAAAGTTAATATTAGTCCATGAGTAGCTAGTTTCGATTCAGCTGAAATAAAATACTGTAACCATTAGCTCTCAACAACAGATCGAATTTTTAAGCTACTGCACCACTAAGAATCTTCACTGGTTCTTCTCATCTTTGTGCATCTCTGCTGCAACGAGAAGTAGTATCGAGCCTACAGTGACCGGAAGAGGTACTTCCTGGTTTCATCAAGCCTGATTAAGCTTAAACAACAGTAATGCTGACTCCACTGACCCCAAACATCAGCAGTCAGCATCCCTGCTCATGGGATCCTCAGAGTCCTGTCTACTGGCACAGCAGTAATATGAATCATTATACAATGTTATGTTGGCATGAAATGAGCATCAAAGGATCAGTCATATTTCATACAGAACATTGAACATTAAAATTGCAATTTAAAGCTTTGGGAGGCAGTGGATCGAAGAAAACTTGGTAATGAAAAAACAAGACCATTCATAAAATATGTGTTCTCCAGACTTTCTGTATGAATGTTATTTGAAAAGATTTATTTTTCAGATTTTCAGACTAAATTAATTTGGCAGCTTTAACTGGGTTTCCTTGTGGGTTGACACCAAGATTGGGGGTGGGAGAAGAGAGAAAGGAAGATTAAAGTATGATCAAGGAAGAAATTTAAAAAAAAAAGAGGAGATACAGGATTCAATTTATGATCTGATTAATAAAATCCAAAAACATAGTTCAGAAAAAGATTGTGTATATAATTGTGTAAAATATTGCACAAGCTCACCTGGATGATGCCTAAAAGCAATACTGTACAGTATTCAAGGGAGATTTCCTTTCGGCGTTTCCCCTTTTTTCAGGGGTCGCCACAGCGAATGATTCGCACTTTTGATTTGCCATAGGTTTTTACTGTCAAACGGACCTGGGTGAGCATGTAGAGTGGTGGAGCGACAGCATCCCAACATCACAGTTTACCTGAACTCTCTATGCCTGAGATGCCCAGATCTGGTCGTTTACCTACTAAAAGGCTACTAACAAAATGTTTCACTAAACAAGACTTTTACATGTCTGGCACCATGGACAGTGAGAGACATAGCCGGCCTTTGATAATCCAGTTAGCTGCACTGGAGGGGGGGACTATGACAACCTTATGGAGAGTGGGACTCGAAGCCCCATCCTTGGGAACAGAGATCCAGCACCCTATACCACCAGACCACCATTGCCCTAAAAAGCAATATTCAAGGAACTTACGAAATCCCCCAAATGCACAGAGATTTAGTGTCACAATAATGTGTACGATAGAGTATCTACATTTCCCACCTTTCCATTCGGCAGCAGGGAGTTGGAGTGCATTTCAGACAGTAATATTCACACCAATATTTTCATCGAGTGTATTTAGTCTTGCTTACAGCACTTAATTACCACAACATTGTTTCAAAAACTTGAACTCCACAAGGTTGTCACTGTCCCCCCAGTTCAGCTAACTGGGTTATCAAAGGCCGGCCGTGTCTCTCACTGTCTATGGTGAGAGGTTCATGTAAAAGAACCATTGCTGACTTTCGTCAAGAGTAGCTGCAAAGCCGTCAGCGTGTTTCTGTCCCTTGCTAAAGGGTTGTGTCAGGAAGGGCATCCGACGTAAAAACCTCTGCCAAATCAAATATGCGAATCTTTAATACGATTTCCATGAGGATGGAAGCAGATGATTCGCTGTGGTGACCCCTGAAAGGGAACAGCTGAAAAGGAAAAGAAGAACAAAATAACATTTATTTCGATCCAGTGTTGGGTTCGTTTGTGGGCAGTGGTCTGGTGGTATAGGGTGCTGGATCGCTGATCCTAAGGTTGGGGGTTCGAGTCCCACTCTCCACAAGGTTGTCACTGTCCCCCTCAGTGCAGCTAACTGGGTTATCAAAGGCAGGCCATGTCTCTCACGGTCTATGGTGAGAGGTTCAAGTAAAAGAACCATTGCTGACTTTCATAAAGAGGAGCTGCAAAGCCGTCAGCGTGTTTCTGTCCCTTGCTAAAGGGTTGTGTCAGGACGGGCCTATGCCAAATCAAACGTGCGAATCATTCACTGTGGTGACGCCTGATAAAGAGAAAGTGCCGAAAGGAAATCTCTCTCATTTAAGTGTTGGGTTCGTTTCTTAGTTACATCTTGACTTGATGGTGCTTAGTGATACCTCGAATAATGAAGACCACTGCAGGGGGCAAGGCGCTCTCTCTTTCAAAGCCCCACAGTTATGAAATAACCTTCAACTTAATGTTCGGTGTTTTTAAGACGAGACTGAAAACTTACTTGTTTAGTGAAACATTTTGTTAGTAGCCTTTTATTAGGTAAAGGACCAGATCTGGGTATCTCAGGCATAGAGAGTTCAGGTATCATCTGATGTCGGGATGCTGTCGCTCCACCACTCTACATGCTCACCCAGGTCCATTTGACAGTGGAGTGGCTGATTGCCCAGTAACACAGGGTGCCCTCGTGTCTGTCGTAATTCTGGTTCTCTCTGTTTAAGTTATGCTGCCATAGCCAGTCATGCTGCAGTCCCTGCTTGCACTCCGCAATAATAAAATCTTCTATTTCCATTACATTACTATTACTATGAGTATACCTAACAATCACTCTCTCTCTCTCTCTCTCTCTCGCGCTCTCGCTCTCGCTCTCTCCCCCTCTCTGTCTTTCTTTGAATCCTCATTTTATGTATGTCCTATCAAGCGATAAAAAGACCACTGATGTGATAACCTGCTCATTCAGTACATTCAGGTCATCAGCTGACTTCGTTTCATTGGCACATTAATACTGCTAAGCCTCAACCCCACCAACTGGAGCAATGATGCCGTATACATTACATGCTGTGATCAAGGCTAAATGTACACCATGAAAATTGTGTGTGTATGTAAGATCTTGACATTCTGCAACCAAAAATAAAGCAGTGACGCTGAGATAGAAACAAAGAAAACTTGTAAATACCAGATAAGAATGTGCATGACTGTGGATTTTCTAGAAAATCAACACTTCCAAAAATAAATATTTCAAGCCAAAGGTCAATTTAATGAAGCTTCTGATACTCCTATCAGTGCATTTTTTTATTTTCCTTTTTGATCTGCTTATACTGTACTGAACCCACAAAGGAAATTATTGCTTCTGCATTTAACCCATCCAAAGTGAGCACACACACACACACACACACACACACACACACACACACACACACACACACACACACACACACACACACAGAGAGAGAGAGAGAGAGCAGTGGACTGCCACATACATTGTGGTGCCCAGTGAGCAGATGGGGGTTGGGTGCCTTGCTCAAGGGCATTTCAGCCATAAAGGTGGAGGACGGGAAGGTGCGGTTCACCCCCCACTTCCACACAGTTGTTGGCTCAGGAATCCAACCAGTGACCTTTCGTTCCAAAAGCTCTAACCATTAGCCTACACTTGCTTTTGCATACTGATATAAACATGTCATAGACACACACCATGGTTATTGACTAAGAACTGTGAAACCAGAATGTGGACATCGAAGGAAGATCTCAGCTTAAAGTAAATCATTAATAGTTAAACTATAAATATGAGAAAAGAAAGATGAAATCTAATGAAGCAACATATTGTAAAAGGAGTGCCTTTAAGGTCATACTATATTTATACATGTTCCCAGCTGGCAGTCACTTCTTCCTTTACTGTTTCCCATTTCAGTGACACCCTGAGTTTGGTGCAGATGGGGACTCTTTCTCTCAGGGCATTCTCTGAGTATTTATGGAATGCCCTAATATGCAATTTAACAATATCCACACTGAAGCTTTTGTGTCTAGTGCTGAAACCTAGTAATTATGAGCTGCGGAGGGCCACAATTATGTAGAAAATCACGTCAACCATGTAAAACATATATACTTAACTATAAAAGTAGTGAGAAGACATGATCTTTCATATATTGGTCAGACCTTTCCAGTGATATTTCGTAAGGATACTCTGGCATTACATCAGATTAGGGGTTACAGGCCTTAGACCAGTGGTTCTTAACCTGGGTTCGATCGAACCCTAGGGGTTCGGCGAGTCAGTCTCAGGGGTTCGGCGGAGGTCAAGACACACACTCAACTCATATCCATGACGACATGACCTGCTTGGCCATCACTGGCTGCAGGTGATCACGCTACATTGCTTCGCGGCATTTGATGCGCTCAGTAGTCGAATGTTGACTGTTGTGATGGTACGTCGTATGATTTCTTTCTTAATGGTTTAATCCATACTATGTTGAGCAAAAAAGAAAGTGGTCGGACGAACATGGATTCACATATATAACGGAACGTGATGCTAGTCAGCTTCCTATCTGCATGATTTGCAAAGTAGGATCAACCCCCCACTGACTGACGTATACGTACATGTATATGTGTATATGAGAGATGTATATAATATCAATAAATACATACTCAACGCTATAAAAGCTTATAATAACAATTAAACATTCAAAAATAATGCATAAGATGTAAATAAAATATAAATACACACACATACAGCCACGCGCGCGCACACTCAGATGCGTACCTCACATAAAAATATAAGTAGTTGTGATGGGGGAGTTCATGCATTGTATTGGTTTTGTTCTTTGTACACAGTGATTTTAATGCAGGGTTCATTTTGCTGCCCCAATAAAAACATATACTCTACCTATGTCTTGAATTTGAAAAAAAAAAAAAAAAAAATCATATTTTATTTTTCACTAAAGAAGGGTTTGGTGAATAAGCATATGAAACTGGTGGGGTTCAGTACCGCCAACAAGGTTAAGAACCACTGCCATAGACGCATGCAAAGGGATGCTGTAGAGCACAGTGACCTTATATTTCCATATAATAATTAAGTTAAATGTTTTTCCATATACATGGAATAAATAACAGTAAACAGTTTGTTAGGGTGCTGACTTACTGATTCAAAGGTCAGGGGTTGAAGTACCACTATCACCAAGTTGCCACTGCTGTCCGTCCCACCCAGTGTAGCTAACTGGGTTAGCAAAGGTGAGCCATGCCTCTCACTGTTGGTAGTGACAGGCATGTAAAAGACCATTGATTTCCTTCATAAAGAGTAGGCCATTGGGCTGCCATCAGCTCGTTTCTGTCCTGAACTGACCTCACGAGCTGTCCATGGTGTACTCCGCCTTCGCCCAGAGTCGGCTGAGATGGGTGCCAGCCTCCCTACAACCGTAATTAGGATTAAGTGGTTTAGAAAATGAATGAGTGGATAGGCATGGGTTCAAGTCCTAGCTCAGGTGTTTCTGTGTGGGGGTTTGTATGTTCTCCCCGTGCTTGCATGGGTGTCCTCTGGGTACTCCAGTTACCTCCAACAGTCCAAAGACATGCACAGTTGGTTAATTAGCTGTTACAAATTGCCCTAGGGGTGAGTGTGAGTATGAATGACTGTATGAATATTGGACCTTTGACAACCTGGCGAGCTGTCCAGGATGTACTTTGCCCTAGCTCACAGTCGCCTGAGATGGCTCCCAGACTACCCCCTGAATCTAATTAGGATTAAGTGGCTTAGAAAATGAATGAGTGAATGAATGAATGAATGAGTGAACATTATATTGCCAAATGATTATAGACACCTGACCATCACACCCAAATGGTCCTTCTTCCAAACGCTGCTGCAAAGTTGGAAATATCCAATCATCTAAATGCCTTGGTGTGCTGTAGAATTAAGATGTTCTTTCACACCTCTGATTTTTGAGTGGCCACATTTTGGTATGATGTTCAGATGGCCACATGCTTTTATCCATGGAATGCCCTCTGGAGGAAGAAGAGGAAGAAACTGCTGGACCTACATGGAGTAGTAGATGTTATTGACTTCTTATGCGTTTTAAACCAGGGCTTGGTTTACAAAGAATGTTGCTACCGTAGTTATAACCATATCAGTGTGGTGGTTTCTGTTGATTCTCCAGAATCCTCATACCTTCCAAAAGCATTCAGGAGGATTGCTGACCCTGTGTGTGTGTGTGTGTGTGTGTGTGTGTGTGTGTGTGTGTGTGTGTGTGTGTGTGTGAGCATAGTGCCCTGAAACTGTGTATCACCACAAAAAGGTCCAGATCTGCTGGACCTTGTCCAACAATCTTGCCTAAATATTAAATAAGTGTTTACTAAATATTAATTAATGAATAATGAATGACCTGATAACTGAATGGATAGGGGCAGTGGTGGTCTAGTGGCATAGGGCGCTGGCTTGCTGATCCAAAGGTTGGGGGGTCGAGTCCCACTCTCCACAAGGTTGTCACTGTCCCCCCAGTGCGGCTAACTGGGTTATCAAAGGCAGGCCATGTCTGTCACTGTCTATGGTGAGAGGCATGTAAAAGAACCATTGCTGACTTTCGTAAAGAGAAGCTGCAAAGTCGTCAGCGTGTTTCCGTCCCTTGCTAAAAGGGTTGTGACAGGAAGGGCATCCGACGTAAAAACCTCTGCCAAATCAAACGTGCGAATCAGATGATTCGCTGTGGCGACTCCCGAGTAAAAGGGAAAAAGCCGAAAGGAAGACAGACTGATAACTGAATGGATCTGAGCTGTTGGTGATAAACGTTGTAAGATGTTGTGGATACAGGGATGCCACCTTCACATGAGATTTGCCATTTACTTTAAATGACAGATTCAGGACGGCACAGTGGCATAGTGGTTAGCATATCCACCTCACAACAAGAAGGCCTGGGTATGATTTTCAGCCTGGGCTGGAAGTTTGTCGAGTTCGCATGTTCTCCCTGTGATTGTGTGGGTTTCATCCGGGTACTCCAGTTTCCCCACACAATGCAAAAACATGCACAGTAGGTTAATTAGCTGTTCCAAATCTCCCCGAGGTGTGACTGTGAATGGTTTGTGTGAGTATTGGGCCTGCAATGGCCTGGCGAGCTGTTCGGGGTGTACCCGTCCCTGAGATGTGCGCCAGCCTTCCTGCAACCCTATTAGGATTAAGTGGTTCAGAAAATGAATGAATGAATGAATGACAGCTTCAACCCTCGGATGTTGCTGGATTTCTTCACATATTTGATTAAAGTCAGGACTGTGACTTGATCATTTGAACATTAAGACTCTTCCTTGTAAATCATTCTTTAAAAGAACAACTTGTGTACTTAGGGCTGTTGCATTACTCAGTGGCCATTTTCCTTTGAGATTCAGTTCACCAACAGACACCCCGAGACATTTTCTTCATCCACCCACCACCTTGGTTCCTGGATAAGATAAGGTTCTTATGCTGGAATGCAGCGTTTCCCTTTTTCACACATAAATCTTATTTAAAAAAAACTCATTAATTAAATTCTATTTTGGTCGAATCCATACCTATTTTTTCCAGCAGGCTTCTGGTTTTTGTCTACATGATCCTTTGCAACTGAAGACAGGCAGCAATGTTAGTTTTGGAGAGCACTGGTTTTGTCCTTGCAACTTTTCTGTGCACACCATTGTTGTTCAGTGTTTTCCTGATGCTGCGCTCAATGTTGAGCATCAACAGCTTTTTCTGTGAAGTAGACAGAAATCTTCTCTGTCCAATCCTCAAACATGTGCTGTGAAGCCAAGACTTTGTGAGCCCACCTCTTTGACTAAAACAGGATGCTTTCCAAAACCTGATGGTCCGTCCATCTGATCCTCCTTTCATCTTCAAATCAACTGCTAATTTTTGTGGACATTCACTTCACCAAATACTATTTCCACCCATGGAGATATAATAGTCGTTATTTTTTTTACTCAATAAACAAATTCATTCATGCACTAAACCGCTTAATCCTACCAGATCAAGGATAGGCCGAAGCCCACCTCATCCAACTTCTGGGTAAAAGCGGGGTACAGTACTATTTATCCTTACCAGCTATTACAGTCTATTACAGGGCCAACACACAAGCATTCACACTCACACTCACACTCACACCATTTTGGAGCAGCCAGTTATCATTTGAACTTGAGGTGGAAACCGGAGTACTGTACCCCCAATGGAACCCCAACATACAATACATGGAGGGAACATACAAACCTTGCCACAGAAATACCCTTGCTGAGCTTAGACTTCATCTCAGGACATGGCTGTTCTGCTAATTACGTCACTGTGGTGCTCTCTTTTATTTACTTGTAAGACTTATAGTCATGTTTATTTGTAAATACAGTATAAAAATTCTAGAGGGTCAACAAACTTTTCAAGCAACACTGTAGAAGGTTCAGGCTTCAGTCCATATCTGAAACTGTTAAGGTTTTTATTATGGCAGGTGATATGACAGTCTCAGATGTCACACTGACGCCAGCCGCAGTGTAAACAGTCCCTGAACTGATGATTAATCTGAAACAAACTGACATCACATGACGTCACATGATGGAAAAAGTAGTAGAAAGCTCTTACCTCGAGTTGACATGGAGATGGGCAGAAGAGTAGGGATTCCCCACCTAGAAACCGACTCAGAAATCAACTTCAATATTCTAATGATCACGATTTACTGCTTTCAGTGTATACAGAGAGAGAGAGAGAGAGAGAGAGAGAGAGAGAGAGGGGGGGGCGGGGTTGTGCTCACAATCTCACACTCATTACACAGCAGCAGAGCAAACGCACTGCATGTGTTTCCCTATGGGAGGGACTGTATGTGTGTGTGTGTGTGTGTGTGTGTGTTTATAAAAGAGTTTTAATATCGCTGTGTTAGTAACACTTTAACCACAAAGGCATGAAAAATTATGTCAGCCAGCAGCAATCAGTTCTTTAAAAAAAAGCATTTCTCATCTCAAACAGTGCATTTTGTACTTTATCCATTGTGGGTACATATCATCAAATGTTTTGTAAATTAAATACTTATACTTCACTGTATATTATATTTAAAACTTTTGCATCTGGGAGACATTTGTGTCAGATCCTATTGATACGTTGTTTTAAAATGACTCGTGTGCACTGGCTAAACACAAGTAGGAACAACCACTATTTTGTCCTATAGAAAACACCTCAAGTGAGTAAACATCGCCCTCTGGTGGTCGGAGCACTGCCCTACGAACACACACTGAATCAAGCAGTCTGATTGGCTCGCTGTCTCGGGTTAGATATTAAAGAGGCGGATAATTCTTGAATGAAAATCGCATGCAAAAACTGTTACAGTAATGGTAACTGATTCAGAAATCCTCGAAATGCAGCAAAATACCATCCCAAAAACCACGAAAACGTTATCCAATATGGCTATCACCTTTTTTAAGTTAAAAAGCACATGACACAAACTTTGGCAAAGACTTTCAAACGATGCTGCTATGAAGTGCTTGCAATCATTCTCATGGAGCCAGTGTGATCATTGTTTAAAAAAAAGGAAGAAATTACCCATGGAAATGTCATTTTGTTTTGTTTTTCTGATGGTCCAATGTAGTCACTTCACTTCACTTATCCCTTAACATCCGAGGATGTCGTTGGGGCGCTTCATGGCGAGACTTGGGCTGATATGGCCTGGCGGAGCCCATCCCTCTCCAGGTTGTAGAAACACTCTGACAGCTTTGCAGCCTACTCTTTACGAAAGTCAGCAATGGTTCTTGCTGGTTCTTGCTGGTTCTAGCAATGGTTCTTACCATAGACAGTGAGAGATGTGGCCTGCCTTTGATAACCCAGTTAGCTGCACTGGGGGGACAGTGACAACACCATGGGGACTCGAACCCCCAACCTTAGGTTCAGCGATCCTGCGCCCTACCCACTAGACAACCACTGCCCTTGAATATAGTATTTACTAAAATTCAGAATGTGTTTAAAAGACAGTTGTGAAGCATGCTTTTCTTAAATTTCTGTACAATATAGTGGCTTGAAGTATTCACCCCCTTGGTATTTTTTCTACTTTGACACCTAACTTCTTTTTTCCTTTTGGTTTTTTCCCTTTTTCAGGGGTAGCCACAGGGAATCATCTGATTGGCATGTTAGATTTGGCAGAAGTTTTTTTCGTCAGATGCCCTTCCTGACACAACCCTTTAGCAAGGGACAGAAACACGCTGACGACTTTGCAGTTACTCTTGTCGAAAGTCAACAATGGTTCTTTTACATGCCTCTCACCATAGACAGTAGGAGACATGGTCAACTTTTGATAACCCAGTTAGCTGCACTGGGGGGGACAGTGACAACCTTGTGAAGAGTGGGACTCTAACCCCCATCCTTAGGATCAGTGATCCAGCTCCCTTTACCACCAGGCCACCACTTCCCCTCCTACTTTGAAGCCTAACAATCTGCAAATGTTTTGTTTTGGGGTTTTTTAGATTTCATGTAATCGATTTATAAAAAATAGTCCAAATTGGGGACGTGGAATGGAAACAAAAAGTATTTTCAAAAATTCTAAAAATAAAAAGATGAAAAGTGGTGCATTCTGATGCATCCATCCCCTCTGTGATCAAGTAACTATAAAAAATCTGGTGCTATCTCCTGATATCACATAAGTAGGAAAATGAAGTCCATCTGTTTTCAGTCCAAAAAAAAAAGGTCCCAGAGTCTGTAACATCACTATCTACTTTCCCAATGGCTACACCAAAAAAAAGGGGAGGACAACAACAAGGAGCTTTCCAAGCAGATCAGAGGCAAAGTTGTGGAGAAGTACAAATAAGGGTTTGATTATAAAATAAGTTCCAAAATCCCACAGCGCACCATTAAATTTGTCATCACAGAATGACCCCACAACATACCTTCCTAGAGTCAGGACCAGACATGAAGGGCATTGAACAGAGAGGCAGCAAATAGATCAAAGGTAACCCTGAGGAAGCTAAAAAAAATTCACAGTAGAGACTGGTATATTTGTCCCGAGGATCATTCTAAGCTGTACACTCCGCAGAGCTGAGCTTTACAGAAGACTGACCAGAATAAATGTTAATACACTGCCCCCCTGGGGGAAGTGGTGGTCTAGTGGTATAAGGCGCCGGATCGCTGATCCAAAGGTTGGGGTTCAAGTCCCACTCTCCACAGGGTTGTCACTGCCCCCCCCCCAGTAAAACTAACTGGGTTATCAAAGGCCAGCCATGTCTCTCACTGTCTATGGTGTGAAGCATGTAAAAGAACCATTGCTGACTTTCGACAAGAGTAGGCTGCAAAACCATCAGCGTGTTTGCGCCCTGCGATGGCCTGGCTTGCTGTCCAGGGTGTACTCTGCCCACGCCCTGAGTTGGCTGGGATGGGCACCAGCCTCCCCGTGACCCTAATTAGGATGAAACGGTTACAGAAAATTAACTGAACACTGCCCCCCGTAATTATTGGCAGCACAGCACCCCTGATGTAAATACTTTATGCAACCCCTTTTGCCAACAAAACAACACCGAATCTCCTATAATGTTTCACAAGATAGGTGAATACAGAAAGAGGGATCTTTGACCATTCCTTTCTGCACAATTTCTCTAAATCACAGGTGTCAAATTTAAGGCCAGCAGGCCAAATCTGGCCTGCCAACTCATTTTATGTGGCCTATATGAATTTTCAAAGATTATGATTATCGTACATCCTTTGCATGAACTATTACCATGAAACCTAATTCGTCATCCATTCCATTAGGTGGCAGCAGCAGCCTTTTTCAAGTAAAAAGCTAGTCATTTATGACTCAAAAAAGACTGCATGCTTGCTTATTGCTGTTAAGCTTTGTCAGAAAATGTGAATACTGTAGAGGAAAAGAGGGCAATTTCTAAACATATAATTTTGCAATGGATTTCACGGTTGATTTTTAGAACCGATGTTCAGTGATTTATTCGACCCTTGATCACCTCTAAATTTAGTGTAGTGGCCCTCAGTGAAAATGAGTATGACACCCCTGCACTAAATCATCAAGCAACTTGAGTCCTCTCCTCTGCACTCTCCTCTTCATATCGCTCTACAGGTTTTCAAAGGGGTTGAGGTCTACGGGCTGAGATGGCCATGGGAGGAGCATGATTCCCTGTCTGGTGAACCATTTCTGTGTAGATTTAGCCACATGGTTAGGGTCATTATCTTGCTGAAAGATCCAGTGATGAGAAGCCACCAGATTTTGATTTAAAATGTCCTGGTATTTCAAATTGTTCATAATATCATGGACCCTAACAATGTTCCCAGGGCCTCTGGCAGAGAAACAGGCCCACAGCATCACTGATCCTCCCCGTAACTTCATAGTGGGTATGAGGCGCTTTTCTGCATATTCATCTTTTGTGTTCAGCCAGACCCACTTAGAGTGTTTGTTGAAAGAAAGCTCTCCAGCCATTTGCAAACTGCAGCCATTTGTGTTGATGATGTTGAGTGAAAAGACAGAAATGGCATAAATTCAATTACATTTATTTCCAAGGTTTTGTTATGGGTGGCAATAAATGTGGAACAGGTGAATTATTATATATTATAATATGTATTATAAAATAATTATTTCATAGTCAGGGATCCCCCTTAAAGTTCACTTGAGTTGAAGGTTACATTCGTCTATAATTTCCAGTGTGCAGGTATGCTTCTGCAATAAAAATGTAATTTATTTTAAGGCTTTTAACACATTTTAACCAGGGATGCCAAAAATTATGGAGCGCAGTGTATGTTACAGTTATTCAAAAGGCACTTGAGAGACTGCCCAAACATATGAAAGAAGGTCCTCTGGTCAGGTAAGACGAAAAATGTAATTATTTGACCATCAAGAAGAACACTGTCTGGGTCAAACTGAACACCCCTCATCACCCAAAGAACACCATCTGCACACTGAAGCATGGTGGTGGTTGTATCATGTTGTGAGGATGTTTTTCATTGGCAGGGACTGGATAACTTGTCAGAATTGGAAGAATAGGGATGGTGCTAAATTCATGAAGGATCTGGAATAGGCTGATTTGACTCGAAAAAAAAAATCCCAGGGGCTTTACGTGGCAATCTCATGTAGATATACTTTACCCGTGCACTTTAATCAGCCACATCTACCCCACTGACTGTGAACATCAACCCATCTACTCTGCACTCAGATACATTACACTTTAATATAGGCCAGTCTATAAAGTCGTTCCCTTCTTTTCTTTTATTGTTTATTAATTTATACTATTTATGTATCTATTTATTTATTTACTTATATAATATATATGTATGTGTGTATGTTTGTATATGTATCTATTTTTGCACCCCCTACTGATGGTACCTCAAGAGCCTGTAACAGTGAATTTCTCCATTGTGAGATTAATAAAGCTGTATCTTATCTTATCTTATCTTTAAATAGTTGTTATTTACTTTTTTCATTTTATTTTCTGAACCGCTTAATCCTAATTAGAGCTGATTTACTTATAATTGTTCATAGTTTTTCCATTGTTGTGTTTGTTGTTGTTTGTTTGCTTGCATATATAAATTATTTTTATGCTTGAACGTTTCTGAACATCCATACGACGCTTGCTCGTGCTGTCAATAAAAGAACTACATATACCAGATCGCGTTCTGCTGACGTCATCTTCATGCGCCTGATAAACTTGAAGCGTAACCGCAAACAGCATGGCTGCCGTAAACAACGTTAGTTTGTCGAAGTTACAATCGTTAAATGGTGTATTTGCGATATATAAGAAAACAGGACCCACATCTGCAGAAGTGTTAAACACCTTGAAAGTAATGCTGTTAAAAGGTAGGCGTAGTGTTTACATCTGTCTGACGAGCAGCTGTTTGAACTTGCAGCGTGTGAATAGGAAATTCATTCATTCATTCGTTCATTCATTTTCTGAACCACTTAATCCTAATTAGGGTCGCGGGGAGACTGGTGCCCATCCTCAGCCGACTCTGGACGAGGGTGAGATAAATCCTGGACAGCTTGCCAGGCCATCACAGGGCCTAGAAAATACATGTAGGGTGTTTAGCTGGAGGGAATGGGCTATGAGATTATATTATGTTAATTCTGGTTTGCTATACTGTATTGTCATCAGAGGCTGGAGTAACCAATGCAAATGCTCGTAAAAGGAAGAAGCAGGCCATCAAACTGGGCCATGGTGGGACTCTAGACAGTGCTGCCTCTGGTGTTCTTGGTACCACAGTACAGCTAAATCACACAATAAACATAAACATGATGGGCAGGTGTGATGATATTAAATCAAAACTGACTGTATTGCAGTGGTTGGGATTGGTGAAGGGACGAAGATGCTCACTTCCATGCTTGCTGGATCAAAGGTAGACCAAATGTTTTGCTCTTTACAATAGTATTGTAGCTCAATGATGAAGATCAAAGATAGAGATTGTCAACTATTGTATAAGCAATTAAAATCAGTTTAGTAGTACTATAAAAAAAAGTGCACAAAAGGTAACTAAGGAACTATATTAATCTATATATGTGCATATACACATATCCTATATACGCAAACATATGTACTTCTATCCACATGTTCACACACATACACAGAAGGGTGCATGCTATGTCAGTGGTGCAATGTATACATAGGTTGAGCCTTAGAGCTTTTTAATCATAAAGTGCATGACGCTAATGTTATATGATGTCAGAGACCAGCTCTAAACAGGATAATGATTATAAATGTTTTGGATTAAAGATGCTCTGTTATGTTGTGATGATGGGTTTTATTTATTCTCCACAATGTATCAAAGAAATACACAGCTGTTGGAGAGTTGGGAAAAGCAACGGACACTTGTGATGCCACAGGAAGTGTTGTTCAGGAGAAAAGCTATGGTATTCCATTATACATTTGTTTCCACAAGTAAGCACGGTATCTTGACAATCATGTGCCTTACTGTTTGTTGTTTATTGTTTTTAACTTAAGAGCACATAACAAAAGATGCTCTTGAAGAAACTTTGAAGCAGTTCACGGGTGAGATCCTGCAGGTACCCCCTCTGTAAGCCTTTCTTTCAATCTTTGTCATTGAAAGCTTTTCAGCATTTGTGAGTGTTCAGTGATATGATTCTAGTATGTCATGTGTGAAGTTATTTTACTTATGTAAATAAGTATATACCAATGAAATTTTAAATTGATATAATTTAATGATGCATACAATCATGATCAGTTTCATAAAATGTACACATTAACAGAGTTTAAAACAAGGCACTATTGTAATATTGATAAATTTTATTAGTAAATGCTTAGTTCATAATGGAACTGAAAAAAGCCAACATGAGACTGCCTGAAGCTCGTCTACTTAGTTTTTATTAAACTGTATACGTTACTGGGCTAGTGGATGAAAGAAAAATACATTTGTATAGCAGACCAGCTTCGGGAGGCAGTGGTGGGCACAGGATCGCTGATTCTAAGGTTGGGGGGTTTGAGTCCCCACAAGGTTGTCACTGTCCCCCCCAGTGCAGCTAACTGGGTTATCAAAGGCCGGCCATGTCTCTCACTGTCTATGGTGAGAGGCATGTAAAAGAACCATTGCTGACTTTCGTAAAGTAGGCTGCAAAGCCGTTAGCGTGTTTCTGTCCCTTGCTAAAAGGGTTGTGACAGGAAGGGCATACGACGTATGCCAAATCAAATGTGTGAATCAGATGATTCACTGTGGCGACTCTTGAGTAAAAGGGAAAAAGCCGAAAGGAAGACAGACAGACCAGCTTCGGTGCACCTTGGCATAGATTCTGCAAGTCTGTGGAGAGCTTCTTCCAAAAGATATTCCCCAAGATTACAAATATGACGATGAAGAGAGCTGTCCAAAATCTCTCAAACATCACAGTTAAGACCTGTTAAAGACCATTTTTAATCATTGTTACTGATTGGTACAATGGCATCAAACAATTCTTTGTCTTGCATTATTGCCATGGGATTAGAGAATTATTGCATTGTTGCTGTGGGATGAGGTAAATACAGTGGCACCTCACCTTACGAAATTAATCCGTTCCAGAGCCTTTTTCGTAACCTGGATTTTTCGTAACTAGAACCGCATTTTACATGTAAAATGCTTGATTCATTCCAAGGCCCCCAATACTACCCTTTAAAAATTATAAAAGCATACCTTTTGAGGTATTTGCTTCGTGCTGACCATGTGTTCTTAGCAGAGTTATAATCTTACAAATGTTTATGCAAGGTTAAAAGTCTGACCCAAAAAATAAAGTTGCAATGAGCACACTCGAAAAACTCCATGAAACAAGCTGCTGCTCAAGGGAGCTGCGTCATCCCTCCTAGCCAATGGGAGGCCAGCGGGGAGGGATGTTGGGAGATAGCCAATGGGAGGGAGCTGAGTCATCCCTCCTAGTCAATGGGAGGCCAGCAGGGTGAGATGTTGGGAGATAGTCAATTGGAGAGCAACTCGTGCATTATTTGAATTTTTTTTTAATTGACCATGTCTTCTGAGCAGAGTTATAATCTTACAAATGTTTATGCAAGGTTAAAACCTGAGCCAAAAGTTGCAATGAGCACACTCGAAAAACTCATGAAACAAGCTGCTGCTCAAGGGAGCTGCGTCATCCCTCAGAGCCAATGGGAGGCCAGAGGGGCGGGATGTTGGGAGATAGTCAATGGAGAGCAACTCGTGCATTGTTTGAATGTTTTGAATAGCGTGTTTTAATGTTTGAGTGGCCTGTTTGAATGGTGTGTTTGGTGCGTTTCGTAAGGAGAACTTGTTTCATATGCAGAGACAAAAACTTTTGGAAAATGTTTTTTCGTAACCTGGATTTTTCGTTTGCTGGGACTGTCGTAAGGTGAGGTACCACTGTAATTATTGCACCACAGGCACAGGCAATACAGTAACATCATGTCAACTTTTAAAATATTTTTGAGTGAATAATAAAACTATTATGGAATTTATCTTTCATATTATAGAGAATACAGGGATCCCTCAGTACTTCGCGCTTCAATTCATGCGGCTTCAGTGCATCGCGTTTTTTTTTTTTTTTTAAATATTCATCAAATTAAAAAAAATAAGGAAATTTAGGAAGAACAGGGGAAAAGTTAAGGAAAATGCCGAAAAAACAAGGCCAATCATACAAAAAACTCTGAAATAAACACAAAACATAAAACAACCCAAAACCTCCCATCAAAACTAGTTACATTTTTGTGAGGTGCACATCTGAGCGTGTGCACGCGCTCGTGCATTTGTATGTGTGTATTTATATTTTATTTACATCTTATGCATTATTTTTTTTTCATGCTTAATAGTTATTATAAGCATTTATAGCATTGAATATGTATTTATTGACATTATATACACATATACATGTACGTATACAATATATTGGGGGGGCGGGGTCTACTTCGCAGAATTTGGTGGTCGCGGGGGGATCTTGCTCCCAATTAACCACGGAAAGTGAGGGATCCCTGTAATTGTTTATATAATACTTTGCCTTATTCAATAATTTCTTATTTATTTATCGTCAAATAATATTTCAGTGAGCACCCTGTGAATTGGGATGTTGAAAGTGTGGACGAAACTGTTCCCATCAGTATTGGAGCATTTTATTCCAACCTCTGCAGTGATTTTTCCTTTCAGAGGACTGCAAGAAAATCAACAACCTTCTTCCACAGTATACCAGCCACTGTTTGTTTGATTGTTTGTTTTTTCCTTTAGTTGGTCTCAGATTTTGTACTAGTTTGCTGGAAATGTGTATTTCTTTTTTTTTTTTTTAAGTCAAAGATAACTATTTGAAGGTAATTTGAGATTTTCTATCGAGATTTATATCATTATTTTATACCCTGTAGGTACTCTGCACTGAAAAAAGATGGCAAGCGCCTTTCCACCTTGTTGAAGGAAGGTCACGAAGTGGAAGCTAAACCTGCACGTCCAGTCACAGTTTATAGTATCTCATTGCAAGATTTTAATCCCCCACTTTTCACTCTGGGTTAGTACAAATATTTAAATGTTGCTCTCTTTGCTACATGAATAGTGAAGCATTTGCTTCAATCCTGAATAATGATAACTGCAAGGAGTCTTTTTTTTATTTATTTATGTTGCATATACTGTATTTATATAGACACACCCCGTGCAGCTAACTGGGTTATCAAAGGCCGGCCATGTCTCTCACTGTCTATGATGTGAGGCATGTAAAAGAACCATTGCTGACTTTCGACAAGAGTGGCTGCAAAGCCGTCGGCGTGTTTCTGCCCTGCGATGGCCTTGTGTACTCTGCCCTCGCCCGGAGTTGGCTGGGATGGGCACCAGCCTCCCCGCGACCCTAATTAGGATGAAGCGGTTGCAGAAAATTAACTGAACTGATATTTATATATCTACTGTATTGTATTTTCTATATTGTACATTGGCGAGTGTCTGTGTGAATCCTGAACAGCTGAAACGCCATCTTTTATAGACTTATATTATGAATTTTACAACCATTCTCATTTCTAGCAGTATGTAAAAGACGGTGTTGTGTTTTTTCACATCAACAGATGTTGAGTGTGGCGGAGGATTTTATGTCAGAACCTTGGTGGACGATCTGGGAAAAGGTAAACAGCTTATGTTGACCACATAATGTTACATTTTCAGAGTTTCGGCATTCTGAATCTGATCTCCCTCTCTCTCTCTCTCTCTCTCTCTCTCTCTCTCTCTCTCTCTCTCTGTCGCTCTGTCTCTCTCTCCCTCTTTTTTCTGTGTTCCTTCTGCAGCTCTGTCTTCATGTGCTCATGTGCGGGAACTGACCCGGACAAAGCAAGGCCAGTTCACTCTAAAAGAACATGTGTTAAGGGAGGAGCGCTGGACCTTCCAGGACATTTCTGAGGTATTACAGCCCTGCCCAAAGCCTGCAGCTGTGCACAACACAGGCAAAAAAAGCAAAAAGCAGGCTATGGCCTCCCAGTTCAGCTCAGAATGTGCTTCTAAAGATCTCCATCACGATCATGTTGGTGAAGATCACAAACAGAGCAATGATTAAAGAGAGCTCCGTTGGAGAATGTCTGAAATAAAAGTACGGTACTCGGGAACTAAGTTTGACTGTATAGTTTCATTCTGTTGATTTGTGATTTCTTTGTTACATGCTTTATTTAGGTTTTTAACAAAGTGCAACAAAATTGTTGTCATAAACTAATGTGGTAACTAAAGAATAATTTTAACCACATCAAAAAATCCCTTGTGAGCTGCACATGACTTCCTCCTGGTGGAATCGTTTTATTACAGTGTTGTGTTGGCTGCCATTCTCATCCACTGCATGTTCCGGGGACACTGATACTTGTTTTTCTTGAACCTCATGCAATTTTGTGGTGAGTCTGAAGTGTTGTTTTTATGGCCATGTGCCATTTGGCATCTTTTGTGTTGGTTCGGGAATGAAAAAAGGAACCGGCATGCTCGCAGTGTTTTTTTTTTCCTTATTCCCGGGGGAAAAAAGTCCGCCTCAAAGGTGGTGACCTATAAATTCAACCTCATTTGTAATTTGAATGCTGGCCTGGATGACAAATGTTTTCAATTATAAAATAAAAGTGATGGAGAAATGTGCAAGCACTGTATGTTGTTTAAGTGAAAAAAAAAACATTGACCATGGAACTGCAGTTTTAAAGCAGACATCTACATTTATGAGCAACTGAATCACAACAATGTGAGGGTTGTACTGTTAGTCGGATGCGAGGGGAAATGTTGGGGGAAAGGGAAAATTCAGGCTTTATATTTTGTTTTTCAGTTAGTGGTTTATAGTAGGGCTTGGCTGATAGTTTTTTTTTTGTCATTGACAGAAAAAAAAAAAATAATGAAACATAATGCCCACTGCAATTGTGTTAAATGTTGTGTGAGGAATGTTCTTAAACAGCCAGAAATAGTCAACCATTGTCAATTTTTTTAAGTTAATACACTTCATAGCTGCACTATTCAGTTAAAAAACACAAAAGATTAACTCTAATTAAACTTTGATTTAATTTATAGCCTGTTGATACCTGATGACCCTTGAACAAAAAAAAAAAATCCCAATTTTTGTTGAGCAGATCACATCCTATCAGTATAACATGCATACCATTTTTATTAAAAGTAATGACTCTGCAAAGCCTCTCCTAATTTTTTTTTTTTAATTGTTACTTAATTTTTTTTTTTTTTTTTTTTGCTATACTGTATTAATGCTGGAAAGCAAATTATTGCCTCTGCATTTAACCCATCCAAAGTGAGCACACATACTTGGACCTGTGGGCTGCCACACACATCGACGTGCCTGGAGAGCAGTGTGGGGTTAGGTGCCTTGCTCAAGTGCACTACAGCCATGAAAGTGGAGAAAATGAAGGTGCAGCTCACCCACCCCACACACCGCCACACATTTTTGTTGCTGGTTCGGGAGTTCGGGAATTGGACCAGCAACCCTTTGTCTATACTCTATAAGAATAAATCTTTTATTCAAATATTTAAAAAATACTGTTATGTATGGAAATTTAGAATGGGAAAAGTTCCCGTGAAACCAGCAAAATAAGACAAACAAGGATATACATTTAAGACAATTTAATAATAATAACAAAATAAGGCAAAATAATAGCTTACAGTTTAGAGCTATACAAAATACAAATAGAACTTTCTTTCTTTCGGCTTTTTCCCTTTTTCTCGGGAGTCGCCACAGCAAATCATCTGATTCGCACATTTGATTTGGCGTAGGTTTTTATGTCGGATGCCCTTCCTGTCACAACCCTTTTAGCAAGGGACAGAAACACGCTGACGGCTTTGCAGCTACTCTTTCCGAAAGTCAGCAATGGTTCTTTTACATGCCTCACACCATAGACAGTGAGAGACATGGCCCGCCTTTGATAGCCCAGTTAGCTGCACTGGGGGGACAGTGACAACCTTGTGGGGACTCGAACCCCCAACCTTAGGATCAGCGATCCTGCGCCCTAACCACTAGACCACCACTGCCCCAAAATACAAATAGAACAAGGGTCACAAAATAAGGATAGTCACCAAGCAGCTGCAGTATGGTAAACTTAGGGACGGCGCGATCGCTGGCGGTCAAAAGTATGGAATCACACTCTTCAAAAGTCTTGAATAATGATAATCTGAGCGACGATTATATTGATGAACGCAGATGATGGACTTGAATGATGATCTTGGAGGATGAACTCAGAGGATGATGCACGTTGGATGATCTGCCCTCTTGGATGATCCGCGCCGAGCCGGTGGACAACTAGTCCTTATATAGATTTTCTAAAGTTCGGGAATGTTCCTTTTCTCGAATGTTCTAATCACATGACCAGTCACAGGGCGCATGCGCAACTAGGTCAATCTCGAAGTTTTCATAATATGCTGTAAAGTTCCAGACCTAATTAGACTATGCAGGCAAAACAACTGTGACCCAAAAACAGCTGAGTAATGCCATGTGTTACCATTTACAGCACACTGTCTGTCTTCCTTTCGGCTTTTTCCCTTTTACTCGGGAGTCGCCACAGCAAATCATCTGATTCGCACGTTTGATTTGGCAGAGGTGTTTACGTCGGATGCCTTCCTGTCACAACCCTTTTTAGCAAGGGACAGAAACACGCTGACGACTTTGCAGCTACTCTTTCCGAAAGTCAGCAATGGTTCTTTTACATGCCTCTCACCATAGACAGTGACAGACATGGCCCGCCTTTTGATAACCCAGTTAGCTGCAGACTAACTGAATATAATTACATACTCATAACATTTATACATTCATTATATTTATATTTACACTTATTAATTACATACCTATAGCAATACATTCAAAATTAATTACATATTTTAAAAAAATGTAACATTACCAGTAGTTCACAAGAAGTAAATGTACATTCACCTGCAGATTTTTAGTGTCATCATTTTTCTAATTTTGTCTCTCATTTCATTCATTCATTTTCTGTAACCGCTTAATCCTAATTAGGGTTGCGGGGAGGCTGGTGCCCCTCCCCGCCAACTTCAGACGAGGGCAGAGTACACCCTGGACAGCTCGCCAGGCCATTGCAGGGCGGAAACACACCGACGGCTTTTGCAGCCTACTCTTTACGAAAGTCAACAATGGTTCTTTTACATGAACCTCTCACCATAGACAGTGAGAGACATGGCCCGCCTTTGATAACCCAGTTAGCTGCACTGGGGGGACGACAGTTACAACCTTGTGGAGAGTGGGACTCGAACCCCCAACCTTTGGATCAGCGATTCAGCGCCCTATACCACTAGACCACCACTGATCCCTAATAAATCGATGTTGTATTAACTGATTAAGAATTACAACCATTTTTTATACCGCCCCCTATTTTTACAGGATCAAACATGACATAATTTTGATATAAGATTAATTTTTAATAATTAGATACAAATCCTTTGTGGCCCATGATCACTTGAAGTTTGGAATCTGTGTGTTTCACCAAATGTTGAGTTTCCTCCCCATGATGTCCTTTTCCAGGTCTTTATTCTCCTTTTTTTTTGTGGGTCTTGCTGCCATGTTTTTGAACATGGTCGTGTTTGTCTTCCTCAGACCACTCATGAGCGATTTATTAAAAGTATATATTTTTTTATTTCATTGTGGTATTGCTGGATAAAAAAAGATGAATTTAAATTAGTCAATCCATTGTCTCAATTGACTTTAATTGGCTAATTTACATTCATCTTTTCTTTTTTCTTGGTGTTCTGGTTTCCTACCACAGTCCAAAGACATACTAATACACATCAGGCTAACTCAGTACTTGAATTAAGTGTAATTGCACCTCCACTCCACTAGTTGGAATTGGCGCACTCCTTGTCACGCTATGATTGTAGCGGTTTTTCACACGAGCAAACAATGAGCACAGTAAACAACCCCTGAAGTGACAATATGGAAAAATTTCTAACAAGAATGAAGAGAAAGGTGGAGTGAAACGGAGACATTGAGACATAAATAAGTTGAATGAGTTTAAATAAGGATGTGTTTTTTAAATTTCAGACACATTGGTGCACTTTAAATCTTTTCAATTGCAGATTAAAAAAACAATGTTAATGAAGTTTTTGTTGTAAGTTGAACTCTATGTCTTTTTGTTTTTAATGTTAATAAAGATATAATATTATGCAGAAATGTACTAATAGCAATGTTATAGGTGAATACGTAATACTATTTATAGTCGCTCGCGGGACGATGTGGGGTGTGAAATACCTTTTTCTTCCTAGTGGGGGCGCCTCAGAAAATAATTGAGACGCACTGGGCGAACTGGACATTCTCAATTGCACCTGGTGTGCATGTGTGTGAATAGTTGTACGTCAACAACTGATGAATCCATTAGATGGAAATTAAGGTGTTTAATGTCGCAAAACATTTTATCACTGCTTTACGGCAGTAGCACCTCGCAGTCTTTCACGTGTCCTGCCTCCAGAGTATTGTGAACGGCAGCCGTTGTGAGCATCTGAGGAAAGATGAGATCAGATACCATTCAGCCAAGCAGCCAACTGTCTTGCAGCTGGTGTGCCAATACTGTCTCCAGTGGCTTGGCGATGTCACTAAGGCGCCAGTGGGGCGACCTTTGCAGTGTGTGAAGGACAACAATTGCACCTAATTGTGGATGTGCTAGGACCCCCACCCCCCAAAAAAATGTGGAAGCAAAGCCTAAAGGGTCCAGCAAGATAAAAGAACATCAATGCTTCCACAGAATGGGCCCGCTTCTACTCTACAGTACAGTACTATCATCACAGATATCGCCAGGCATCCACATCATTGGAGGCAAACTATATTTAGAATAGGCTTAACTGACCAGTCGTGGGGCCGGTGGCGTAGTGGTTAGGGTGCTGCGCTCAAGAGGTTGTGAGTTCAAATCCCACTGAGACCTTCACTGTGCTAAGACCCCTGGGCAAGGTCTCAACCACAAGTGTGCCTCTGTTCACCCAGCAGTATAAATGGGTCTGTCTGTCTTCCTTTCGGCTTTTTCTCTTTTACTCGGGAGTCACCACAGCGAATCGTCTGATTCGCACGTTTGATTTGGCAGAGGTTTTTACATCGGATGCCCTTCCTGTCACAACCCTTTTTTAGCAAAGGACAGAAAGACGCTGACGACTTTGCAGCTACTCTTTACGAAAGTCAGCAATGGTTCTTTTACATGCCTCTCACCATAGACAGTGAGAGACATGGCCCGCCTTTGATAACCCAGTTAGCTGCACTGGGGGGGGGGCAGTGACAACCTTGTGGAGAGTGGGACTTGAACCCCCAACCTTTGGATCAGCAATCCAGCGCCCTATACCACTAGACCACCACCACGTACCAGTGAAAATATACTGGGAAGGTAACCTGCGATAAACTAGCGCCCCGTCCAGGGGGAGTTGAACTCCTGGTCGCTTCACGCTATTGAAACCGGGGATAAGCACCGGCCTGATGATGAGCCACAAGGCTCAGGTATAAAAACCTGACAGACTTTATCTACCTAATTGACCAGTGGGCACAGCCTTCTGACTAAAAGTAAGTGATGACTGTGCTGCCCTGCAATGGTTTGACTAACTGTTCAGGGTGTACTCTGCCAGTGCTCAGAATCGGTTGAGATAGCATCAGCTTTGAGTATAAAATCATACTAAATACCAACTAACTGGCAAAGATGCTGTAGAATCTATTTATTATTATTATTATTATTATTATTATTATTATTATTATTATTATTACACTTGTAGTAGCTGGCACTTTAAGTCAGAAACCATTTAAAGAAATTCTCAGGTTTGCCACCTGATGGCAGTAAAGAACCGCATTTTCCATATTCATGCAAGTCCTTTCACAATGTTGATTAGTACTGTACTGTATTTTCATGGACTGTCACAGGAAATGTGACCCCAACCGTCTGTCTTTTTACTGATATTGTTATTTGATCTGCCTGCAAAACAGTGATATGCCAGTAGAGACCAGTCCTGTCGTCGTGCTCTCAGTCTCAATCTGAGAGTGAAAAGTTCATTATCATAAAGCACTCACTCATTTATCATGAGAACAAAGCTCTATCACCGGAATTGGCCCTTTAATACAGTGTTTTGTTGGTCAGAGGTCAAAGCAGAGAAATGGTGACCTTTAGGAGAGCAGGGATTACTGCAGAACACATGACTTGTCACAGATTCCAGTAAAATCTTAAAATAAGTTCCACCTCATATAAAAGAAATGAAAGGAGGGCTGTAAGTCTGAAATATACTACTACTGTACAATTGTAAGAATGTACATTCAATATTGGTCTGCAGTATTCACTAGCATTAGAAAGTGGAAACATTTAAGTTTTGGTACAACATCTGTCTGTCTTCCTTTCGGCTTTTTTCCCTTTTACTCGGGAGTCGCCACAGCGAATCATCTGATTCGCATGTTTGATTTGGCAGAGGGTTTTTTTTTTTTTTTTACGTCGGATGCCCTTCCTGTCACAACCCTTTTTAGCAAGGGACAGAAACACGCTGACGACTTTGCAGCCTACGCTTGACGAAAGTCAGCAATGGTTCTTTTACATGCCTCTCACCATAGACAGTGAGAGACATGGCCCGCCTTTGATAACCCAGTGAGCTGCACTGGGGGGGCAGTGACAAGCTTGTGGAGAGTGGGACTCGAACCCCCAACCTTTGGATCAGCGATTCAGCGCCCTATACCACTAGACCACCACTAGACCACCACTGCCCCATTTTGGTACAACATAATAGTGCCAAATGATAGGCCCTGGTAGCTCAATTCAACTTTGTCATAAGCTGTACAGACAACATCACACAATACAATGAAATTCTTATTCTGCGAGTCCTCCGGCAACACGAGTCATAATTAAATAAACTGAGGGGGAAAAAACCAGAATACTTTTAACTTTGCAGTGTACAAGAACATATTCAGGTAGAAAAGTGTAAAATGTAAAGTGTAGGCGCAAATAAATCAATAAATATTGATGTGCAAGCTCGGCAGGTGTATCATGGTAGTTCTCAGCTGACTCTTGTAGATGTGCTTCAAACAGGACTAACGGTAGTGTGATACGGTTACGGTATAATACTCATAATTATTAATTTGTTCATTTTCCGAACCGCTTAATCCTAATTAGGGCCAAGGAGAGGCTGGCACCCATCTCAGCAGTCAGAGTACACCCTGGACAGCTCACCAGGCCATTGCAGGGCAGAAAAATGCTGATGGCTTTGCGGCCTACTCTTGATGAAAGTCAGCAGTGGTTCCTTTACAGCCTCTCACCATAGACAATGAGAGACATGGCCGGCCTTTTATAATCCACTGAGCTGCGCTGGGCGGACAGTTGTTGACAATTGTCGACAGTGGGGTTTGAACCCTAACCTTGGGATCAATAATCCAGCACCTTACCACCAGGCACTGGTAATTTCTGGTGCATACGACGGAAAATATGTCTTAAAATGGATTAGAGATTTAAAATAATGTATTTTATACTCACAAATTCATGTATTATATTTATATAATATAATATAAAGACAGTATCGTTGGATGATATAAGCATTTGTACAATGATGAAATAATAAAGCAAACAATAGTCTAAGACCAATCAAAAGAATACTTTTAATACCATTGCCAGCTTTTTACTATTTTTGTTGTAGCACTTGAAATAAAAGAAATAAATAATAGATTTTTAATGCCTGAGTACCTGGAGTGTGGTTGGTTCACGCTCAACTATGTGTTGAATTGTGCTATGATAAAATGAATGCTGACTTATACTCAATGCATGGATGCAGTGTGCCATTGCTTATATGTGACTAGATTCTAAAAGAATCTTCCTCGCCCCCTGCAGTATGCTCTTACCCCATTTTCCAGCTCAGGTTATTGCAACATGTCAATGTGTGCTCTTCTTTTGATTACATCCATGCTGTATATGTATTCCAAATAATCTGAGAACTGGAGATGGCACCATATGCCACTCTTCTCGGCCCATGGTACTATTAATAGCACAGCGGCATAGAGGTACCATGGAAAAAATGTTTGTGTGTGGATTTTGTCATGCCGTATTGTGGCTGCAATTATAGTCTTAGCCCTATAATGTGGGAGTGCTCAGTTAGAATAAGCAAAGAGTGTTATTATTCAAAGACAACTGAATCCTGGTTAAATCTGATTCATGCAGGCCTCCATATAAAGTGTAAAAACGGAACAAGTCTTTATGTTGAATGATTAATTTGGTGATGATTATAAATTATAACTAAATGAGTACATTTGTATCACATAAATATTTTTATAAAAATAGTTTAAAAAATACGTATGACTGCAAAATTTTACACATTCCTTGTTGCTAAAAAAGGAAACGATCCGTTGAAGTGTCTTCCACTTGAAGTGGAGGAAAATTATTACATCTGCAAAAAGCATTTACACCCAGTGCTGTGAAACCCATAATTTATCTCTATTGCAGCTATTTGCCACCACGGATCACATAATTAGTTGAAAGTAGTCCTCTTGAGTGCAATTAGTGTCACATGATCTCAGTGTAAATACACTTGTCCCTGTTAGGATCCACCCTGTTTTTAGGGACAACTAGCATCATAAAGGCCAGGGAGCCATCAAAAATCTTGGACAAATTCATTACCAGATGAATTTATTCATAACAGAGTTAACTTATTTAAAAAAAAAAAAAACATCTATGCCAATCATTTAGTTCAATGTAGTGAAATTACAAAATGTGGTAAAGGTAAAGGCAATGAATACTTGTGTAATGCCATGTATTTTGAAGTTTGCACTTTATACCACTATAAGTTAAAAACAATCACGAATAAAACAAAACAAACAAACAAAAAAAAACCCAGAAACCATCAAACCCTGGATCCCACTTTGAGAGCCACTGTCAGTGAAAATGTGCACTCAATATACTGTATATGTAAGCAAACATCGAATAAAGATAATCATGTGACATACATGATCTGATTTAGAACACAGTTCCATAGACTAATTTTACATACAAAGAAAAACACATTTAAAAGCAAAATCTGTACTTTCAGTGACAGTGTTTAACTACAAGCGGGAACAAAAATAATATTTAGATGCACTATAAAACCACTGCCAAACAAAAATAAATAAATAATCTAATTAATAATACAAAAAGCACACTGCACCCATTGCCGGGCCTGCTGTAATACTGAACTTCCAAAAGAAAATAATCAAATTTCACAATATATATATATATATTAGTAGGTTAGAGTATGAGTGCTTCCACTGCCCATTTTTCTGCATGCGTGCACATGGCTGTAGATGGCTTACTCAAATTTGCACTTTTGTACTTGCCTCATGCCCAATTTCTCCATGACAGCATATGAATAATGTATCCAAGTTGATTCTCTTCAAATTGATGTATTATGCATCGCTATTGCAAAATGCCTTACCTCTTTATTATCAATTTTATTATTTGTGTTGCTTTCAGTGATACGCAAATCAATGACTGAAGCTCCAGGACAAAATAAAATCCTATAGTACATTTATTTATTATTTAATTGTTAGTTGTAAAACTTATCAGATTCTGATGATGCTTAAAATGGTGAATTTCATAACTTCTGAACATCTACTTTCTGATTAAATTGAAATTAATTTATGAATGTCTTCCAGAGCCTCTGAGACAAAGAAACAACTTAGACTGACCACACCGTCTGTCTCAGCACACTGTTCAATATGTTCATTGTTATTTAATTCATACATTCATTTTCTGAACTGTTTAATCATAATTAGGGTTGCAGGGAGGCTGGTGCCCATCTCATCCGACTCTGCGTGAGGGGAGAGTCCCACACGGGCTTGCCAGGCCATTGAAGGGCAAAAACACACTGACGGTTATGCAACTACTCTTGACATAAAGCAGCAATGGTTCTTTTACCTGCCTCTCACCACAGACAGTGAGAGACATAGCTCGCCTTTAATAACTCAGTTAGTGGCACTGCGGCTGTTCTTTAATTCTTTAAATAATTAATTTTAATTAATCAATTCCCGATTCAGGGGCAGTGGTGGTCTAGTGGTATAAGGCACTGGATTGCTGATTTAAAGGTTGGGGGTTCGAGTCCCACTCTCCACAAGGTTGTCACTGTCCCCCCCAGTGCAGCTAACTGGGTTATCAAAGGCCGGCCATGTCTCTCACTGTCTATGGTGTGAGGCATGTAAAAGAACCATTGCTGACTTTCGACAAGAGTAGGCTGCAAAGCCGTCAGTGTGTTTCTGCCCTGCGATGGCCTGGCGAGCTGTCCAGGGTGTACTCTGCCCTTGCCCTGAGTTGGCTGGGATGGGCACCAGCCTCCCCGCGACCCTAATTAGGATGACGTGGTTACAGAAAATGAACTGAACTGAACAATTCCAGATTCAGTACAGTATTGGCCCAGTGGTAGGGTGCTAGATTCCTGATCTCAAGGTTTGGGGTTCAAGCACCATTATCTGCTGCCCCCCCCCCCCCCCCAGTGCAGCTAACTGGGTTATCAGTGTGTTTCTGCCCTGCAATGGCCTGGTGTGCTGAGAATCCAGTATCAGAATTTATTCCCTGAAAGCGACTTAAAAGCTATTTCTTTAAATCACTCTGGATAAGAGCGTCTGCCAAATGCTCTAAATTGAAGCAAATTTTGGTGAATTAGGGTGAACTAAATTCAAGGAAAAAACATTTTTGGGGGGGAAATTTTACTGCAGAGTATAATCGGGGATATTTTGTTTACATTCATTCCGTGAACTCCTCTTCAACTTCTTTTCCTTTCGGCTTTTCCCCTTTTTCAGGGGTCGCCACAGCAAATCACCTGATTAGCACGTTTGATTTGGCATAAGTTTTTGCGTCGGATGCCCTTCCTGACACAACCCTTTAACAAGAGGCAGAAACACACTGATGGCTTCGCAGCTACGCTTTACAAAAGTCAGCAATGAGAGACAATGAGAGACATGGCAGGCCTTTGATAACCCAGTTAGCTGCACTGGGGGACATTCATTTCTTGAACTATTCCCCATATACCATATATTCTGTGTGGACATTCTCAAATATGTACATTGCACAGTGCATTCACCAGAGTGTGAGTTTTGTTGTCAAGAGAAGCGTCAGTTCTATAATTCTCAAAATTCTCCAAACCATCCACAAACACTCAACCTATTTTCAAACAATGCTCGGTGTTGTGAACTGTTTCCCATATATTTATCAGTTTCTGGGTGAATACAGGAGACCCTTGCCCAAAGGTTGGTTGGGGGTCAGTGACGTCAGAGGATAGTTTTGGGTCAGTTTGGATATCCCCCCCCCACATTTGTAACAGAGCTTGTTTTGTACATGTTAAATGCACATGGATTCTGTGAACATTTTCTGAACTATTTGGAACATTCAGAGAATACGGTTAATAATTGAAAATTCGGATTTCAATTTGCAGTTTGGTGAAATACCATAATAATGGTATAATAATTATTATTATAATAATAATGGTGTATTACTTGGGTAATATCTACATCTCAAAAAAAAAAAAATCGAAACAAACTAAAGTCGATAAAACCATACCATTGGCCAGTGGTACGTATTAAGTTATTAATTCAAAAAGTACTGCAATGAGCTGAGTGTAAACAGAATTATAAGCACTGTCTCTTTAAAGACAAGCGATCACATCGCGCGCATGCGCAGTAAGCGCTATCCTCGGGCAGTCTGCTAACGCACTTAGCTTCATCGCTTAGCCTAGCTGTGTTGCTGTGGGAGGCTGATGGATCCCAGGCACGGGGGTGGCGAGGCTGGCTGCGAAAACATTTCTGTTCTCTCTCTGTGTGTTTTTTTTCCTGCCTGGACAAAGATGAGCTGTATTTGTACTTCTGGCTGAGATATTCACCCTGAAACTTGAAGTGAAGTCGAAACGGAAACAAACTATGTTCTAGTCTTTTATTTATCCAGTTTGTTTAAAATCCCTTCAGCGCCTGAGAAACCATCAGCAGTAACCGTTAGAACGTCAGTGTTACCGACTGCTGCTATTCTCTGCTTCCTCACAATACGGAAAAAGATGAACAGTTTTTAAAATAATAACCGAGCTTTATTCCCGTCAGGGTTTGTGGCAGTTAATATTGAAAAATAAACTTGGGGCAAAACGGTTAAGCGGTCGCTTAGGTCGTGATATAATAGTCGGTTGTTTATGGTTTAAAAATGGCTGCGGAGAGACTGAAGAACAGCTAATTTTGTTTAAAATGCTCCGGGATAGTGTGAGGCCATGTGTCTGACACGGAACAATGTGTGACTTTGAGGATTGCTGCAGTATTGAGGACTTTCCCAGCAGGAGGTAACGTTGGCTAAGGCAGGAAATTCATCCATCCTCTTGATCCACGATGAGGTAAAACCAGGGGGCTATCAAAGTTGAGCTGATTTTATCCCAATAACTTTCTTTATTGGTATGGATATCACTGCTTTTTCATCTTTTTTTGCGACACCCGAGCTTTCCTCTCCAGAGATGTGCCGAACAGAACTGGATATGTGTCCTGGTGAAGCCTGACTGGACACCCCCCCACCCCCGCTAATTAAAACATTGTGGAGCGCCTGAAAAAGGGCCTCGTTAGAATCCTTCAGAAATGGATGAAAGGAAAACCTTGAGGATTGAGCTGTGTTGTCCTGGACAGATCCCTGTGTTTCGGTTTGGGCTGCAGGGCTTGAACAGATACCTGGTGCTGTGTGCGATGTTGTGCCTCGTCCTGGCTACAGATGCGTCTCCGTCGAAAACCTGCGACAAAAACTGCATGTCTGGAAAATGCGTGAACGGATCGTGTGTGTGTGATCGAGGATGGGTTGGGGATCAGTGTCAGCACTGCCACGGCAGATTCAAGTGAGTACACCTGATGGGCACTGGCTCTGTTTATATACAGCATGGTAACTGCAATGAGAGAGAAGTCACACAAGAATAGAGGAAACTGAAGGGGATGAACTTCATGTCTGATTGAATGAGGAAGCTAATAAACGCATTGCCCCGCAGTTGATCAAGTCGAGGCTCAGCAACCTTATTTGGCAATAAAATGAAGTCAGCCTGAATGTACCGCATGAGCAGGTTATTGCATTAGTGGATTTTTTTTTTCTTCCCTGATGACAAGGATATAAAATTGGGGTCTCGGATAATAAAAGATTGGTGCAGGGAACATGATAAATCATTTTCACTCATGAACTGGCACCACAGAGTACTGACCGTAATCCAATTGAAAGTCGTTGGGATGTGGTGGAATAGATTATATGGAGTTGTTCAGTTTTCCATTATTAAACCCGAATGAGGGTTAAAAATGAACACTACTGTGGATGACAATTAATATTGTGATTCTGCTTAAGTTTGATCAAACAACAGCATGGAATTACATTAAATAATCAAGGATAAAGACAATCCTACAATTTATTGCAGTACTGGGCCTTCTTTTTTTGTGTGTCTTGGCAGTATCTTTTGTTCTGAGAATTTCTTAAATTTTTTTTTTGTTTATCTGCATTTCTGTGTTGTGTGACCACAAAAATAAATTCTGGTAGTGTTTGAAATTTTAGGTTTAAATTTTTAAGTGACTGTAGTAATGCTCAAGGCGGCACGGTGGCGTAGTGGTGAGCACATGTCCGCCTCACAGCAAGAAGGCCTGGGTTTGATTCCCGGCCTGGGCGTTTCTGTGTGGAGTTTGCATGTTCTCCCCGTGCTTGCGTGGGTTTCCTCCCTCAATCCAAAGACGTGCACAGTAGGTTAATTGGCTGTTCTAAATTGCCTGTAAGTTTGCATCGTGCAGAAGGCAATGGCAAACCACTGCACTAATCCTGCCAAGAAAACCTCCATGAAGATGATAACCAGGGTGTTATCCTTCATGGCGGGTCGCCAATAGTCGTCCTACGACTCAGGCACAAGATAGATAGTAATGCTCAACTACTAACAGTCGAAGGTCGAGTTATATGCCCCCCCAACCCCCCCCAAAAATGCTGCACAAACATAGACCTTAAAGCAGTGGTTCTTAACCTGGGTTCAATCGAACCCTAGGGGTTCAGTGAGTCAGTCTTAGGGGTTCGGCAGAGGTCAAGACACACAGCCAACTCCTATTCATGACGACACGCCCCACTTGGCTATCATTGGCTGCAGGTGATCATGCTATATTGCTTGGCCAATCTGCGCTGCAGGAAATTTGGTGTGCTCAGTAGTCGGCTTGTGACTGTTGTGATGGTACGTCGTTTGATTTCTTTCTTAATGTTTTAATCCATACTATATTGAGCAAAAAAGAAAGTGGTCGGACGAATATGTACAACATGGATTCACATATATAACAGAATGTGATGCTAGTCAGCGTCCTATCTGCATGATTTGCGAAGTAGGATCAACCCCCGCTGACTGACGTATACATACATATATATGTGTATATAATATCAATAAATACATATTCAATACTGTAAATGCTTATAATAATGATATTAACATTCAAAAATAATGCATAAGATGTAAATAAAAGAAATACACACACATACAGACGCATGCATGCAAACACAGATGCGCGTGCACGCACTCAGATGCGCACCTCACACAAAAATGTAAGTAGTTGTGATGGGGAAGTTCATGCATTGTAATGTTTTGTTCTTTGAACACAACGATGCTAATGCACAGTTCATTTTGGTGCCCCAGTAAAAATATATACCTATGTCTTGAATTTGAAAAATCATATTTTATTTTTCAATAAAGAAGGATTCGGTGAATAAACATAAGAAACTGGTGGGGTTCAGTACCGCCAACAAGGTTAAGAACCACTGCCTTAAAGTCATGACTCTTCAAAGTATTTCTTGTTTATGATAAGCATTCCGCAGTGAACTTATGGTTTTGTTTAAGTAATGTTCTAAAAATTAAATGATTACTTTTGTTTCTAATTTTTAATGTACAGTATTTTGGGAAATAAATATTATTAATGAGAAGATTTATTATAAATATTTAAAAATGCATAGATTTATATATTTTGAGTCACAGGGCAGTAAAATGCTCATTTGTCGAGGTTATCAAAGGCCTGCCATGTCTCTCACTGTCGATGGTGAGAGGCATGTAAAGGACCATTGCTGACTTTGGTAAAGAGTAGCTGCAAAGCCGTCAGCGTGTTTCTGTCCCTTGCTAACGGGTGTCAGGAAGGGCGTCCAACTTAAAAACCTATGACAAATCAGATGTGCGAATCAGATAATTCACTGTGGCGACCCCTGAAAAAAAAAGGGGGGGGGGGGCGAAAGGAAAAGAAGTCGAGTGACTTGATCATACAATTTATGTGGAATAATTGTGAGGCTCGATCAGTACTGGTTTGGACATGAAAACACCATTTTGAGGCAGATGCAGAACACAAATTGTAAAGTTTGATACTGAAGGCCGGGCTTTAAAAAATTCTTTGTTGGCAATAACATGATTTAAAAAAAAAAAAGAAAAAAAAAATTAATCTGGGAGGGAGGAAATTTTTTTTTTTTTTTTTTTTGTCCTGTGCAGGCCACCCGGGATTTGCGGGGAAATATTTTTCATACATCATGCTATATTATGTATGTGTTGTGAACACAGTAGAATGAAATCAATATCTTGTATTTGAAATCAACATGCTGAATATCAAAGTACTAGTCCTTCTCAAAAAATTAGCATATTGTGATAAAGTTTATTATTTTCTGTAATGTACTGATAAACATGAGACTTTCATATAGTTTAGATTCATTGCACACCAACTGAAATATTTCAGGTCTTTTGTTGTTTTAATGATGATTTTGGCAATCAGCTCATGAAAACCTAAAATTCCTATCTCAAAAAATTGGCATATCACGATAAGGTAGTCTAAATGAGCTATTAATCTAATCATTTAAATCAACCAATTAACTCTAAACACCTGCAAAAGATTCCTGAGGCTTTTATAATCTCCCAGCCTGGTTCATTACTCAAAACCACAATCATGGGTAAAACTGCCGACCTGACTGCTGTCCAGAAGGCCATCACTGACATCCTCAAGCAAGAGGGTAAGACACAGAAAGAAATCTCTGAGCGAATAGGCTGTTCCCAGAGTGCTGTATCAAGGCACCTCAGTGGGACGTCTTGTGGGAAGGAAAAAGTGTGTCAGAAAACGCTGCCCAACCAGAAGAGGTGACCGGACCCTGAGGAAGATTGTGGAGAAGGGCCGATTCCAGACCTTGGGGGACGTGTGGAAGCAGTGGACTGGGCTACAGGTGCCGCATTCCTCAGGTCAAGCCACTTTTGAACCAGAAACAGCGGCAGAAGCGCCTGACCTGGGCTACAGAGAAGCAGCACTGGACTGTTGCTCAGTGGTCCAAAGTACTTTTTTCAGATGAAAGCAAATTTTGCATGTCATTCGGAAATCAAGGTGCCAGAGTCTGGAGGAAGACTGGGGAGAAGGAAATGCCAAAATGGCTAAAGTCCAGTGGCAAGTACCCACAGTCAGTGATGGTCTGGGGTGCCATGTCAGCTGCTGGTGTTGGTCCACTGTGTTTTATCAAGGGCAGGGTCAATGCAACTAGCTATCAGGAGATTTTGGAGCACTTCATGCTTCGATCTGCTGAAAAGCTTTATAGAGATTAAGATTTTCATTTTTCAGCACAACCTGGCACCTGCTCACAGTGCCAAAACCACTGGTAACTGGTTTACTGACCATGGTATTACTGTACTCAATTGGCCTGCCAACTCTCCTGACCTGAACCCCATAGAGAATCTGTGGGATATTGTGAAGAGAAAGTTGAGAGAAACCAGACCCAACACTGTGGATGAGCTTAAGGCCGCTATCGAAGCATCCTGAGCCTCCGTAACACCTCAGCAGTGCCACAGGCCGATTGCCTCCATGCCACGCCGCATTGAAGCAGTCATTTCTGCAAAAGGATTCCCGACCAAGTATTGAGTGCATAACTGAACATAATTATTTGAAGGTTGACTTTTTTTTTTGTTGTATTAAAACCACTTTTTTTTTTTTTTTTTTGTCGGATGAAATGTGCTATTTTTTTTTTAGATAGGGATTTATGTTTTTTCTTTACTTTTTTGCCAAAATTATCAATATTAAAACGACAAAAGGCTTGAACTACTTCAGTTGTGTGTAATGAATCTAAAATACATGAAAGTTTAATTTTTATCAGTACATAACAGAAAATAATGAACTCTATCACAATATGCTAATTTTTTGAGAAGGACTAGTATATTGTAATAAACAGAGTATCAAGGTTTCTTCAACATCTCAACTTTTAATATTGCAGTCAATAGATAAATACCTTCATCACTCTCTGTGCTGTTGCTGGCGGTTTATAATTAACTTGTATTTGTTCGAAAATGTCAGCAAATGTGTTGCTCAATTTGAAATATCTTAATTTATTTATTATTTTCATGTAGAGACCTTTTAATAGTGACAGAACATTTTTTGGATTCATCATTGCCCTCTTCCATCATGTTTTCTGCCTTTGTTGTTAAGATAGTACTGGCCAATGAGAATCGCTGTTTCACTGAACCAGTGAAATTGACCAATCACAAGGCAGGGTTGATACTGATTTCGCGTCGGTCACTTTTTAGTATGGTGTATGATCGGGGACACATTTTTTTTCAACACAACTGGCCGATATAGTTTGTGTTTATGAATGCTCAGGCATGATTTTTATGTACATTTCGGCCCAACCAGCCGTGTTACCGCCAACAAAGATATTTTTAAGGCTGGCTTAATGTTCACCAAACATGGATGCAGAACATTCTGTTTATAAAAAGATATATATATATATATATATATATATATATAAAAAATAATGTAGTTATTGCCAAACAGTGATCTTTAATATTGGCAGTGGTTAATGAGTTGAAGAATTACACCAGTGGAGAACTAACTTTTGCATTTATTATTCTGAGCAATTACATTATTCTTATTTGAGAATGTCAGGCAGATATGAACAACACTGAACAACTTGGACTAACCGCAATCACTGTCTACTTAAGAATCGTACTTTCTTTATGCTTTTGAAGTAATTTACAGTGACCAGGTCATGTGAATAAAATTTGCTGATTGATTAGAATGAATGATGGCTGTTAATGCGAAGTGGGTGAGTAGGGAATAAAACTACTTGAGTTTTAATACAACACGATTGAGGTGGTTACCATTGGAAGTGAAGGGATAATGTTGACTGATCCCTGTACTGAGTTCTTGTTCATAATTTTATTTTTTAATTATTATAGTGTCCACCTATTCAAAATTATGACTGCTTTCAAGTCATTTAAAATTACAATACTCTAAAATGTGATTGTTCAAAGTTGTTAAATGTTGTTATTTTAATGAAATGTTTAGCCAGTCATTTGTGTTCATAAATATGTCTTATTTTCTGATATGAAGAATCCTGCTGCAAGGCAACTGATAAAATAATCAACCCTAATATGCATATGCACTGATCAGCCATAACAAAAAAAGCGCCTGCTTCTTATTGCTAAAGCCCAATTTGTTTATTTTATTTATAAGCTTTGCCAAATAAATTAGACATACAAAGAAAATCTGTGTAAGGCAGTGTAACCAAGGTCAATTACTGTGGGCCTGTAATCTAATATGAACATAAATTAGTAATATTTCATAAATCATAGAATTATGTAAAAATTGTTACATTATGAGATGATAAAATCAGTAACAATAGGTCGAAAACAATGTAAGGCTACATGGTGTGTTGCTCTAGAGACAGACAATGTTGAAGTTTTTCGAGTTTTCACGGTCATAGATAATTTGCAGTAATCTAAAGTAGTTATTTAACAGAACAGATCTAAATGAGCTTAGGTTTATATCTATGTCACAAATTGATTAGCCCATAAAGGCATAAACTCCACAAAACCCAAGGGTGTGCTTTGGTGCAGTATCTGGCACCAAGCAGTTTGCAGCAAATCCTTTAATTCCTGTTAGGTGGTAGGATGGGCCTCCATGGTTTGGACTTGTTTGTACAGAACATCCCACAGATGGGGAATTTGTTCAGAAATGGTATTGGGAAAAGTATCATTCAGTTTTTGCAGGATGGCAGGGTACATTATCCTGTCGAAAGAGGCTACTACTATTCAGGAACATCAGTGCCAGAAAGAGGTGTACTGGATCTACAACAGCGTTTTATAGTACATAGTCTAATAGTGGACAGTAAGTGTCCAAGTAACAACAGTGGAAATCATGCAGCATCATGTGCACTAATCTCCAATGCACTGTTTTGAAACCTTTTTGTCATAACCAGTATTAACCTTTCTGCAAACTGTGCCCTTCAATTGGATCACAGCACACAGGCTCGCCTTCATGTGAATCACTGAGCTCTGTTTTAGGAGGTATTCACGAGTGCATACTGTGAAGACCCCATGAGACTTGTGGTTTTGGAGATGAATACACCCAATCAAATGGCCATCATGTTTTGGCCCCTGTTGAAATAACTCAGATCCTTGTGCTTACCTATTTTTTTATTTTTTTTTCCTGTTTAGAACACATCAACTCTAAGAACGGATTTACCTCACACTGTTACAGATGCCACTGTAATGAAATAATCATAGTTAGTCACTATTATTTCAATGGTTTTGAAATGTATGGCTTATCAGTATACTTGGTAGCCAGTCACTGTGCTCACTTAGTATCGTCATGTGACTCGCCTAGTGAGAGGCTCATTACAAGCTCTGTTTGCCTAGTTAACCCGAGTTAAGCAGCTAGTTCTGACATGTAGTGCAGATGTGTGAGCAGTATCTGGATAAGTCACTCATGAATAGCATATACAGTGGTACCTCACCTTACGAAATTAATCCGTTCCAGAGCTTTTTTCATAACCTGCATTTTTCGTAAGTTGAACCGCATTTTACATGTAAGACGCGTGATTCGTTCCAAAAGGATTCCCGACCAAGTATTAAGTGCATAACTGAACATAATTATTTGAAGGTTGACTTTTTTGTATTAAAAATACTTTTTTATTTTTATTTTTTATTGGTCGGATGAAATATGCTAATTTTTTGAGAGAGAAATTTTGGGTTTTCATGAGCTGTATGCCAAAATCATCAGTATTAAAACAATTAAAGACCTGAAATATTTCAGTTGGTGTGCAATGAATCTAAAATATATGAAAGTTTAATTTTTATCAGTACATTACAGAAAATAATGAACTTTATCACAATATGCTAATTTTTTTGAGAAAGACTACTATATATATTTATATTACACACACTCCAAATAAGGTACACAATAGCCTGTTTTGCCTTTGCAAATGCTCATCTGGACAAAGGAGACTTTTGTGTCCTGTTTCAGAAAACAAGTTTAACTCCGACTCAAAACCTGAACTCTAGGTTGACCAACTTTGAGCTGTGAAACTCAGTTTCCGGTTTCAGAACAGGTGTTAACAGCGAGTTCAATCAACTCTAAGTCAAGGTTACCCTGAGTGAAGCTCATGCATGAGGATATAAAAAGCCCTCATCAATGGAACACAGATAACATGATTCACCATGGCAACAGGTGAAAAAGCCTTCATCCTCCTACTTTTCCTCAGTGGAGTTTAAAATATTAATGACCTCATATGCAGATACTGTGGGCGGTACCAAAAGAGCGAGAGCTCGTGAGACAGAAAATTGCTGACCGAGTCAATGCGGGAGTCTTTAATGGAGGAAAAAAGAAATGTTTCATCTTGAGTGTTCTACTCATTCAACATTTATATTTTGTGTGTGTTTGAGTGCACAGGTGCAACCAACAGGCACAAAACAGACTTGGCAGCAACTGAATATGAAATATAAAAATATATTTACAACCTTCTTGTAAATATACTTAGTATACCCGTACAAGAAGATTACCACTTAAACCCACTACAAGAGGGTTACCTAGGCAACCAGATCCTGGAATGTCTGTGTGATGATTGTTTTAGAAAGGAAAAAAAAAAAAAAACAATAACAAAGTTCGGATGTGTGTGGAAGACCCTAGTCATACAGTGTAGAGCAATGAGGGGAATTCCCTCTTGTGTGTATGTCCCTTGATTGGTTACACAGTTTCTATTTTGGATGCAGTTGGTAAATAATCTGTAATCGAAGCAAACTTATTTGTCCTTCTGGAAATCTTTGCAAACATCGCCACTGCCATCTTGGGTTTTTACTTTCTGATGTGTCAAACTCCCTGATGTATTGCTTTTTTCTTGCTTGTGTCCTGGCTCATTATTTCCATGAAGAGCAGTGCATACATGTGAGACTCAGGATCTTATGTGTTTATATTTTGAGATAAATAACTACTACACTGTTATAGGGTATACCAACCGTTCAGTGAAGGATGCAGCTATTTATCCAAGGCTATGTTTGATGTTGGATGAACGAATCGAGAGTAAGGGCCCAATTCTCTTCTGTCAAAAGCTGTGAAATGCGTAGTGTTGACGATACCTTTTCTCGGTCTAATGGCTGAGAGAAGAATCATAAGGTCAGAATTTAAAAATATCTTTGTTGACGGTAACACAGCTGGTTGGGCCGAAATTATACATAAAAACCCGGCCTGAGCATTCACAGACACAAAAAATTAAAATATACCGGCCGGTTGTGTTGAAAAAACATGTGTATCCCCTATCATACTAAAGTTACCAAAACGAAATCAGTATCAACTGCGCCTTGTGATTGGTCAATATCTCCAGTTTGGTGCAACGGTGATTCTCATTCGCCAGTACTATCTTTAACAACAAAGGCATGATGGAAGGGGACAACGAAGAGGCGAAAAAATCATTCTCCGTCACTAAAAGCTCCAACATGAAAATAATAATATAAATTAATGTGTTTCAAATTGAGCAACACATTTATTGACATTTTCTAGCAAATACAAGTTAATTATAAACTGCGAGCAACAGCAGGGAGCGTTACGAAGGTATTTGACTTTGACACTATGTTGACTGCAATATTAAAAGTTGAGATGTTGAAGAAACCTTGACACGCTGTTGATTACAGTATTAAAAGAATAAACTTTGATATTCAGTATGTTGATTTCAAATATAAAGTATTTATTTCATTGTACTGTGTTCACACCACATACATAATATAGCATGATGTATGAAAAATATTTCCCCCCGAATCCCTGGTGACCTGCACAGGCAAAAAAAACTTTTTTCCCCTCCCTCCCAGGGAAATTCTTTATCATGTTATTACCAACAAAGAATTTTTTAAGCCTGGCCTAAAGAGGAAAGTATAACACACATCCAGGTATATTTTATTTTAAACGATTTATTTATTTATTTTTTTTTAAACAAAATCAATCGGTTAAAAACTCGTGTAAAGATGCAGTAAATGTCCAAAATAATAGTTTTTTTTCAGCATTAACAAATCAATTTTTTATCCTTCAGTCTGCAAATCAAAAGCTGTAATAAGTCTTTCAAGAGATGCCCCTATAGCTTCTTTAATTTCCCAGTTAGAGACAACTATGTGCTGCAACATTTGTAAAATTATTCCTTTGCAATGGTATAACTGATAATACTTGACTCTCATTGTAGCTGGTTTCCTCAAGGCCGAGCATGTCTCCAGGTTTCATGGGCTTATTGTGCTCCTTGTGTAACATTTCAGTTTTGTCTTTTTACCTTCAGTTTGACCTCTCCACTGAGATTTTGACATCATACAACATATATTTAAGTATTTAATTAATATATTTACTTTTGTTGTTTCATCATGAATCATTTTTGCTCAAACTATTAACTATTTTACTTAAAATGTGCAGCAGTCGTGGTCCACACGTCAGTGCTGTTGCTTACCCTGCAAATCAAAAGAAACAAAGTTTTGAACCTAAAATGGAGTGAATAGGAAAGGATAGTAATGTGAACATTTTGAAAACTTACTGGATTGAAATGTTTTTCGTAAAAACAAACAAAAAACCCCACTAGATATAAATACTGCTACTGAGCCATTAATCACACTGATCCCCTTCAGATTATCATTCCAGGACACTTAAATCATATTCTATATCATCACAACATTAATTATCTCACTGTAGAGTAATTATACCTCTTTTGTGTATACCTGCATTTTTGTAGGGGTTTAATCATGAATGGTGGGGCCGGTGCCGTAGTGGTTAGGGTGCTGCGTTCATGATCAGGAGGTTGTGTTCTAATCCCAGTTACCCCTGGGCAAGGTCTTAACCTTGATGACTGATGAGCACCGGCCTGATGAGCCACTAGGTTCAGGTGTAAAAATCCCAACAGACTTTACCTACCTTAATCATGAATGAAGCTGCAATATGGGATTCTTCATCTTCATATAGATCCGCTTTTGAAATACATGTTTATTTGTTTACTGCCAATGAAGCTCGTCAACTTCGATAACTGGAACGGCAGGCATGACCATTTCTGTGGTTTATGGAGCAGAAAATATTTTATTGGCTCATTACTCTTGGGGCTTGTTAGACTTATGTTGTTGTTAATGATTTTTCCCAAGGAAAATAATAGACCAAATTCGCATTACGACTTCGCATGTGCGGGGAACGTCACCCAACCTCTGGTCCAAGGGTTACTGCTACCAAACTTTCTTGTAGCCACTTGCTTTTGTATGTAAACACATCCTAACAACTGCCGCTTAAAGTCTGCCTTAAGCCTTAAATGATCAATATGCCAGGTACGCATTGTGCCCTAGTGAACTATGTGAACTGCATTTATCATCTCGAGCTTTAGAAAAAGGAAATTTGCAGTATGCCTGTAAATTTGGGACTAATGCGTGTACATGTCCGCTGCCATTCACATTATTTACCTTCCCAGCCATGCTGAAGGATCCGGAGGGACGCAAACATTGGATTAAAGCAGTAAGTTTATAATTAAAGAGTTGTTTATTCGAATTCATAGATCCTATAGACTATATTATCTTTTATTTACCTGTTAAATTACCATAAAAATTGGCGCTGCCGTAATCATTAAATATCATAGACTTGGATCTTGAAAATTACTGTTATGTTAATTTGTAAAATAGACAAACAAGAGCTGTCCGATCACTCGGTAACAGCTGTCAAACTTTTAATTTACCTTCTTTGTAGTCAAGTCGCGCTAGTAGGGGTGCCTGGTCCTTCATTAACAAAAAATCTGTTATGTCAGCGTACATACACGGGTCATTGGCGTCCTTTTCCTGCCTCCCTGCCGTCTTCAGGTCCCAAGGGGTCGGGAATTGTCATGCTTTCCTCATCCACTTCAAATGTCAACAAGCTGTCATAGTCACCTTGGATTTGTTTAGATTCCTCGGCCTTTGACAAAACTATAGGTAGCTTTTGTAACGTCGCCGCAAATGCAAGCGCAACAAGTTCATCTTTATCCTTGCAGGAACAACTGGGAAGACCCCTACGTATGCAATACGTTCGAAGGTCGGGAACTTTCCATAAATTGAACATATCGATAGTACAACCCTCATCATCAGGGTTTATTTACGCCACATTGGTAGCTTGTATGGTAGTCGCGATCCCAGATGCCGTGCGCGAGCCGAGATGCGAATTTGGTCCATTATCTAACAGTAATTATATATTTATTTTAAATCCAATTCATCTTTTCTGTTGGTGTCAGTTAAAAAAATAATAATAATGACTTCAAAGAGAACAATACGTTACTTCTGAGCTGCTCTGAGTCACAATCATAGTCCTACAATTCATGGTGTTGTGTCACAATTCATGTACAATTCCAGTGAAATGATTCATCTGATTGAATGTAGGATTTGGTCTGATATCTTCTTTTCCTTTCATCATTTTCCCTTTTTCAGGGGTCACCACAGCGAATCATCTGATTCGCATGTTTGATTTGGCATAGATTTTTACAAGTTGGATGCCCTTCCTGACACAACCCTTTAGCAAGGGACAGAAACACTCTGACGGCCATGTAGCCTACTCTTTTCGAGAGTCAGCAATAGTTTTTTTTAAATGCCTCACACCACAGACAGTGAGAGACATACTTAGTGGAAATTGTTTCATTGCCTGAGCTGTGTTATCCTCTCTCTTGTGCGTGCACTGCGGGCCACGCCCACAAGACGTGAATTCAAAGCGCATTCCCTGCTTGACAAACTCCACTTTAATTTGATTCCTTGAGGAATCAGAATTCCAGATGAGTTCAAATGCGCCCACATTTATTAAACAGGCCAGCGGGGCGGGATGTTGAGAGACAGCCAATGAGAGAGCAACTCGTGCGTCGTGTGAAATTTTGATTGATGCGTTTAAATTTTGAATTTCTTTTCGTAAGAGGGGGTTGTTTCATATCTCGTGGATGGAAACTTAGGAAAATGTTTTTCGTAACCCAGGGATTTCGTACATAGGGGTCTTCGTAAGTTGGGGGCCGACTGTATCTATAAGTCTGAATTGTTGTTTTTATAAGCCTTGAATGAATCTTTTTAACTATAGTGAGCATGTCCTGTTATAGAAAAACTGTGTTGTACTGGTGTTTCTATGGCAGCCAATATCAGATAATTGTCTCTGAATTGGTTCACATTTTTGCAGGCGTCCGTGTGAAGTGAGGACCTAAAATGTGAAAATGATGGATGCCATCATCGAAATCTTTCATAATATAAAATTGATCATGTTATGTGTAAACTGCAAATTCGAACATCTGTTCTCCTCTATAGGCATTAAAGAAACAGTATGTGATTTTGGAAGGAGGCACAGCCAATCAGGAGACAGCAGAACTTGAGTGTTTTAACAGCATAACTGGGAGTAAAAGGTGTGCCACACCAAGGTGGCACAGTGGTTAGCATGTCCACCTCACACCGAGAAGACCTGAGTTTGGTTCCCTGGCTCGGACATTTCTGTGTGGAGTCTGCATGTTTTCTCCGTGGTTGCATGGGTTGCCTCTGGGTGCTCCGGTTTCCTGCGACAATCCAAAAATATGCACATTAACTAATCAGCTGTTTCACATCACACCAGATATGAAAGTGAGTGTAAATGTGTTGTCCTTGTGATGGCCAACCCTAATTAGGTTTGAGTGGCTTGGAAAACGAATGAATGAACTGGGAGTAGGAAAGTGAAGGATTCCATGATATTGATACTATAATACACCATAAGGTGGTGTAGTGGTTAGCATGCTGGGTTCATGATCACGAGATTGAGAGAATGATTGTTAGATTGTTAGATCCCTACTGTATTAAGATCTCGGCCAAGGGCTGAACCACATGTGTGCTTCTGTTACCCAGCAGTATAAATGGCTTCCAGTAAAAATAATAGGAGCGTAACCTGTTATGACCAACGTCCCACCCAGGAGGAGTTGAACTCTTAGGCGCTTTCATGCGAGTGAATCTGTGGTAACTTCAGTTGTGATGAACCATTAGAGCAGGGGTCGGCAACCCGCGGCTCGCGAGCCGTATGCGGCTCTTTAGCGCCACCCTAGTGGTTCCTTGGAGCTTTTTCAAAAATGTATGAAAATGGAAAGCTGTTTTTTTTAAAAAATAAATATGGTTTCTGTAGGAGGACAAGCCTGACAAACATTTTTAACATTTGCCAAGGGTTTAAACATTTGTATAAAAAATATTAGTCCTACATTTCAACATTTCTGTCAACGAAGATTTGCGAACACACGTTTCAGCATGATGCATTGCCAGGCAGGTTGCTGTTGTAAACAAACCGGGGTGTGTTTCATGGGCCATGGATCCAAAAGGAAAAAGAGAGATAGCTGATGACAACAGAGGATTCAAGGAAGAATGGACCAAATCTTTTGCTTTCATTGCCAATGCGGAAGGATTGCCTCTGTTTGCTTTGTAATGAGAAGCTGTCAAATAACAGAGTAATTTGAAAATACAATTTACAGGGAAGGCATGCTAAATTTGCAGCCAACCGCCTAGTCGGGATTGAGAGAAAAAGTGTGATTGCAGTATTACTGGAGAAATTAGAGGAGCGCAAAGATAGCTTTAAGAAGTGATTGCATCTCCAAACTCCACTACTGCTGCTAGTTTTGTTGCAACCCGAGAGATAATAAAGCACGGAGATGGTGCACAGATGGTGATTACATGAAGGATTCTCTTCTTTCTTCTTTTCTTTTCGGCTTTTTTCCCCGTTCTTCAAAGTTGCCACAACGAATCATCTGATTCGCACATTTGATTTGGCGTGGATTTTTACATCGGATGCCCTTCCTGTCAGAACCCTTTAGCAAGGGACAGAAACATGCTGACGGCTTTGCAGCCTACTCTTTACGAAAGTCAGCAATGGTTCTTTTACATGCCTCTCACCATAGACAGTGAGAAACATGGCCCGCCTTTGATAACCCAGTTAGTTGCACTGGGGGATTACATGAAGGATTCATCATTAAGATATCATAGCATCTATTTTCAGACTTCAAAAACAAAACAGAGATAATACAGAAAAATAAAGACATGCCTCTCCGCAAAGACAGTGAAGGAAAGGGCCACTAAAATGCAGGCAACATCACCACTCAGCAAATCAACAACATTAATTCAGCTCCAGCATACAGTAGGCCCCCCCGTTTTTCACGATGGTTCGGTTCCGGCCCTTCCCGCGGATCAAGAAAATCCACGAGTTATTGGTGCGGTTTTAAAACCCTATGTATGATAATGCATGCGCTAAAATATGCTTCTTAAACACATTCTATAGACAATCTTACTCATTGATACAGTAATAATGTAGTAATGATTAATTAAGAACTTTATAATTTTACACTGTGATATTTATTAATAAATAAAGCGCTTAGGCTCCTGACCAGAAGCTAGAGGAAATGCAGGTTGTTTGAGTGCCATCATAGGGCTTAAATAATCATTAAAAACACACAAAAAAATGTACTTCGCAATTCAAGCAATCATGTTGATAACATGTGCACGAAGGAGAAAAAGAGGTGTACATATTATCTGCCACCAATCAGCAGAAGGGAGAAACAGTCTTGGTACTCAATCACCTGCGATGAGTCATGTTATGTGATTGACATTGAACAGACAGCGCTGTGTTCAGGTATGTAAACTCTGATGTGCCGCTGATTTCTTTATTGAATTTCTATAATTTCATCAATGCAACAAAATGCATTACTATATTAATGGAAGTTAAACTTAAAGCACAAAATATTGTACAACAGAGTAGTCGTGTGGTGTCATTCTCTCCAGGATGCGCTGCAGGGAAAATAAACATTTAATCATGAATGCTTATGTATTTGTAGCTTACCTAGTCATTTTGATAGTAGGATAATTAGCCTGTGTTGCCTTCATATAAAGCTTATATGAGAGACTTTTTTTTTTTTTTTTTTGCGGCTCGAGACAGATTTGTGTTTTGTTTTTTGGTCCAATATGGCTCTTTGAACATTTAGGGTTGCCGACCTCTGTACTCGAGGGAAGAGGATTCTTGCGTTATGGATTATAATTATAAGATTCTTTTTTTGAACCAGAACAGATAATGTTTTGAAATTCAAAGGGTCTCTTGATGTATCTTTGTGCAGTTGATTGCCTAAGTGAGAGTGGATTACTGATCCCAAGATTGGGGGTGGGAGGTGGGGGGTTCAGGCACCACTGTTCCCCCTAGTGCAGCTAACTGGGTTGTCAAAGGGTGACCATGTCTCTCACCTGTCTCTGGTGACAGGCATGTAAAAGAATGAATGAAAGTGAGAGCTGACTGGATCTGTTGCAGAGATTCTCTGTATTTTTTATGTTTGAAATACAATCTTTTAAGGCCAGTGCAAGTGATTTGAGCCTCCTGCCTGCCTTAACTGGGTCTCCTTATTCCCTGGTTTAGGTTTTTGTTCCGTCGTTAACACTACCCTATTTGTTCTGAACATTTCTGACTGCTGGAACCAATGACTCAGATTGGGTAAGAAAATGCACCGAGAACACAGGGAATAAGGAGGGAATTTTGGCAAGCTAGCTAAAGGTGACATGTTCATTCTATAGGAATGGTGCTATACACTTCAGTAGGTCAGCAATGAGGACTGCTCCTGCTGCTGGTCCTACGAAAAGAAATACAGACCCTCGTTATGTTCTTTCACCTGGTAGTCAGCAACTATGTCCGTCTTAGGGATGCCCATTATTTAATTTGGCTAAAGAATCTGAAATTCTGAAGTATGATTAGGGAAAACAAACCTACATACTGTCTTAGTAAACACGGTATCATGACTGTATTACTATGATAAGTACAGACATGCTATTTTGCAATCAGGATATTTTATGTGAATGTGTTATTTGACCCTCAGAGTTGTATGTTTAATCTGCAGGGAGGATCAAAATTAACCCACATTATGAACTAACATAGTCTTCCACAAAGCCTTTAAATTAACAATTGATGAGGGTTGAGCTCATTCAGGATTTATGCAAGAAGAGAAAAGGATTATCAGAGTGCCATACGAATATGTAATCTTAATTACAAAGTAATGTTACAGCTTGCTAACATCTCGTCAGTTTATAACAGTAGCAGGCTATGAGATAACAAAAACCAAGAGAGGTGCACGAACTTCAGAATGAATAACAGAATAATAATAATGAGGGGCGGTGGTAACCCTGTGGTAGAGTGTTGGCATTTGGATTTGAAGGTGGGGGGGGTGGGTTTATGCCTCACGATTACCAGGTTGCCACTGCTCTCCCCCAGTGCAGTGAACTGGGTTATCAAAGGCCATCAATGTCTCTCACTGTTTGTACTAACATTCACGTTAAAGAACCATTGTATAGGTGCAAGTTTTCCAGCTTGTGCTAGAAGCTCTGGTTTTTCAGGACTACATTTTAATAATTTTTACAAATCGTGTAAATCTGTTGTTTTTATTTTTTGGGTAGGGGCTTCATAGGGCTTAAATAATAATTAAAAACACACTAAAAAAACTTGAATTCGCAATTCAAGCAATAGCGTTGATGAAGCAGGAAAAAGAGATCTACACATCTGCAACCAATCAGCAGGAGGGAGAAACAAAAGCTCTCAGCCATTGGCTAAATTTGAATCACGTGCCAGTCATGTCACGATGATCCATATGTATAATTTGTTGGGGCTGCAGTTAATTCAGTGCTGCTGAAAGAGTGGGGTGTGATGCCAGTGGGAGTGCGTGTGACCCTGGGGAACATGCTTTTTTGCTATACTGTACTAGAATTAAGTGTTGTTATTATTTAATGCGTTTTTATTTTTAATGTTAATAAAGATACACCGTTATGCAGAGGTGTGTTCATAATTTTATTGACAAATAAATCTATTTATAGTTGCACGTGGGGCGCTGGGGCATGAAATGTTTTTTTTTTTTTTTTTTTTTTTTCCCCCCCTTTTCTTCCTAGAGGGGGTGTCACAGAAAATAATTGAGAGGCATTGCACCTGAAATTGTATATGATGCAAGTTTAATGATGATTGAGGGAAGGGGGTATGTTTAACTGGGCACTTGCCCCCTAGACTGGCCAGGTTAGGCTGGTGTAAGGGGACATTATACTCATTTTTTTTCTTTTTTCAAAGCAAGATATAATCATGACTTCTGTTGTTGTTTTGCATCCACTTAATGACAATGATATGTGTGTGTGTGTGTGTGTGTGTGTGTGTATGTATGTATGTATATATATATATATATATATATATGTTTATATGTGTTGTCCAGTCTCCAGTGTATGAGACATACAAGAAGTATGTTAGAGTGGTGCAGGACATGTATGGGAGATGTAAGACAGTGGTGAGGTGTGCTGTCGGTGTGACAGAAGAGTTCAAGGTGGAGGTGGGACTACATCAAGGGTCAGCTCTCAGCCCCTTCTTGTTTGCTATGGTGATGGACAGGCTGACAGATGAGGTTAGACAAGGATCTCCATGGACTATGATGTTTGCAGATGACATCGTGATCTGTAGCAAGAGCAGAGACCAAGTGGAGGAAAATCTAGAGAGGTGGAGGTATGCCCTGGAAAGGAGGGGAATGAAGGTTAGTCTCAGTAAGACAGAATACATGTGTGTGAACGACAAGGACCCAAGAGGAACGGTGAGGTTACAGGGAGCAGAGATAAAGAAGGTGGAGGA
>CM045730.1:47125528-47135528 GCA_024760905.1 Plotosus lineatus | reverse complement strand
CCTGGGCTTGAGTGTTTCTTATGTTGAGGTTTTATGTTCTCCATGTACATGATTGGGTTTTCTCTGGGTAGTCTGGTTTTCTCCCACAGTCCAAAGACATACAAACACATTTGGCTAAATGGCTGTTCCAAAATTGTCTGTAGGTGTTGATGTGATCATGAATGTATGTTTCCCTGTGATTGTTTTGTGAGATGTACAAAGTGAACCCTGCCCTCACCCAGAGCCGAATGAGAGAGGTGGCAGCCTTCGCCTGATGCTAGGAAGATTAAGTGTCTCAGAAAATGAGTGCGATAACTGAATATTTGTACTGGTGAAATTGCCATTCCTTTATAGTCCTACAGTTGGCACACCGAACTATTCACACATTAGTAGATAGCATCCCGTGTGATTGAACTAATTTTTACATAAAGCTATAAGATTGAATCAGGATCTTCATAGAATCACGATACTGACATAATCACATTACAGGTAGAGTTGGCAGCTAGTTATTGTGGTATTGTATTGGTCACTGGTGGTAGGAGACTGGTGACAAGAGTGAGGACAGGACAACATGTTGATTAAAATTACAAAAAAAAAATATTTCAGAAATTTCAATTGAATAAATCTTGTCAAGTGCTGAAGGTCATGTTTGAATGATAAAGTTTTTCTGGTTGGAGAAAAAAATTGAAGCGGAATGATGATAAACATGAAAAAATGTTTCTCTGAGTATCAGATCAGCATTTCAGCCTGCAGCAGTCTGCATTCTGATGCTGGATTAAATTCAGACTGCCAAAGAGTGTAGGAGAGTAAGTGTACAGTTCTAGTTGTAGTGCATGTTTATAACAATTTTAAATGAAATGCTTCTCATGAGAGCAGCAGTAAAATGTGCAGTGGTAGAAAATGGGTGTAAAATCAACCACATCTATCTGTTTTGTGTCTGATATTAATCAGGCTTGTAACAAGGTTGAAACTTGTAGAGATTATATAAATGATAATGTTATGTCTCTTTTATTCTTTAAGCTTCAAATTATTCAGAATCTGATGGTATGCTTCACCCAAAAAGAAAAGACGGACTGCTGTGGACATTATTCAGTCTCAATGCTCACCTTTTGTGTCATAGTATAACAGTACATTTTAATATCAGTACTGAGTGCACACCCTTAATTTCTACATATGTTGAAAAAGAAGAGATAACTTATCACTTAGATGGGTAGTTACTAATGTGGATAGATAAAAGCAACTCGTAAAGATGAATGCGCATCTGAGAATGATGAGGCTTAAAATGTGTGAAGACGTGTTAAATTAAATGCCCAGGCAGAAAAACAAGCATTACAGATATAACCCTGAGGTTTTATATATACAGTAGGCCATTGACTATTCGCGGTTTTACACCCACGGTTTGAGTATTTGCTGACTGCCGAGCAACCAGCACGTAATTTCAAATTCAGCCAATGGCTGTTCTCCTTTCTCCTGATTGGTTGAGTTGATGTCCCGCCCCTTTTTCCTCATTCGCGCACAAGTTGTCAATGAGCCTTTTTTTTTGTGTGTTTTAATTACCAGTTAAGCTCTATGATACCACTCAAACGCTATAGAAAACGCTGGCTGTCTCTTCTGAAGAAATACGACTTTCTCCTGAGAAACGACGGTTTTCTCTGAACTGTTGTATTAAAAGCTTTTTCGATTATTATTCCAGTACAGTGCCTAAGTTCATGTTTATGCATGAGATTTTATGATCTGTAGCATGTTTAACAAACGACATCAAAACGATAAACTTTATTACAGTACTCTTCATGTCCTTTTACATTGAACTTGTAGTGACGTCTCCAAGATGGCCCTGCCCAGAAGGCTACGCCGCGGAGTTCTCAGTCAAATTGTTTCTTTGTTTGTTTTAATTTGTTTGATTTGTTGTTTTGTTTGTTCATGTTTTGCACTATGCTCGTCTATGATCGGTCGACTCTACTACAGCTATAAGATCGGAGTGTCTTCGGGTATGTATAACTAAGCACACTCAACTGGGCTTCTTGTTAGCCGGGGTGTGAACGGGGCTGTCCAAGAGTGAAATGAAATTGAAGAGCAAGAAGAAATGGAAATTGAATAAAATTTATAGAAAGATATATCATAAATATAAGTAGGAAATATGATTAAACATTATCCTGAGGTACACTTAATATTTGATTAGGCTCCGGCAGAGGGGAATGGCTGACACACGTGGGCGGATTGCAATGCGCACACCTGATCCTACTTCCCAATCTACCATGCATTACACCATAAGGAGGTCATGGAAGAAAAGCAGAACATTTCATTTCTCAATTTGTGTCAAAAATTTCAAAGAAGAAACAAATTGACTTCACTCTTATAATGAACTGGATAAGAGTGAGACTATCTGTAACTCTGATCAGATCTGCTGTGCTGCACTTGAGAGGAACCGGGAGTTTAAACACGGGACATAATGACATTGATAATGTACAGAGTGTTCATTTTATAATTGAACAATTTTATATGTTTAACATTTTAATGTTTATTATATCCATTATGTGGGTTTAAATTGAAAACATTATAGATATCTTTTTAATTTATGTATACCATGTTTTGTAAAGAATCTTAATCAAGTTTCCTGACATTGTTTCCCATCTACCGTGCTATAAAGACGAGCAGGGCGCTCATCCCGGTGCTAGAAGATTGTCCCTCTTCACGTCCCTGTTTTCCTGTGATCTCTCTGGCTGCTGGTTTCAGCTCCGTGCTCGACCAGGTCTCGCGCCGTAGCTCCCCGTATCGAAAGTTTTTGTGGTTTTCCACGTCACTAGCAGTGACTACAGCCTCCCCTGTAACAATAAAGTCTCTCCGTGTGCATCCTACTCTGTCTCCTGCATTTTGAGTCCAGCTGAAAGCTCCTGACATCACAGTTAGCTTTATAATTTATGGTGCATTTAGGTTTGCACCTTGTACCAATAAATGATAAATTCAATAGAATGAAATAAGATTATTAGGCAGAGAGAGAGGCAGTACAAAATCCTATAGGTTATTTATACAAGGTTTAAACGTTCCCCTCGTATCATGGTAACACTTTAAGGGACACTCGTAAGTCGAGGTACCATTTTGTGTGTTGTGTGTGTGTGTGTGTGTGTGTGTGTATATATATATATATATATATATATATATATATATATATAAATAATCGTATTCGACGTGATGAGCACTCAGGGCGCTCAAAAATTGGAGTGGGTTTGTGCTTATTAAAATGTTACCAGCAAACTGGAACGGTAAGTGCTTATTAGCATCGAGGTGGAAAACATGAATAATAGAACAATAAGAGTTTTACTGGTATTTGTGTTATTCATTTTATGGTATCAAGCAAATTACTTACATAAAAGCTGAAAATAAACAGAAAACAGCATGATTTCAAAAAAAAAAAAAGACCCTTTAATTTTCCCTCCCGGTACTGTTCCTTTACATATTTCCCCCCAGATGTAAAATTGAGCCAATCAACATGAATGTCAACTTTAGCACATGGCACATTGAACCAATCAACACGAATGTCAACTTTAGCACATAGCACGTTGAACCAATCAACACAAACAAGCACATGGCCAGAAACGTCTTTAAATTTATGAAGATAGTGAGCAGGAGAATCGGGTGAAAAATACTCGTAACTTTCTGATAGATCATTATTTGGCTTATCGCTCTATTTATTCAGAGCATCCCAAAGTTTTTCTTATTTATATTAATATATAAATAAACACACATACAGTGATCCCTCGCTACTTTTTGCTTCAGTGCATCGCGGGTTCTTCAAAAACATTCATCGAAAAAATATGGAAATTAAGGAAAAATAGGGAAAAGAGTGGGGCCGGTGGCGTAATGGTTAGAGTGCTGCACTCATGATCGGTAGGTTGTGTGTTGAAATCCCTGGTAGGCCCTCACTGTGCTGAGACCCCTGGGCAAGGTCTTAACCACAAGTGTGCCTTTGTTCACCCAGTAGCAAAAAAGAAAAAAAAAAATACTGGGAAGATAACCGGCATTGGACAAGCGTCCCATACAGGAGGAGTTGAACTGGTAAATAGTTGAACTGGGAATAAGCACCTGCCTATTGACCCACTAAGTCTTGGGTGTAAAAAGCCCAACCGACTTTACGTTTTATATGTATATATATTTATTTCTTTTGTGGATTCCGGTTTTCATTCATTTTACAACTCTCTTTGCTTAACTGAGTATGCATGGTAGATTGTGCCGATCTGAGCAGATAGTTAATTCATCTCTATGTATGAGACTTGCATACATGCTAGTAGGCTTACGTTTCTGACCAACCATATTTGCTTAGGGTTACAAAAGTCCGCAAAACAGTGTAAACACAAAGTAGCACAAGGGTAACACGCTATATATATATATATATATATATATATATATATAAAAACTGAACTGGGAAGAAGGAGGGGCACTTTCAGTCTGTCGTTTGTAAACAATGGACGCAGCGTCATTGCGTCATTATGTCAGCGTACTACGTAGGTAAGGCTGAACTCAAAATTTGCCCCCCCCCTTTTTGAAAAAACAAAAAAAAAACAAAAAATGTAAAACTGATGAATGTAAGTCGGGGAGCATTTGTGTGTGCGTGTGTGTGTGTGTGTGTGTATATATATATATATATATATATATAAAAAATGCATTTTCCTAAAATTTTTGTCTCTGGATACAAAACAAGTTCACATTATGAACGCACCATTTCAAAAATTCAAACAATGCACGAGTTGCTCTTCTATTGACTGTCTCCCAACATCCCGCCCCACTGGCCTCCCATTGGCTAGGAGGGATGAAGCAGCTCTCTCCCATTGGCTAATATGGAGCTGCATCTCCGTAATACCCATGATGCTTTTCGTCTAAAGAACAGAGTTACTGTTGTTTTTTGAGTTTTTCGAGTGTTCTCATTGCAACTTTATTTTTTGGCTCAGGCTTTTAACCTTGCATAAACATTTGTAAGATTATAACTCTGCTATGAAGACATGGTCAACACACACACACACACACGGATGTGATTCCCGGGGCGAGTGAAAGGAAGCAGACTCGTGGCATGCAGTTGAGTGATATCGCAAAGGAATATGGCCAAACCCGTCTACCATCGGTACGATATTGAAGCAGAAGGAGGCCTTAAAAGGTATGCTTTCATCATTTTTAAAGGGTTTAGGGGTAGGATTGGGACCATTGGAACGATTCACACGTTTTACATGTAAAATGCGGTTCAATTTACAAAAAATCCAGGTTACAAAACCACTTTTGGAACGGATTAATTTCATATATATATATATATATATATATATATATATATATATATATATATAGAGATCGATCACTTTCTGCGGTTAATTGGGACCAAGACCCTCCCTGCGACCACCGATTTCCGGAAAGTAGGATCGACCCCTCTGACTGACGTATATGTGTATATAATATCATCAATAAATACATATTCAACACCATAAATGGTTATAATAACAATTAAACATTCAAAAATAATGCAGAGATGAGATTTCCTTTTGGCTTTTTCCCTTTTTCAGGGGTCGCCACAGCGAATGATTCGCACGTTTGATTTGGCATAAGTTTTTACTTTGGATGCCCTTCCTGACACAACCCTTTAGCCAGAGACAGAAACAGGCTGATGGCTTTGCAGCTACTCTTTATGAAAGTCAGCAATGGTTCTTTTACATGAACGTCTCACCATAGACAGTGAGAGACATAGCCCGCCTTTGATAACCCAGTTAGCTGCACTGGGGGGACAGTGACAATCTTGTGAAGAGTGGGACTCCAACTCCCAACCTTCGGATCAGCGATCCAGCACCCTATACCACTAGACCAGCACTGCCTGAAAAAAATATATATACATGTATTTTTTTTTTGCATAATTGGCCTTGTTTTGTGGCATTTTCCTTAACTTTTCCCCATATTGTCCCTTCATTTTCTCATATTTTAATTAGATGAATATTTAAAAAAAATGCGATGCACTGAAGCAGCATGAATTGAAGCCAAAGTCGTGAGGGACCCCTGTATATACTAATGTTCTTCATTTATCTCTTATTTGAATAGCAGGAACAATATGTCCATAAATGTTGCAATCACTTCCTTTATTCTTATCGTTTAAATATTTAAACAAGCAGTAATAATGTTAATAGAAATTCAATTTTTATCCCTCTCCAGACAAAGCCTGTAAGAGGATTGTTATAGTGTCATCCACCTGGCCTTCCCGGATCTTCCGAAATCAATTCCTACAGTTTTTGTTTAAATCTCTTCATATTTGCAGACATGTTGAAGACATGTTAAGCATATATGTTTCATCTTATCATGCTGTTTGGGTTTTTTCTTTACCACTTAATGTTCTGAAGTTAGTGAGCTTCACTATGTTCCTATGTGTCTTTGTTCTGAAATCAACTCCTCCTACGCTTTGTACAATTTTTTCAAACTTGGCAGACTCATTGAACAAGAGCTAAGGATACACATTATATAATGGTGATCGGGTGATTTTAACAGTTATGTTATCATATAATAAACAAATTTATACTCCTGAATAAGAACGTTCCTCACCCACCCCATGGAATATATAATATTATTATTACTGTTTTATAAGAAAGTTTAAGCGAAAAATATTCTTGTCAAATTCAAAAGTAATATCAGTACTGTGATCCAATTTCAAAATGAAGTGCTCATTGGGGATGTGTAGGGTTATAGGAAATGTTTAAATTTCTTTATACTTTGTAAGCCCTTACTTTCACTGTTTTACTGTATCAAGCTGGTTTGCAACAATGTTAGTTGTAAAATGCATTGTACAAATAAAACTGAATTGAATTAAACTATTATTATTATTATTATTATTTGGGCATATTTAGCTGACTTCAGCTCTTGTCGCTGTCCGGGCTTAGAGGTGTGTAGGGGAATGAAATTATACAGGAGCATAAGTGGAGCATACCATGCTTTAGAGAAATTGGTATAGCATCAATCTGATTTTTTTAAAAATTTATTTTATTTATTTTTTGTGATGTCAACATTGTCTATTTGTCCATTCTTATACGTGCATGTGGGAACTCTGGTGATATTTTGCATGCCTGTGTGTATATGTGGAAATAAAAGACTGAGTGATGCTAACCTCTCCTTTGTCTTCCTCTGTAAATTGTTTCAAGCCATAAAATAAACTCTAAAGAAAATAAATACACTTTTTAAATAATGTAAACAGGATTATATGTTCCATACACAAAAGGTAACTTTTTTTTAAGAAGGCAAAATAAACTATTACTGCCGTGTAATGCATTACCCATTTGAATAGGAAATCTTTTAACCCAATCACATTTAAGGAAGTGAATTATTTTGAAATCAATTGTCTGGTGTTCACATTGCTGACATTTTTTTCTGGCAGGCTGCTGCCTGGAAAGTGTCAAAGTCTATTTGAGCATTGACTGTTGTAAGAGAAAACAACAAACAAGCTTAAATTACTTTTGAATTATTTTGACACACAAATGTATGACGACTGAGATTTGATGTAGTGTTGGCCTTTTTATGACTGACACTGATGGTTAACATGGTTAATTGATGTTAACTAGATGTATTCTTATCTTATGTTGGAAAAGTCCTGCATATTTTGATTGGTTTTATTTCATAATTATAAGCAGATCATTTTAATACTTGATTTCAGAATGCTCAGTTTTGACATTCAGTACTGTCGTTTGTTATGTCTTCATAGGAGCGACTCTGTTCCTAAAGAATGGTCTCACTGAAGACTTTGGCTACAATCTTAATCAAGACCATCTGTTCATTAATTTAAGCAGCTCTTGTTCAGATAAAAGGGGTGTGTTAAACTTTATTTGGAGATAAGACTTGCATGGAAGGCTGGTCTCCAGGAACAGGATTTGTGACCACTGCTATAAAGTCTTATCATCCTTAAAATCTCAATTGTTAAGCCAGTCAAGAAAAGGGAGAGGAACGTGTCAGGCTTATTTTTTGTTGCTCCAGGACTTTGAGTCTGTTCATACGGCTAAGGTGGCAGTTTCAGAAACAGCTAAAGGATGCTTTGAACTGTTGCCCCATGCACCTTACTCATACGACCTGGCACCATCTGATCTTTGTCTGTTATCCAAGCTGAACTCCCACTTCTAGGGTCACCATTTTCAGCCTGAATAAGTCATCCATGATCTTTTGAGATGTATCTGGAGGCTTAACATGTGACCGATTTCTGTGAAGGGATAGCGAAGCTTGAGTGTTCGTGGACCAATTCATTTGAAGTTCAAGGAGGCAATTTGATGAAAAAGCACAGAAGAACAATCTTTCTCTTGGGACTTTGCTGTCCTTATTTATGTTACTTCAAAAGGTTCATAATCTCATCCAGGAAAAGTGAGAGATTTCCTTTTGGCCTTTTCCCTTTATCAGGGGTCGCCACAGCGAATGATTCGCACGTTTGGTTTGGCGTAGGTTTTTACGTCGGATGCCCTTTCTGTTCTTTGCTAAAGGAAGAGTCGTCTTCAGTAATCTGGCCAATATCTACTTCCTAGGCACAGCTTGTTGAATGCATAGTTCTTTGCTTGCTGCTTTTAGCTTAACAGTTGTGTCAGGCTAATTCAACTCTGCTTGATTCTCTTCCTTCTCTTCTTCTTTATCTAAAATATAAGGAAGCAATGATGTGTGAAAGAAGTGATAAACAGATGATATGTGGCAGTGTTGCTGTATTTACTGTATTTGTTCTTCACCTGACTACCTTTTGCTGACTTTACTCATCAGTGAATTCTTGCATGGATATGACTTTCTCTGTCTCCCGAACCATGTCCATCTTTTTTTCCTTTTTTTGGGGGGTGGGCCTGGAACCCTATCTGGTAAAGGTAAGGTAAAATCCGTTGGGCTTTTTACACCCGAGCCATTGTGGCTCATCAGGCCGGTGCTTATCCCCAGTTTCCATTGTGTGAAGCATCTCGGAGTTCAACTCCTCCTGGATGGGACACTAGTCCATCGCAGGTTACCTTCTCAGTATACAGGGATCCCTTGCTACTTCGTGTTTCAATTAATGTGGCTTCAGTGCAACGCGTTAAAAAAAAAAAAAAAAAAAATCATCGAATTAAAAAAATAAGGAAATTAAGGAATAAAAGGGGGAAAAGTTATGGAACATGTCACAAAAACAAAACCAATTATGCAAAAAACCCTAAACAAACAAAAAACAACCCAAAATCTTACATCAAAACTGGATACATTGTTGTATCTGTGTGTGCACGTATGTCGTCTTCTTCATACCATCTCTGTGTCCCCAGCTTACTAACGAGTTAGGTTCAGGATGGCCGTTCTTAGATGGATTTGTTTGTAAGTTGTTACAGGGCACTCTTTAGAGGGGAACGTATGTTTAAACCTTGTATAAGTAACCCAAACGAGTTTGTACTGTATACGCCACACCCCTCTGCCAGAGCCTAGTATTAAGTGTACCTCAGGATAATGTTTAATCATATTTCATTTTTATATTTATGATATATCTTGATATAGATTTTATTCTATTTCTACTCGTTCTTCAGTTTCATTTCATTTTCACTTTCACTTTCCACCTTGTACACGAATGTTGGGGAGTGTCTGTATTTATATTTTATTTATATCTTATTTTTTAAATGTTTAATTGTTCTTATAAGCAGTTATAGCATTGAATATTTATTTATTTTTTAATCTTACATACACATAAACATGTACGTATACGTCAGCCGTTTGTAGGGGTGGGGGGTGATCCTACTTCGCGGATTTTGATGGTCGCGTGGGGATCTCGGTCCCAATTAACCGCGGAAAGTGAGGGATCCCTGTAATTTTACTGGTACCTATTTATACTGCTGGGTGAACAGAGGCACACTTGTAGTTGAGACCTTGCCCAGAGGTCTTAGCACAGTGAGGGTTTCACTGGGATTCGAACACACAACCTCCCGATCATGAGCACAGCACCCTAACCAACTCGCCACCGGCCCCACTATCTGGTCAAGGACCAGTTTAGATTTGATTCTACTTTTTCATTACACATGTATGAATATAG
>CM045730.1:47080528-47118028 GCA_024760905.1 Plotosus lineatus | reverse complement strand
ACATTTCACGCCACCCCCCCCACTGCCCTGCGAGTATTATTTGTCTATAAAATTATTAGTACACCTCTTCATAACATTGTATCTTTATTAACATTAAAAACAAAGAAATGAAAGAAATATAGTTCAACTTTCAATAAAAAAACTTCATAAACATTGTTTTTAATCTGTAATAGAAAATATTTGAAGTGCACCGGTGTGCCTGAAATAAAAAAACCCCACACATCCTTATTTAAACTTATTCAACTTATTTATGTCTTAATATCTTTGTCCCTCTCTCCACCTTTCTCTTCGTCCCTGTTAGAAATTTTCCCGTGTTGTTTCTTGAGTGGTTGTTCACTGCACTTCATATCGTTAGCTCGTGTGAAAAACCACCACACCATAGCGTGACAATGAGAGTGCTGCTGCCAACTAGTGGAGTGGAGGTTCAATTACACTTAATTCTTTTACAGTATTTCAGAAAAGCATGTGCCCCATGGCCATAACGCACTCTCCCGGCATCACACCACACCCCACTGGCATCATACCATGCCCCCCTGAAGCACTGGTCTAAACACAAGTAATGCTGTACTTAAACTTGCTACTTTGACTGCATAAATGGTTTACACTGAGGACAGTGCAGTACACTTTAAGTACCTGTATGGCATACCCAAAACGTTCAAACATTGAAGTTGGCATCTTGACTACATAATAAAAAGGGGAGGGACCACCAATTTTCACCAGTTGGGGGAAGGAATTTTGTTGATGCTGAAACAGTGTAATTTCCATGATGTGTGGCAAAACCTCTACAGATAAATGAGGGAAATGAAAAATGTGTTCATCGCGTGTGTGTGTGTATGTGTGGGGTGTTAAATATTTTAGGTAGCAGGTTATGTAAAAACCATTGCCAAATTGTCCTCTCCAGTAAAAGCCCAGCTTGTGTAATGCTTGATCTGAGAATACACTACTTTGATTCAGTAATTTGTGCATGATGCAAATACATCATGTGCACAGTGCACCAACAGAAGTAGGTGTTTTTTTTTATTAACAAAGTGTTTGCTTCTGGGTCATTCATACATGGGATCAACTGTGTGGTGCAGCATGTTAACAAACTTGACAGAATTAATCAAGCTAAGCGCAAGTTCCATAACAGCTGAGGTTTTTTAAATTGCTTCAGTGTTTTAGTATGTATGAAGAAGAAATCTAAGCAGAGTAAATGAGATCCATGTCTTTTGCGATTTGACACCCTGCAGTATTAGTCATGTGTTTTTATGAGCTCATCGTTCTTGACTGACTTTAGAATGTTGTTGGCCATGTAGGACATGCCTTTACACTTCTCACCTGAGAGTGCAACAGTGAAGTGCATCAGCAGTGCACTCATGGCTAGTTTTTCTGTTGTCTAATTAAGCATTTGTAATATGCAAATTTAAACTTGTACAATTATGATTGACAGCTGATAATCACCTGAAACTATTATTTTGAATTCATCATGAAAATTGACCAGCACTACTCTTGCCATACTTCAGTTTTCAGATGTGGGAAGTACCTCGAATAAACTTATTTAAAATATTTTAATATCTGTTAAAACCAGGTACTTTTATACATTTGTTAATGTTTCTTATCCAGATACTCTGCGAATGTTTTCTGTTTTTAGCTACAGTCATATCTTGAACTAACCAAAATCTGTGGATGTTTCTAGAACACTTATGCAATCCTGGAAGTGTACTTTATTATTTTTGAGACTCAGAATTACACAAAGGAATGCTGAATCTCTGTTGGTCTTTGTGTAATGGCATGGAGCAATGCCAAATCATATTATATAATAATTTATATCAGTTGTAATCATGGCTGGGTCACATAATGTCCGGTATAAACTGCTAGGTCATTAGTCATTTTCATGAATAAGAACAAGTTATAGTGCCAGTATGTGCACACCTCAAATGATCCATTTAGAAGTTTTAATTGGTGAAATGTATTACAGTGCCCTAAAGGACACTGTACTACACTTAATAATTATTTGACGAAGGTGAGGCTTATAATTCAGGTGGTAGGGAATTGTTTTAGTCCATTCACTGAGCCCAAGGCATGGTTTTAGCATGTACCACATAGGATCATGAATTTAAAACTAAATCAACATTTTTGTAGTGTCTAGGGTTGTTCTTTTTATTTATTTATTTATTTATTTTTTATATTAAACATTTCTTTTTTTTTCCATTTTCTGAATTGCTTAATCCTAATCAGGGTTGTGTTGCAGTTGTGTCTGGGTGAAGGCAGGATGCAACCCGGATAGTTTCTACTTTGATGCTCCTGGTTTTTTAGCTCTATACAGTAGGCCCTTGACTATTCGCGGTTTTTGCACCCACGGTTTGACTATTCGCTGACTGCCGAGCAACCGGCACGTGATTCAAATTCAGCCAATGGCTGCCCTCCTTTCTCTTGATTGGTTGAGCTGATGTTCCGCCCCTTTTTCCTCATTCGCGCACAAGTTGTCAATGAACCTCTTTTTGGTGTGTGTTTTAATTACCAGTTAAGCTTTATACCACCACTCAAACGCTGTGCGTCTTCTCTGGCTAAGCGATAGAAAACGCTGGATGTCTCTTCTGAAGAAATAAGACTTTCTCCTGAGAAATGACGGTTTTCTCTGAACTGTTGTAGTAAAATCTTTTTCAATTATTATTCCAGTACAGTACACAAGTTCATGTTTATGCGTGAGATTTTATGTTCTGTAGCATGTTTAACAAATGATACCAAAAGGATAAACTTTATTACAGTACTCTTCATGTCCTTTTACATTGAAGTTGGAGTGACGTCTCCAAGATGGCGCAGCCCAGAAGGCGACGTCGCGGAGTTCTCAGAGTCAAATTGTTTCTTTGTTCGTTTTATTTGTTGTTTTGTTTGTTCATGTTTTACTCGGTGCTCATCTACGACCTGTTGACTGTACTACAGCGATAAGATCGGAGTATCTTCGGGGATGTATAACTAAGCAGAGCTAGCATGCTATCAGCAGGGCTAGCATGCTATTGTTCGTTTTAATTTGTTTTATTTGTTGTTTTGTTTGTTCATCTTATCGGGTGTACTCTCCTCATGCCATGTTTCACAGAAACACAGTCCTGTAGATCCCTCTGCGCTGCAATCTGAGCATGAAGCTTGTCCGTCTTGTTTCGCAGGGACTGAACATTCTAAAGTAGTATGGCCGGAAGTTCTATCCAAGCGCCAGAGAATCTGAGACCTCCGCCTGGGCTTAATGATAGCATAGCATAGCATAGCAGCGCAGAGGGATCTACAGGACTGTGTTTCTGTGAAACATGGGTCAAGGAGAGTACACAGTCCTGTAGATCCCTCTGTGCTGCAATCTGATCATGAAGCTCGTCCATCTTGTTTCGCAGGGACTGAACATTTTAAAGCAGTATGGCCGGAAGTGCTAACCAAGCACCGGAGAATCTGAGAACTCCGCCTGGGCTTAATGATAGCATAGCATAGCATAGCAGCTCACGATAGGAGTTGTTGCGTGCTTAGTTGCTCGAAGCTGAAGCTGCTCATAGCTGTAGTAGGGTCGACTGATCATAGACAAGCATAGTGCAAAACATGAACAAACAAATAAAACAAATTAAAATGAACAAAGAAACAATTTGACTCTGAGAACTCCACGACGTTGCCCTCTAGGCAGCGCCATCTTGGAGACGTCAATCCAAGACGTCACTCCAAGTTCAATTTAAAAGGACATGAAGCGTAATAAAGTTTATCCTTTTCGTATCATTTGTTAAACATGCTACAGAACATAAAATCTCACGCACAAACATCGTACTGTACTGGAATAATAATTGAAAAAAGACTAAAACGAGTGCTTTACAACAGTATATGCTGTATAATGTTTATATTTTATCATCAATAAATATAACAGAAAAAATTGAAACGTTTTTCTTAATCATTACTATATTTTACTACATTAATACTGAAGTAATAAGTAAGACTATAGAATGTGTTTAAGAAGCATATTTTAGCGCATGTAATAGATACATCATATTTTACTGCCGGCTGCTCATTCGCGCATGTGACGTCAAATATGGGGTTTTCCTTCTGCGTACAGAACTCGCAGATTATCTCGATTCGTGGGAAGGCCCGGAACCGAACCCCCGCGAATGTCAAGGGCCTACTGTATTTCTGTGTAGCTCAGGGTTGTTCAGCTTCACTGTACAGAAGGCCCTTGACTATTCGTGGTTTTGCACTCGCGGCTTTGTATGTTTGCGGCTTGCCTAGCAACTGTCACGTGATTCAAAGTCAGCCAATAGCTGTTCTCCCTCCTACTGATTGGTTGAGATGATGTCACGCCCCTTTTTTCTCATTCACGCACACTTTGTGCCTGTGCTTTTTAAGTGTGTGTGTTTTTGTTACAGCAGTGCTTCTCAATTATTTTCTGTTGCGCCCCCCCTAGGAAGAGGAAAACATTGCATGCCCCTCCAATATAAATAGTGTTATTTGTCTAAAAATTGTTATAAGTAGTCCTCTGCATAATACTGTATCCTTATTAATTTAAATCCTTATCTTTATGGAATACAAAAAATGAAAAATTAAGAAATATATCCATACATAAACAAAAAGTTTTAAAGTGCCTGAAATTAAAAAGTATCCTTATTGAAACTAAACATTTTTTGACCAACAATTTGAACCATTCGATACTGAAAAATAAAATTAGTCAACAACAAATAATAAATTCAAATTGATCAGTAATATTAACTCAGGAACACAATATATAAAACACTTTAATCTACAAAACAAAAATGAATAAAATAATTTGTATTATTATTGTTATTATTTTTGTCAAAATGATTTAAGTCCAGTTTAATGGCTACAGTGAGCCCGTTTTGCAGTGCACAGCTTTTCGAAGCGGGGTTTAAAGCACGATACTCTCAGCTCCTGCTCAATGCTGAACTGGGATCTGGACTTATTTTTGCAATGCTGACGTCATCCAGCATGGCGGAGACTTTGTCTGCTGCAGGTAGGATCAGTTCCTCTGCTGTGCCATGGGGAGTTTTTGCAATGGGAAGTTTGGTACTCCATCTTATCTGATGCTAACAGAGCTTTCTGGATTGCTGGAGTAGCATTCTCAAAGCGGGATGGTTGTTGGCAATATTCGGCACGTTTTCACTGAGAAAACTCGCGCGGCTGATCACCGTGATTGGGGTGTGATGTCTTTAAGTGATGCCTGAATTTATTTGGCTTCATGCTGTCTGCTGCCAATGTTTTCAGACACAGTAAACACGGTGGTCTTTCCTCATTTCTCACCACAGCACAGTGAAGCCGAGTGCTACATCCGCTTCATCATACCACCTCGACTTAGCTTTCAGGAGTCTTCGTCACCATCACGTCCTTCGTAGGCTCTTCTTTGTCTTTATTTCTTATATCAATGTTGTTTTGTCATAGTTTTAATTTACAAAAACGACAGCAACACAGAAAAGTATATGATTTATTTTAAGAATGAACCTGCTCAACATTCTTTTAAATTATCTTAATGCTGCCCTGACCGCCCATTCTCAGAGTGGAGAACCGCACCACACCCAGTCTTTTATTTTGTCACTGGGAGGAGAGTTATTTAATTCGGAGATTGCTGTGTATAAACAAATCTCATCCACCGTCTCTTCAGCTGGGATTTCCGTTTCTGGTTTACAAACCATGGCGGTGGAAAAAAATCTCTCACGATGATGGTGATGGTGAGAACACTCCTTGCCATGAGCACAATAATTTGGAAATCCACCAACACAACAGATCATAAACACTGAGACTCTCAATGTAGCTGATGGGCATGTCCTCAAGAACACACAAAATCACCCGGCTCACACCAAGTAAATATCCGCCTATACCTGTGACTGTTAATTTTCATCTATGTAATTTTCAATCTCAAAAGACCATTTTTGGAAGGGTACCCGAACTTTGCAGGACTCTGCCTTAGGCAGATTCTCCCATCATTCAGGTGAATGCTGGTTTAACTCTCTAACCCCTGGAAGCCAGAGAGGTGAAACAGCTGCATGCGGAGCCGTGGGTTGCCGACCCGATATAATGCAAAGTATGTAAATATAATGCAATACCTCCCCCTTCTGGGCATTTTTGAAAACTACAGTGCTGTATGTTTAATGGAAGATACTAGTCCTTCTCAAAAAATTTGCATATTGTGATGAAGTTCATTATTTTCTGTAATGTACTGATAAAAATTAAACTTTGATATATTTTAGATTCATTGCACACCAACTAAAATATTTCAGGTATTTTATTGTTGTAATACTGATGATTTTGGCATACAGCTCATGAAAACCCAAAATCCTTTTGCAGAAATGACTGCTTCAATGCGGCGTGGCATGGAGGCAATCAACCTGTGGCACTGCTGAGGTGTTATGGAGGCCCAGGATGCTTCGATAGCGGCCTTAAGCTCATCCACAGTGTTGGGTCTGGTGTCTCTCAACTTTCTCTTCACAATATCCCACAGATTCTCTATGGGGTTCAGGTCAGGAGAGTTGGCAGGCCAATTGAGCACAGTAATACCATGGTCAGTAAACCATTTACCAGTTGTTTTGGCACTGTGAGCAGGTGCCAGGTCGTGCTGAAAAATGAAATCTTCATTTCCATAAAGCTTTTCAACAGATGGAAGTATGAAATGCTCCAAAATCCCCTGATAGCTATCTGCATTGACCCTGCCCTTGATAAAACACAGTGGACCAACACCAGCAGCTGACATGGCACCCCAGACCATCACTGACGGTGGGTACTTGCCACTGGACTTCAGGCATTTTGGCATTTCCTTCTCCCCAGTCTTCCTCCAGACTCTGGCAACTTGATTTCTGAATGACATGCAAATTTGCTTTCAAATTTTCTTTCCCCAGTGCGGCTAACTGGGTTATTAAAGGCAGGCCATGTTTCTCACTGTCTATGGTGAGAGGCATGTAAAAGAACCATTGCTGACATTCGTAAAGAGTAGGCTGCAAAGTCGTCAGCGTGTTTCTGTCCCTTGCTAAAAGGGTTGTGACAGGAAGGGCATCCAACGTAAAAACCTCTGCCAAATCAAACGTGCGAGTCAGATGATTCGCTGTGGCGACTCCCGAGTAAAAGGGAAAAAGCCGAAAGGAAGACAAACAGACATGCAAATTTGCTTTCATCCGAAAAAAATACTTTGGACCACTGAGCAACAGTCCAGTGCTGCTTCTCTGTAGCCCAGGTCAGGCGCTTCTGCCACGGTTTCTGGTTTAAAAGTGGCTGGACTTGGGGAATGCGGCACCTGTAGCCCATTATCTGCACACGCCTGTGCACGGTGGCTCTGAATGTTTCCACTGCTTCCACAGGTCCCCCAAGGTCTGGAATCGGCCCTTCTTTCACTTTTTCCTTCCCACAGACGTCACACTGAGGTGCCTTGATACAGCACTCTGGGAATAGCCTATTCGCTCAGAGATTTCTTTCTGTGTCTTACCCTCTTGCTTGAGGGTGTCAATGATGGCCTTCTGGACAGCAGTCAGGTCGGCAGTCTTACCCATGATTGCGGTTTTGAGTAATGAACCAGTCGGCCCCCTACTTACGAAACCCCCTGGGTACAAAAATCCCGGGTTACGAAAAACATTTTCCTAAGCTTTCGTCCCCGGGATATGAAAACAACCCCCTCTTATGAAAAGCACCATTCAAAATTCAAACCATGTGTGAGTTGCTCTCTCATTGGCTGTCTCCCAACATCCCGCCCCACTGGCCTCCCATTGACCCGGAAGGGACCTGTACTGTACCTATTACTCTATCCATACCTTTTGTCCACCACACGCGTGAGAAGAGTTGAATAGGACTGTTGGCTAGTTTTTTTGTTGAGTGATTGTTTTATCCATTTTCCAACCCTTTTGTTTTATTTGATTGTGTCCCACGAAAGTGAATCCTGAAACTGAGAAGAAGAAGAGGGCTCCATTGTCCATCAAAATGAAGCAGGAGATTATAAAAAAAGTATGAAAGGGGGATGCGATTGAGCGAAATCGCAAAGGAGTATGGCCGAAATCCTTCCACAATTGGAACGATACTCAAGCAGAAGGACACCTTAAAGGCGACGACCCCTTCGAATGGTTTCTTTGTTATATCGAAAAGGAGGTCATCACTGAATGATGAGATGGAGAGACTCTTATTCCTTATATATAAATGAGAATAAATTAGAAAGAAATTGCTGGAGATACAGTAACGCAGGCAATAATTTCAGAAAAAGCAACAACAATATTTAGTGACCTCGTGAAGGAGGGTGGGGGTGAGGGTTCTTTGAACCAGAAACCCCTGGACTTTAAAGCGTCACATGGGTGGTTCGTGAGATTTAAGAGGAGGACTGGAATCCACTCGGTCATACGGCATGGTGAGGCATCGAGTTCAGACCAGAAGGCGGCAGAAGAATTTATAAAAAGAACTTGTCGTGGAAGAAGGCTACATTCCACAACAAGTTTTTAAATGCTATGAAACTGGACTCTTCTGGAAGAAGATGCCTCGCCGGACCTTCATCACAGCAGAGGAGAAGACAATGCCAGGCTATAAGCCCATGAAGGACCGCCTTACGCTTGCTCTTTGTTCGAATGCAAGCGGAGATTTTAAGATTAAGCCCCCACTTGTGTACCACTCGGAAAACCCCCCAGCCTTCAAAGCTCACAAAATCTTGAAAGAGAAACTGAACGTCATGTTGAGGGTCAATGCCAAGTCTTGGGTCACCCGAAAATTTTTTTTGATTGGGTGAACTTGGTGTTTGGCCCTTCCGTGAAGAAGTTCCTCGAGGAGAACAACCTCCCCCTCAAGTGTCTGCTCGTTCTTGATAATGCCCCCACCCACCTACCCGGCCTCGAAGATGATATCCTGGACGAATTTGCATTCATCAAGGTGCTGTTCCTTCCTCCAAACACCACCCCTCTGCTCCAACCCATGGACTAGCAAGTCATAGCAAATTTCAAAAAACTTTACACAAAATTTCTTTTTAAAACGTGTTTTGACGGAAAATACCCAGCTCACCCTTCGTGAGTTTTGGAAACACCACTTCAACAACGTGGTGTGCTTGAAATTGATGGACATGGCTTGGCAGGGGGTGGCCATGCTGACCCTTAATGCTGCGTGGAGGAAGTTGTGGCTGCATGCCGTTGATCTGGGAGACTTCGAGGTGGAGGGCGAGCCTCAACCTGAGCCTGAGGTGAACGAGATCGTGTCTCTGGGAAAGGCAATGGGGCTTGACCATTGCGTACTGAAATTTTTTTCAAATTTTTGTTTATTTACATGTCAATCAATCTGGATGTCGTGCCAAAATTCTGGCGTAGGCAGCAGCCATAACAGCCTTGTCATGGCTGTATAAGAAGTGCAAAGAAATCCGCAGTAGAGGCCCAAAGTTCTTTCTGCAAGGTGTTTTTATTGAGACACCATCTCTAGCTAGCTGGCCATTGACTGTAAATAGTTAATCTGCCCTTTGATAGGTGTTGCTTTTATTCGTACTGGCTTTCTAGCCATCCTCCTCACCAAATTTGGAACCTGGTGGGAGAGCCGGTTTAGTCGCTGACCACTAGGGGTGTCATTAAAAACCCATTTTTGGTATCGATATATTGATTAAAAAAAATTTCCGATGTATCGATGCATTAGAATATTGCTGTACTGTTTCATAAATGCATTAAATAGAACAGACTAAAATATATTACAGTAGTTTGTATAATGCATTGAATATTTTATAATAAAATGACCAACTACTAAAGCCAAATCTGAAATAAAAGACAGGAAATAGTTTTCCACCAACAAGATTTTAATTAATACCTTTTTGTATTTAACAAATCTATAAACATTTGTTTACTAGTTAATTTCAAGCAAGTTGTTTCTAGTCTACAAACACTTGTCAATTGAAAAGTTTAAGAGATATGCATTTTTACAATTCATAATTATGATGCAAGAAGATGCACATATCTGCTTTATCCGGTGATAAGTGTGTCTTGTTCAAAATGTTCCCTGCTGTCGAGAACATGCGCTCTGATGGCACACTAGAAGCAGGGTGGTGCCATTTACCATACAGAGAGGCGGGACGTACCATTTACCATACAGAGAGGCGGGACGTACCATTTCCTTGGGGTGTCATTGAAAATGGCACTTACTACAGATGCTGTCATGAACACAGGAAGCTTGGACTAACACTCGGCATTACGCTAAGCTGGTTTTCGACTGAAACTATATAACGTTTTTTCGTACATTATTTTATTTATTCAAAGATACCACTTGCTCTAGTGTTATTTAAATTAAAACAGCTTTGTATGAAATTTAATATAAGATGAATTTTATATAACGTTAGAAGTATCGATATCCCTTTTATAGGTATCGATTATAGATCGACATAATTATATCGGCGATATTCCAATTCTCAATGACATTCCTACTGACCACTCGACCATGCAACAGGTTGTACTGGCTTACATGTTACCAGTCTGTAGCAGGGCAAAAACTGACCTGACATACCAGTCCATTTGTGTTTGCTGCTGTGTGTGTGTGTGTGTGTGTGTGTGTGTGTGTGTGTGTGTGTGTGTAAATAATACAGTACAAGTTTTACGCACATGTGAAGGAATGGTGTAGAGTGAAAGTGCCTTATTATATATAACTAATGACATTTAACTTAAAGAACTCCAAGTAAAAATTCTATAAAGCATGGTAAACAGTAATAAATGAAGCTAATTCAATATTATGTACATGCTTAGAGGAGAGTGGGCAAGGTGATCCCTTTTTCAAATTTTGGACACAGGACTGAAAATTATCTTAATTATTAACATTGTTTTACCGATAAGACCTTCATACATATGTTTGTCACTGAGCAAAAAGTAAAGTAAGGGTGCATTATGATAACCCCCTGAAATTCAGGTTTTTATCCCAAGTATCACCAACTGATACCTAGATGATCAGCCAAGCAGATTACACATTCATGAACAAAGAAACTTTATTCAAAGATGAAACAACTCTATTTAAGCAAATTAACACTTTTAAATCTTTTTAGAAGAAGCAATGTGAGATGCCAGATCATTTTCTTGTTCTTCACTGAAAACATATTTTGTGCGTGCCAGTTTCTCATACCCTGTTAATGTCTCGGCACCATGCTGGCATGTTTTGCAGAATCATTTTAGGGTCATTCGATCAATATTGTGTTCTTGGGCAACAGTTTAATATTTACCCCCTTCAGCACATTTTTGAGCTGCTCTTTTAGGCACATCTTTAGGTGTGCCTGCCCTGTTAGTTTTCCTTTGGTATTTCCATGGCATTTCTTACCACAAAGAACAAACATTACATGATTTATGGCCTTCATCAAAGTACTCGTTTCAATAACATGAATTCAAATCATTATTATTATGATTATTATTATTATTAGTAGTAGTATTATCATACTATATTTTCTTAGCTTTCCTTTGGAGGTGGTCTTTTTACTACCTGATAAACATAGGCATCATATTTTTATTATAATATTAATAATATACATACAAACCAGATTGCAAAAAGGATGGGACACTAGACAAATTGTGAATAAAAACTAAATGCAATGATGTGGAAGTGCCAAATTTCAATATTTTATTCCGAATAGAACATAGATGACATGGTCAAAAGTTTAAACTGAGAATATGTATAATTTTAATGGGAAAATATGTTGCTTTTAAATTTCATGGTGTCAATAAATCTCAAAGTTGAGACAAGGCCCTTTTGACCACTGTGAGGCATCCCTTCTTCTTACAACAGTCTGCAAACATCTGGAGACCTAGGAGACAAGTTTCTCAAGTTTAGAAATGGGAATGTTGTCCCATTCTTGTCTAATACAGGCCTTGAACTGTTCAACTGTCTTGGGCCTTTTTTGTTGCACCTTTCTCTTGATGATGCACCAAATGTTCTCTATAGGTGAAATATCTGGACTGCTGGCTGGCCATTTCAATACCCGGATCCTTTTCCCACGCAGCCATGATGTTGTAATTAATGCTGCATGTGGTTTTCCATTATCATGTTGAAAAATGCAAGGTCTTCTCTGAAAGAGATGATGTCTGGATGGGAGTATATGTTGTTCTTGAACCTGAATATAACTTTCTGCATTGACTGTGCCTTTCCAGATGTGCAAGCTGCCCATGCCACATGCACTCATACAACCCCATACCATCACAGATGCAGGTTTCTGAACTGAGTGCTGATAACAACTTGGGTTGTCCTTGTCCTCTTTAGTCCGGATGACATGGCGTCCCAGTTTTCCGTGAAGAACTTTGAATGACCTACCGATAATAGTTTTTGGAAGTATTGCTGAGCCCATTCTGTGATTTCCCTTACAGTAGCATTCCTGTTTGTGGTGCAGTGCTATTTAAGGACCCGGATATCAAGGGTTTTTCGGTCTTGACCCTTACGTGCAGAGATTGTTCCAGATTCTCTGAATATTTGAATGATGTTATGCAGTCTAGATGATAACTTCAAACTCTTTGCAATTTTTTTGCTGGGAAACACCTTTCTGATATTGCTCCACTATCTTTCTGTGCAACATTGGGGGGAATTGGTGATCCTCTACCCATCTTTGCTTCTGAGAGACACTTCCACTCTAAGAAGCTCTTTTTATACTCCGTCATGTTGCCAATGGACCTCATTCGTGGTAATTGGTCTTTCAGCTGTTCTTTTATAAGTGCAATTGACTTTTCCAGTCTCTTATTGCTACCTGTCCGAATCTTTCTGAGATTTGTTGACTCCATGTAATTTAAAATCAATATATTTTCCCCTTAAAATGATACATTTTCTCAGTTTAAACTTTTGACCTGTCATCTATGTTCTATTCAGAATAAAATATTGAAATTTGGCACTTACACATCATTGCATTCAGTTTTTATTCACAATTTGTGTAGTGTCCCAACTATTTTGGAATTTGGTTTGTGCATTATTGTTCTTAAATTTTTATAAAAACATAATTTTCATACAAATTATGGTGTGTATACATAATTGCATAAGGGTATGGGGTAAGTTGATCCCTGATCAACATGCCCCAACTACTAGTGATCATCTTGCTCCATGGGCAGCCATATTAATTTTTAGAATACTGCAGGCATGAAAAACATAATCTTGAACTAGATTTGCTTATGTCTTAGTGCCGAAATATTTAAAATAAATAGATATAGAAAACTGACATCTAATACTTAAGGTGTATGAAATAATATGCAATGCCAAAAGTTTGATCTTATACTCCGATCTTATAGCTGTAGTAGAGTCGACCGGTCGTAGACGAGTATAGAGCAAAACATGAACAAATAAAACAAATTAAAACGAACAAAGAAACAATTTGACTCTGAGACCTCTGCGACGTCTAGTTTGCACTGCTCTTTGAATTGAGTGATACTCATCATAGTTTGAGATCTTTGATCTTTTTGGCAACTTCTGTTTGGAACAAACTTGGTCTTAGAACAAATATAGACTACTGAATTTCAGGAAAAAAAAAGTTACTTTTTCATGGCCATTTTGAATTTATAACTTAATCGAACCACAAACACCTATCCAATCAATGTAATCTTTCTGATCAATTTTATCTTTATTTATATTTAAAAAAGTTTTTAGTGATCCTAAACAACAAGTCTATATACAATGAATATGACTTGCAGTGGATTTGAAGGTGCAAAAATCACTAGTGAATACCCAATAGGTCTTATCTACCATTATCAGTTAATTTTGCTCGAGTATACAGGTTGATTGTTGAAACAACTCCAGAAGGAAGAAAGGTGATGTTTGCAATGACCACACTCAGTGCAGGGGTGAGTGACAATTAATATTTGTGTACAATCATTAATTTTCTGAACTACTTAATTATTATTAGGGTCGCTGGGAGGCTGCTGCCCATCTCAGCTGACTCTGGGCAAGGGCAGAGTCTGGACAGCTCGCCAGGCCATCGCAGGGCAGAAACACACTGACAGCTATGCAGCTACTCTTGATGAAAGTTAGCAATGGTTGTTTTACATGCATTTCACCATAGACAGTGTTAGACATGGCTGGTCTTTGGTAACCCAGTTAGCTGCACTGGGGGGGGACAGTGACAACCTGTTGAGAGTGGGGTTTGAACCCCCAACTTTAGGATCTGTGATCTAGCTCTTTACCACCAGGCCACCACTGCCCCAATTTGTGTACATGAGTAAGCAAATTCAGCAAAAAGACTGTATTGTACTTCTTTTTCATTTCCTAGAGAACACATTTCCATATTTATTCATGATTTGAAAGCGAATGGGACCCAATTATGCTTGCAGTCTTCTTGTCACTCTTGGAGAAGCTAAACTGCTGACCTAATGCTGATCAAGGTTTCTACCTTTTTTGTTTTGGAAAAATAATACTTTTCCCTTAAAAATTGGCACACATGATTTTTAAATTTTTTTTTATAAATATCATGAGAGCAGCAGTGAAGCGTGATGGCTGATCAGCAGAATGTCATCTCGTATATGTGATGGTAACAAGATGTTTTTCAAGATTGATGGCGTTGTTATTGAACAGGCGTTGGCCCAGACATCCTAAGAGCCGAGAGCTCAGTCAGACTCTGATTCATTGCATTTACGATCTTTTTTCTTAGTTCATATTTGTAGAGGACATTAAAAGTCACATAATAGGCTTATAATCCCAGGTACATTGAGCTGTACTACAGATCTCACCACATTTGTATTAAGGTGTGTCAACACAGGCTGAGCGTGTGGGGGCTAATGGTCTCTCTTTATGGTTTTCATAAAAGTGATTCTAGTCATCAAAAAACAAAATCATGGAGATTTTATTTGTTCTCATTTCATTTAAAGAGGAAAAAATGCTGCTTGTGCCATTGATTTCATTTCCAAAATTAAATTATAAACTATACATCAGTTCATTAGTAGTAACAACTCACCAGTTGTACCGTATTTGCCAGACTATATGTCGCTCCGGAGTACAAGACATTGGCTAAAAAATGCATAATAAAGAAGAAGAAAAAAAAAAACTTGTAAAAGTTGCACTGGACTATAAGTCACAAACTCATGGAAACTGTGTCTACCTTGGCTTGGAAATCTGCTGGCAGTTTTTCACAGTGTGGTCCTCGCTCTGATGGAGAGGCAGTCGCTTTGCATGAAGCGGTAAACCAAGAAAGTCCTCACGCAAAGTCATTTCTCAAGGTCATCTCCCTGACAGCTACCTGAACGAGGAGACGCAACTGCACTGTTGACAAGCCTCTCCCTTAGGCTGAAGCCGCCATATGCGAGCTTGTTCCTCTAGCTGCGGGTGATAAAAAACATGTGAAATTGTTTATGATGACGAACAGAATTATATGTATTAATTTCACTTATAAGTTACTCTGGAGTATAAGTCGCACTTTCAGCCAAAGTATGAAAAAAGTGCGACTTATAGTCTGAAAAATACAGTAATCTGTATTAATAATAAAGTGATATATGCATAAACAGTAGCGGTTTAACAGTATTGACGTACTGACCTTTTCGGCAGTACAAGACTCTTACTTCGATTCCTCTGTGTATCGAATGATTTGTTATTTGTTCAACAGAAATTATGAATTGCTTATTTCACAGTCCCTGATAGGGGAAAAGTAGCTTTCTCTTCACATCAAATTAGCGATAGGGTGTTAAAAGGCTGTTTTGCTTGGATACTAGTATATCACTGTGGAAAAGAATTACTAGATACCGTCAGCAGTAAGTGGGAGTGAGAAGATTCCCCTAGGGATTTACAGTCAGTTGTAAGGGCTGGTGATGGTCAGTGCAGGGTAAAATGTTAATATGCTGAATCTGTTGAATATGAGTACAGTCCTGAACCACAGGCATAGCTGACAGATAGCCTTTTATATTGATTGAGGCCAGATTAAAGATATAATCATGGAATAGATTTTTTTGGTTGAAATAAAAAGCACATACTGGACTTACAGTAGAATAAGGGCAGCAACATGCTCCCGACATGCCCCCTTTGAATGTTATTGCATTCTTCTCCCCAGCTTTTGTTTCTTTTCATGCTGCATGTCAATTGATCGCAAAACACTGGCATTATTAACCTGAATTCCTCTGCTTTTATAGTTCTTGGTGTTTTACTTGCTTGAAAATGGAAGCATTCATTCATTCATTCAAGTTCTGAATTGCTTAATTTCTAATTAGGAACAAGGTGGCTGGCGCCCATCTCAGCCGACTCTGGGCGAGGGCTGAGTACTTATGAGTTGCAATGGTTCCTTTACATGCCTCTCACCATAGACACTGAGAGACATAGCCGGCCTTTGATAACCCAGTTCGCTGCACTGCGGGGATAGCAGTGACAACTTAAATGCTATGTTTAGCTAATAGTCATTGCACTATTGGAAATGTATTGCATCAAAACACCACTGAACCTAGATTATAATAAATTTGAATCTTGCACATGCATGGACTTATCAGTAGTTCATTCCACTGTGCAATGCACTTCAGGGTCATAACTAATATAAATATGTAGGCAATGCCTAAAAATGGAGCCCCCGACAGACATCTCTTTTGCTTGGTATCTGAGGCTGTTGTTATAAGAATGCGATTTCTTTAAGGGCTGAGTCAACTTCCGCCCTGGAGGGAAAAAAATATGACTTTTCTGCATTATCCAAACAATGGTTTGGAGTGAAAGAAGAAAACATTCGGTACCCCTTTAACTAGCTGATCATTTGTTATTTTATCTATTTAACCAGCTTGTATTCCATGCTCGCATTATTGTTTTGTGGTGTTTTGCTTGCCAAATGTTTGTATGCCGACAAATGTTTGTCTACCTGTTAGATTGTGGGGTTTCCTTCTTTTTTCTTTTTTTTGACTCACTGCAAGTCTAATTGCTGCACATTGTTATGCAAGTCAACAATGGATAATAACCAATCAGTATCAACTCAGCAACAGGGCAGCCATATTGCTTTTTTGTGATGGGAAGATGGGATGTACTACACTCATTGTCTGAGGCAAAACTTGCAGAACGTCACCTGAGAATTTAAGACACCAAGAGCGAATGACGACTGGTTAGACTTCAATAATAACCTTCTATGCCTTGTAGAGAGGCCATTACAGCTCATAGCCAGAACCTTTTCCAATGACTCACCATGTAGCTTGTGCTAACACTTTATAGCCTACGTTGCCTATACATAAGATTTGCCCTTTTTAATAAAGTTTTCTTGATAGTCACGGACAGAAAACTACAGGCAGACGGCTATAGTCAATAGACTGATTATTCGTATAACGAGGAAGCAGGCTAACAGTAAGAAACATTATCTGTAACTAGATTCACTAGAGTATCAGCATTTGAGGTCCTGCACGTATAATGCCCACATCAGGGGATATGACCATTCAGTCTACTGTCTTGATCTCCTTCCAAAGGCCATTAGTGCCATTCAAGACTGCGAGCACTCTCCCTGGCTTTAGATTAAGTCTTCATGCATTTTATCTGCTCTCATCTATTGATCACTTCGAAGTTTTGTTGGACAAGATACAGAGACATCGGCAGTGAAAGTACCTCATCAAACATTTATGGTGCCATGGTGAATAATTGAGCCGCCGACCCTCCTAGAGTTCACCTCATCATTACTATTCACGTAGCTGCTGTTTGTCTATAGCATTCAGAGGGTGCCTGTGTCTTTTGAGTGCTCTTTCTTAACCTAGCTAGAATGATGAATCCTTGTGTTTGTGCAGGCAAGAGGAAGTGGAAAGCCTTGATTATGGTCTTCATGGTCTTTCACTGCACTTAAAACTTGCTCTCTGCCTGATTATAGACATCAAGGCTATAGGGCAAAGAGACACCAGTGCTGTGGTTTAACTGGCTGCATTTTCTATCAGGGACCGAATAGTGGCTTGTGCACCCCCCGAACTTTTTATAGATTACGATTGAGCACAGTTGCAGTACAGTGCAATTGATTCATGTATTATGCTTTGTAATGATGGTTGCTGAGAGGAACAAATGGGCTCAGGCTCCTGGTAGTTAGGTTTTTTCCTTTTATTAAGCATCCAGAGAAAGAAACTATTCACTTATGATACAAAATTCAACACTTGGTGAAAATGATGAAACTAGCGACTCCAAGAGGATTTTTTTGTTTTTTTGTCCCCCCCCCCCATTTTAGCCATTATTTAGCCGTATTACATTCCCACCCACCATATTTCCAGGGAGGGGCAAAAGCATGCACTCATGACGTGCAATGCTCGCCACCTGCTTCATTTCAAAAAACCGCGGCTCATTGTACTATTGAGTTTACACTCGGAGGGAAAGCACTATCCAACCCCTTGTACAAATGAGTTCACAGACATTCACGATTGACTGTGAGTGACACGGAAGTGAGCGTATGCTGTGCTGTCCCTCCATCCAGTGAGAGCTTGGCCAGTTAGCTCTGATGGAAACATGGCTACAGACAGCTGTGGCATTAACCTAGATTTTAACTTGCGAGCTCTGGGCTCTTGGAGGTTTTTAATATGACTATTATATGCTGGGTTTATTTGTCAGACATATGAACAAAATAAAATCCAACAAATGTGAGGCAAGTGAATGAGGTGATATATAGGTGGCATAAGGTCGAGTCTTTTTATTCAAATTTGTTTTGTGGCCTGTACAATATCAGTTTGGGTCAGTGGTGTTGGTTTACTGATCTGAATGACCGGGGTTCAAGCCCCACCATCGCTGGGTTGTCACTGCTGTTCCCTCAGTGCAAATCCCTTGGTTATCAAAGGCCAGCCATGTCTCTCACTGGCTGTGGTGAAACGCATGCAAAGGAACCATTGATCTTTGTTTGTTAAGAGTAGGCCAGAGAGTCATCCTCAGCATGTTTCTGCGATAGCATGGTGAGCTGTCCAGGGTGCACTCTGCCCTCACCCAGTGTCAACTTAGATGTGCAACCCCCCCCCCCCCCCCCCCCCCCATATATGCTGGTGCTAGTCAGAATACAGTAGAATCTGTGACGTTTTTGTACCTACTGAGTGTGGGGGTGTGAATATTTTACTTTGGTCTCAGCTGGAAAGATGTTTTAATTCACAGATGACACCCTACAAATATTTTGTCCAAAAGTCAACAATAAAAGTATACACAAAAGGGTTTTTCAAAGACATTTTTAATGTTTCAAAGAAAAAAAAAATTCTTTTCAGATGTGCTGTGAGGACTGGCCTCTGAGAAGAATGAAACATGTTTGTGTCAGAACTTGTCTCGCGAATATTGCAGGCATTGTTTATAAAGATTCGCTCTCTCGAGCTGACATCAACAGACAATGGCCCTCTTTACGCAAACAATGCAACATCCTGCCATTCGGCACTGCAGCCCATGGCACACACAGCTTGAGTTCCATGGTGACGCAACCCAGAGCCGAGTTCTGTCGCTCCACAGGGTTCCTGTCTCTCATTGGTGTGGCACAGAGAGGCGTGAACCGATTAGTTCTGCTGCTTGGTGAATCATCCTAGAAGTGCTCCCACACAAACTTAAGTCCATCTGGTCATGAATAACGGCAGAAACCAGTGCTTTGCTTACAAAGACAAGCCTGTGTAACTAGTCTGAAGTTTAGTTACATTCAGAATGCTATACGTAATCAATAATAATAAAAAAAAGCATGGCATGCCTAGGCTTGCTGTGTTGTACCCCTGTGAAAGTCTGCTTGCTGATTATGATTATTGTCTTTCAGGCTGACTGACCCATCAGGGTACCTGACAGATGGCCCCATCAACTACAAATATAAAACTAAGTGCACCTGGCTGATTGAGGGCTAGTAAGTGTCCTTCTCTAAATCTGCCTCATGCTTCACCTACTGTTTACCACTGACACTGTCTGCAACCTCAACAGCTAATTAGAGTTGCTACAGTAGTGCACACTAGCTGTTATTATCCTCATTATGTTATCTGAAAAGCCGCGGAGAGCCGCATTCTTACTCACAGACACAAGTGTGCTGTAATCCAGGCCTACAGATTAGTCAGTTAGAAAGGATGAAAAATAAATAAGTTGCTGCTTTTATTTTACAGCCCGAACGCTGTGCTGAGGTTGCGTTTTATCCACTTTGCGACTGAATGTAGCTGGGACCACATGTACGTCTATGATGGAGACTCCATTTACGCGCCTTTAGTAGCTGTGTTTAGGTAAGTAGTCTCCCTCCCTCATATCCCAACTGTTCCCACTTCTTTTTCTTCACAGCTGACTCGGTGGTTTCTGCTCTATGTTCGTTGTCCTCATAATGAATGGGGCTGTTAAGCCTCACTGCTCAGGATGATAAATGGAGTTGGTATTTTTTTAAACTGTATTATAAAATGAAACATAATGTCATCTCAGCTAACATTTAATTGTTCCTGGTTTACAGTGGTCTCATTGTACCAGACGATCCGGGGAATGAGACCGTCCCTGAAGTGGAGACCAACTCTGGCTATGCACTCCTGCACTTTTTCAGTGACGCAGCCTACAATCTGACTGGATTCGATATCTTTTACTCGTGAGTAATAGCAAGGTTGCTGAATAAGTCTCATGGCTTAAAGCAGGGATCACCAACGTGGTGCCCGTGGGCACCAGGTAGCCCGCAAGGACACTATAAGTTGCCCGCGGACCTGTTCACTGCTAGTTTTAGGACAGGCCCACAGCTCCATAGCGCCACTCTCCATTGAGCTGCATCTAATTTTTTTGAATATATTTTAAATCAAATCAATATCTTCACATAGATAAATATCATTAATTATTAATGATAACATATAATTAAAGGTAAATTGAGCAAATTTGTAATTTCAGAGGTGTGTTTTGACCTGGTAGCCCTTCGCATTAATTGGTACCCAAGAAGTAGCTCTCGGTTTCAAAAAGGTCGGTGACCCCTGGCTTAAAGAGTCTTCAAGTATAAAAATAACACAGATACTTGAACACACATACAAGATGTAAAATGGAGACATCAGTAATGATTAAAGCTTTTTTTTTTTTTTTTTTTAATGACGGAGACATTTTTGGAGAACGGAAGGCCTCCCCTTCTTCCCTAATGTAGTCGTGCTCACCTATCACCCGTCAAGTATTTCCTTCCCCATCACACGACCGCCACCAACCAGGCACGGGAGTAAGCGTGCCCATGTCCCCTTTGTGACATGTGGTGCTGCCTCCCGCCTCTTTTCAAACTGCTGCGCATGAGTATTTGCCTAACACCTCCTGTGAGAGCTTTGCCAGTTAGCTCCCTCGGACTCCCTTTCATGGATGGCTGTGGCATCAATCGATTCCACAGTTCGGGAAGCTGCTATCCCCTGAAATGCTGCTTTTGAGATGATGAACTGAATGGCCTGTTTGGCTTCTGTCTCTTGTTTATGGCCTTTCGTTTATTGTGCCTACTCTGTTCTGATTGGTTGCCTGAAAGATCCATGCTTAGTGTGTTGAAGGCAGAATTGGATGGCGAGAGATACTGCTGTCCATTTGAGTGGGTCAGTGGTGGAATGTCAGCTAATAGCATGACGTGACACAAAAGTCTGGAAAAAAATTGGCAGAAACTTTGTATTTGCAGTCAACTCAAACAGCACTGATCTTATTAGACCCCCTGGCATCGTCTAACTTGACTTTAACAGTATTTATGCGTCAGAAAAATGTTGGAAAAATGTAGTATATCCTCTTTAATTAAATGTTTTTATATATACAAAGATTCTTGTAGACCTTTACATTCTAGGCCTCTGGGTTTGCTCTCGAATCAGTCAGTCCCCTGAGTGCATGTCGGTCACATTAATTACTTATTTTATTAACCAGAAGCTTATCCACATTATTTAATTATCTTTTATCTCTGTAGCCCTCCCCCTACCCGACAGATTTCTTTTTCAATGTCTTCTTTTTCTCCCTACTAAAAGGATAAACTCTTGTCCGAATAACTGCTCAGGCCATGGCAAATGCACCACCTCAAACTCCATAGCAAGCAGAGTATACTGTGAGTGTGAGAAATACTGGAAAGGAAAAGCCTGCGACATCCCTTACTGCAGAAACAACTGTGGAAGCCCAGACCATGGCTACTGCGACCTCACTGGTGAAAAGCTGTGTGTATGTAACGACAGCTGGCAAGGTACTGCAGTCCATTTAGTCTCTTTCTTTTCCTCTGGCAGCAATTTTATAAATAATTATGTGCACTGTCTCCCTCTGCTGATGAAGAAGTGCCAGTGGCTGCTTGATGCTCTTGCACTTTACAGCAATTTTTGTCCTGTAATGTCATCACTCAGTCTCATGGGCAATAAATGTCAATGCCCCAGTCATTCTCCAGGGTAGACATCACATAGCCCATGACGGCCAGTGTAAAGGGCCTGTGAGACTCAGTGCTGAGAGGTGAAGTGAACCGAAACAGAGGATATGTCAGAGTTTATGTGGCCCTTTTAATAGATATGGAAAATAATGAAGGACAGAATCAGGAGTACAGTACACAGTGTATATAACCTGGGATTATAAAGATGTGATTATAATAACACCAACAGACTTGGTCTTCTCTCATGTTTTATCATGCTGTATTTCTCTCTTTCTTTCAGGTCCAGATTGCTCACTCTCTGTGCCTTCTACTGAGTCATACTGGGTCATGCCTACAGTGAAGCCTTTTAGTACATCACTAGGCAGGGCTTCTCATAAGGCTGTGGTCCAGGAGAAGGTGATGTGGGTTGTTGGTGGCTACACTTTCAACTACACCAACTTCCAGATGATTCTGAAGTGAGTAACTGACAAATTAACTTGTCCTAGTTGTTGTGAGGTGTAATACTCTTACACTGTATATCTTTGTTTCTACGTGTGTGTGCGTGAGTGTATGGGTGAGGGAGTGTGTGTGTGTGTGTGTGTGTGTGTATATATACTAGTCCTTCTCAAAAAATTAGCATATTGTGATAAAGTTCATTATTTTCTGTAATGTACTGATAAAAATTAAACTTTCATATATTTTAGATTCATTGTACACCAACTGAAATATTTCAGTTCTTTTATTGTTTTAATACTGATGATTTTGGCATACAGCTCATGAAAACCCAAAATTCCTATCTCAAAAAATTAGCATATTTCATCCGACCAATAAAACAAGTGTTTTTAATGCAAAAAAGTCAACCTTCAAATAATTATGTTCAGTTATGCGCTCAATACTTGGTGGGGAATCCTTTTGCAGAAATAACTGCTTCAATGCGGCGTGGCATGGAGGCAATCAGCCTGTGGCACTGCTGAGGTGTTACGGAGGCCCAGGATGCTTCGATAGCGGCCTTAAGCTCATCCACAGTGTTGGCTCTGGTGTCTCTCAACTTTCTCTTCACAATATCCCACAGATTCTCTATGGGGTTCAGGTCAGGAGAGTTGGCAGGCCAATTGAGCACAGTAATACCATGGTCAGTAAACCATTTAGCAGTGGTTTTGGCACTGTGAGCAGGTGCCAGGTCGTGCTGAAAAATGAAATCTTCATCTCCATAAAGCTTTTCAGCAGATGAAAGCATGAAGTGCTCCAAAATCTCCTGATAGCTAGCTGCATTGACCCTGCCCTTGATAAAACACAGTGGACCAACACCAGCAGCTGACATGGCACCCCAGACCATCACTGGCTGTGGGTACTTGACACTGGACTTCAGGCATTTTGGCATTTCCTTCTCCCCAGTCTTCCTCCAGACTCTGGCATCTTGATTGCCGAATGACATGCAAAATTTGCTTTCATCCGAAAAAAGTACTTTGGACCACTGAGCAACAGTCCAGTGCTGCTTCTCTGTAGCCCAGGTCAGGCGCTTCTGCCGCTGTTTCCGGTTCAAAAGTGGCTTGACCTGGGGAATGCGGCACCTGTAGCCCAGTCCACTGCTTCCACAGGTCCCCCAAGGTCTGGAATCGGCCCTTCTCCACAATCTTCCTCAGGGTCCGGTCACCTCTTCTGGTTGTGCAGCGTTTTCTGCCACACTTTTTCCTTCCCACAGACGTCCCACTGAGGTCCCTTGATACAACACTCTGGGACCAGCCTATTCGCTCAGAGATTTCTTTCTGTGTCTTACCCTCTTGCTCGAGGGTGTCAATGATGGCCTTCTGGACAGCAGTCAGGTCGGCAGTCTTACCCATGATTGCGGTTTTGAGTAATGAACCAGGCTGGGAGTTTTTAAAAGCCTCAGGAATCTTTTGCAGGTGTTTAGAGTTAATTGGTTGATTCAGATGATTAGGTTAATGGCTCGTTTAGACTACCTTTTCATGATATGCTAATTTTTTGAGATAGGAATTTTGGGTTTTCATGAGCTGTATGCCAAAATCATCAGTATTAAAATAAATAATAAATAAAAGACCTGAAATATTTCAGTTGGTGTGCAATGAATCAAAAATATATGAACGTTACATTTTTATCAGTACATTACAGAAAATAATGAACTTTATCACAATATGCTAATTTTTTGAGAAGGACTAGTATGTGTATATGTATATATATATATATATATATATATATATATATATATATATATATATATTGGTGATTCACATCAGTGCAGGCTGTGTTCTAAACAAGTTCAACGGCACCCTTGTGCACTTGAAAAACCGAAAGTTCGTATAACCCACAGCAAGTACACTACTTTTGGTATTGAGCGCCTCACATATTGTAAGCGTTGATTGGCTTTTTTAAGCTTTATGTAAAGGGACTCAGTATAAATAAGTGACTTATTTGAAATTAATGTTGATATTATTTGATATATTTGATATTATTTTACAATTTTATGTTTATAATAATTGATTTAGGGGTGTTTTATGAGATACGGTAATGGTATTTATGGATGTGTAGTAGAGTATGAGCGTCATACGTCACACGTCATACATCACTGTAACAACTTATGTTCACTTTCAACTTGCGTTCGACCGTCTGAAGCCAATTAAAAACGTAAGTCAGGGAGCTATATACACACACACACACACACACACACACACACACACACACACACACACACACACACACAAGGTGTCCCAAAAATGTGTACACACCTTAAATAATTGTAAACTAAAGGGTGTATACATTTTTAGGACACCCTGTGTGTGTATTTTTGGGACAACCTGTGTGTGTGTGTGTGTGTGTGTGTGTGTGTGTGTGTGTGTGTGTGTGTGTGCGTGTGTTCATGTTCATTTATTTATTTATTTTGACTTTCTCTAGTTATAATCTGGATAGTGGCACCTGGAACACCGTCACTAGCAGTAACGGTCCTGTTTCAAGATATGGCCATTCACTAACACTCTATCAGGTAATTGTAAAAATATTTGTGTCATTGTGTAAAAATCTGTATATTTCTCAGTCAATATTATCATTCTGTGTGCGTGTGTGTGTGTTGTGTGTGGGTGTGTGTGTGGGTGTGGGTGAAAGTGAGGCATGGTGAAACGGCATCCAGGTGCTTTTAAAATATAAAAAAAAAGCACTCACGCCAGGGCTGGTCAAAAGGGTCAGTTTTCATTCTGTAGCAGTTCAGGCAAGTGGAAGCCCAGCTTGCATTTTACACATCCTGCTTGGTGGCCCAGTTCACTAAAATCAAAGCTAATTTCATGCATAATTACAGACTGTGTTAAATGGGAGAGTACCTGAATGTAAGAAATTTAATGTAGGTTTTTTAATGTTTTAATGTAAAGCAATTTGATGTAGCTTGTGAATCTCCTTTTTAGTATATCTCTGTCAATCAATTATCGTGTTTGTATGTGACAAAATGGTAGAATGTCTTTACCCAACGGTTCACCTGTAAAGTCTGGGAATAATTTGAGTTTGACTAGTGTCTTCATTTTTATTTGAAGAGGTGTTAGATTTGTGCTGTCTTTTTTTTACACAGCTTTGCTGTTGTATCCATATCCATCCATAAATCAATCTGTTATCTACAGTAAAAAATTGGTAATGACATTCCATCAATTTTGTTAATTAAATTGGTGAATTGAATGAAAAAGATACCTTGAAAGTTATTTCAGACTTGGATGCTTAAATGTGTCCACATTAACTAAATAATTATTTCTTATAAAGGCCAGGTTGAAATCTGTGCACCAGTTGGAAGGGGGCCTGACCTCAGGTGTGTGTAAGGGGTGTTTACATAGGTAACGTGCAATCTGTAGGACCCTGGGAAGTCCACGTATGCAGTTTCCATTGTTGTGCGTACTGTGGTTTGATGTGTTCAGCACTTGTGCAAGGTTCACGCGACTGATTTCCTTTAAAGCATAAGGTCACTGGCAAGCAGGAGCCAATCCCAGCTTAGCTTGGGTAAGAGGTGGGATGCACCCGAAGTACTGTGTGAATGATAACTATATCTGTAGAGCTATGTATCTGCTGAAATAAAGGAAATAAACAACAAAGAAAAAAAGTATGAAATGACAGGTGATGAGTGACCCACAGACATTAATGGATACCCAAATACAGCCTACCCAGACATATTAAATTACCTGGTAAACAAGGCTAACACAGAAGCAAACCATTATTGACGCCCAACCTACAACCGTCAATTCAGCATTAATATATATATCTTTCAACTCAAGAACGAAAGGAAAAGTGGACAAGACGGTGTTGAGGCCAGCGATGTTGTATGGTTTAGAAACAGTGGCCCTGGGGAAAAGACAGGAGGCAGAGCTGGAGGTAGCAGAGAAGAAAATGTTGAGATTCTCTTTGGGAGTAAGGAGGATGGATAGGATCAGGAATGAGTCCATCAGAGGGACAGCACATGTAAGATGTTTTGGAAACAAAGTCAGAGAGGCTAGATTGAGATGGTTTGGACATGTACAGAGGAGGGATAGTGAGTATATTGGTAGTAGGATGCTGAGGTTTGAACTACCAGGCAGAAGGCCCAGAGGAAGACCAAAGAGAAGATTCATGGATGTGGTGAAGGAGGACATGAAGGTAGTTGGTGTAAGGGAAGAAGATGCAGGGTATAGGGTGAGATGGAGGCAGATGATTCGCTGTGATGGCCCCTGAAGGGAAAAGCCGAAATGAAAAGAAGATCTTTCAATTATGGAACAAAACAGGAATACCTGAAGGAAACCATTGCAGGTATCGGGAGGAAACCCAAACTCCACACACAAAGGCTTTTGTCAGCTGCAAGGCTGGAATCTGGACCCTCCTGGCAGCGCAGTGACAGTTCTAATCACTGTGGCTGTCTTGAAAGTCAGTTCCACCCAAAGCACATCCTCGATTTGTTTTCGTAACCTTTGTTGAGTTGAAAGTTAGAGTACAACAGGGATAATTAACCCTCCACCTTAACCTTGATCAGAGAGATGGAGAAACAGATTGTCTAGTTTGTGCAGGATCATTAAAATTTTGATTTATGTTTTCTGGGTGTCTCTGTACTTCAGACAGAGTTGGGCTCTGAGATAGCTACCATCACAATAGTATTGGACTGTGGGCCAATTTTGCCATTCAGTAAATTTACTGCTGTTAAAATTTAACACAACATCAGAAAATTTGTGCACAACTTCATGTTTCTTACTAATGTTTATATATAAAAAAAAGCAATTTACCTCATCTGCTTTACTTTTTAAGGGTAAAATGTCTGCTTAAATTCGAGGCAAAACTATTTTTGCCCAGAAAACTAGAAGTGGATCATTTGCTCTTAGAACTATTCGGAATAAAAAGTTGTTTTTTTCTTTTTCAGCTTTTTAGTTCTTAAGTTATAATTATACACGTATAACTTTTAAAGTAGGGCAGTGATGGGCCAGTGGTGAGGTGCTAGAATACCGATCCCAAGCTTGGGGGTTCAAGCCCCACTATCAGTGGGTTGTCACTGCTTTTTCCCCAGTGCAGCTAACTGGGTTATCAAAGGCCGTCCATGTCTCTCATTGTCTAATGTGAGAGGCATGTAAAAGAACCATTGCTGACTTTAGTCTAGGCTGTATAACTGTCAGCGTGTTTCTGCCCTGCGATGACTTGGCGAGTTGTCCAGGGTGTGCTTCTCTCACCCTGAGATTGATGCCAGCCTCCCTGGGACCCAAATTAGGAAGCGGCGGTTCAGGAATTGAATGATTGAATGAAATAATTAAAAAAATTCATGAATTGCATTTTATAGTTCTTTTTTCTCTTTATGGTCTTTGTTTCATCACCACAGGATAAACTCTACATGTTCGGAGGAAAGTTGGAGATGGGCTCGGGCAATGTAACAGATGAATTATGGGTGTTTAATATGCAGAGTAAGTCATGGGCCCAGCAATTTCCAAGCACTCCGGCTCATGGTCAGGTCTACGCCGTGGAAGGTCATTCTGCACACATAGCTGAACTGGACACAGGAGGTGTGGTAATGGTGGTCATCTTCGGCTACTCCTCCATCTACAGCTACATCAGCAACGTGCAGGAATACAACATCAGTGAGTGATGATTTGGCACAGATCAGTATTAGGTGTTCTAAGATCATAATTAATTTACATTGAGAGGCGGGAAATCCAGTCATTCCAGGAATTCGTGATGTCATGATCACAATCACTCAAAATTTGTGCAAACTGGGCGAATTATTGTACTGTACCTTCTTCTTCTTTTCCTGTCAAGTCTCAATTATAGCAGTTTCTCAAACAAAATATGTCACTTCCCTACTTATAAACATTGAAAAGCTTCGAAAAATGCATCTTAATTTTGTTTTTTTTGACAGTCCGCTGAATGTTTTATTTTTATTTTTTTGAAAACAATCGTGAAAAGCCCATGAAATCCTGGACAGATCAGAATAAAGTAAAGAAACATTATCACTTATTTTAGTTACAAGTGCAGTTACATAACAGGACCAGTAGATGGCAGTGTAGCTTTACGAACACTCTTAATACACAAAACTAATTTTATAGGTACGTATGTTTTTTTTTTTTTTTTTCAGTGACATGCTGTGAGGTTGACATCTGGAGACGTGCTGAATATTTTAGTCAGATTTACAAATACAAATGAACTCGAGTATATTATTCATCATTTGATTGACAATAGAAATCAAATCAATACCAAAGAGCGAAGTAATGACATGCCTGCCCATATAGCTATTATGGTGTTTGATTTGTGGTGTAATGTATCTCATATCATGTTTCCTTAGTACTTTTTAAAATAAATTAGATTAGTTTCATACTAAGTATTGTTTTATATCTCATCAGCATTCATTACACAAACATGTGAGTCAGATTTCATTTATTCCAACTGCGTTCTTCCTTTAGTTATCAGAATAAGGATCATAATACTTTATTGATCTTGGAGGAAATTGTGTGTGCACACAGTTGCTCCATACAAATAAGAGAGAGATAAAGTTTCCATCAAGAAAATGTAAGAAAATGACAATTGTGTGCATGTGTGTGTGTGTGTGTTTATATATATATATATATATATATATATATATATATATATATATATATATATATAAATATACACACACACACACAGGAAGGCCAATTGTGGCCTGGTGGTACAGGGTGCTGGATTACTGATCCAAAGGTTGGGCGTTCGAGTCCCACTCTCCACAGGGTTGTCACTGTCCCCCCCAGTGCAGCTAACTGGGTTATCAAAGGCGGGCCATGTCTCTCACTGTCTATGGTGAGAGGTTCATGTAAAAGAACCATTGCTGACTTTTGTAAAGAGTAGGCTGAAAAGCCGTCAGCGTGTTTCTGTCCCTTGCTAAAGGGTTGTGCGAGGAAGGGCATCTGATGTAAAAACCTATGCCAAATCAAACATGTGAATCAGATGATTTGCTGTGGTGACCCCTGGGAAAAAAATGAAAAGCCAAAAGTAAAAGAAGATGATGATGTGTATATGTATACAGTCGGCCCTTGACTATTCGCGGTTTTGCGGTCACGCCCCCGCATAGTGCATATTGATGACAAACCCAGAAGTAACTGGCACGTGATTCAAATTTATCCAGTGGCTGAGAGCTCTTGTTTCTCCCTCCTGCTGATTGATTGCAGATGATGTGTATGGCTCTTTTTTCTCATTCGCGCACATGTCATCAACGTGATTGCTTAAATTGTTAATTCACTTTTTTTGTGTGTGTGTGTTTTTAATTATTATTTAAGTACTCTAAAATGCCACTAAAACATCCTGAATCATTTCTAGCTCCTGGTAAGGAGCCTAAGCGCTTTATTCATTAACAGGATTCATACAGCCAAGGCTTGATAAAATTCAAGCACTGTTTGAAGACTTTTCAGTAACAAATATTCCATTTTCAAGGACCACTTTTATCAACTTGTATGCAATCTCATTACAAACAAGCTGTTTGTAAGGATAGCTACCACATAATTCATGACATTTAAACAAAAATACTTGTAGAAACTGTATGTTAAATGTCATATTTAATCATATTCACGCTGATAAGCTCACACACACATGGTAGAGATGAGGCATACGCACACACGGTAGAGAGACGAGGTGCGCACATTCACACACACACACACACACACACACACACACACACACACACACACACACACACACACACACGGTAGAAAGACGAGGCGCATGCGCAAACACACGGTACAGAGTCTCTGTGATCCATGCTGTGCATTGTTACAGTATTTCATGCAAGACAGTACCAAATTTATCGTTTCTCGATTTCAGGAGTAAACTTAGCAAATCGTACATGACTGAATTCACACACTTTTCAAATTTGTGCGAACCCTGTTTATTCGTTAATAAATATTAGCACAGTACAAAATTAAAAAGTTTTTTACTTAATTATTACTACTTTATCACTGTATTAATGAGTAAGACTGTCTATAGGATGTGTTTAAGAAGCATATTTTACCTAATGTAATATCATACATAGAGTATTATTTCCGCTTAAATAACTTGCGGAATTTCGTGATCCGTGGGAAGGGCCGGAACCGAACCATCGAGAAAAACGAGGGCCTGCTGTATATATGTGTGTGTATGTGTGTGTGTGTGTGTGTGTGTATATAAGATAAGATAAGATAAGATACAGCTTTATTAATCTCACAATGGAGAAATTCACTGTTACAGGCTCTTGAGGTACTATCAGTAGGGGGTGCAAAAATAGATACAAGTACGAACATACACACATACATATATAAGTAAATAAATAAATAGATACATAAATAGTATAAATTACTAAACAATAAAAGAAAAGAATGGAGCAACTTTATAGATTGGCCTATATATATATATATGTATATATATATAATATATATAATATTATATACAGGGATCCCTCGCTGCTTCGCGTTTCAATTCATGCGGCTTCAGTGCATTTGCTTTTTTTTTTTTTTTTTCATAAATATTCATCAAATTAAAAAAATAAGGAAATTAAGGAAGAATAGGGGAAAAAGTTAAGGAAAATGTCACAAAACAAGGCCAATTATGCAAAAAAAACAACACAAACCCCGCCAACAAAACTACTTGCATTTTTATGTGAGGTGCACATCTGAGTGTATGCGCACACGTGTGTGTGTGTGTGTGTGTGTGTGTCTGTGTGTATGTCTATATGTGTGTATTTATATTTTATTTACATCTTATGCATTATTTTTGAATGTTTAATTGTTATTATAAGCATTTATAGCGTTAAATATGTATCTATTGATATTATAAACACATATGCATGTATGTATACATCAGTCAGGCGAGGGTTGATCTTACTTCGTGGAAATCAGCGGGTGGCTGGGTGGTCCTCAGTCCCCATTAACCGTGGAAAGTGAGGGTTCTCTGTATTTATTTACTTGATCAAACTAATAACCTGGATTATATAAATACAGGGATCCCTCACTTTCCGCAGTTAATTGAGACCGAGATACGAACAGGCCTGCCCGAGGTCGAAAGTGAAATAATATTAAAGAACAAGTAGTAATAGAAATGGAATAAAATCTACAGTAAGATATATCATAACTATAAGTATGAAATATGATTAAACATTATCATAGGTACACTTAATTGGGAGCATAGCTGATATGTGCTTTATGGTCTGGGAAGAGAAGCAGAATGATACTTTTCTGAACGCTTGCCAAAACTTTCAAAGAAGAAACAAATTGACTCCAGTATTATTATGAACTGGATAACAGTGTCTGTCTTCCTTTCGGCTTTTTCCCTTTTACTCGGGAGTCGCCACAGCGAATCATCTGATTCGCACGTTTGATTTGGCAGAGGTTTTTACATCGGATGCCCTTCCTGTCACAACCCTTTTTAACAAGGGACAGAAACGCGCTGACGGCTTTGCAGCTACTCTTTACGAAAGTCAGCAATGGTTCTTTTACATGCCTCTCATCATAGACAGTGACAGACATGGCCCGCCTTTGATAACCCAGTTAGCTGCACTGGGGATATGAACTTGATAATAGTGAAACTCTGTAAATCTGATCAGATCCACTGTTCTGTGCTTGAGAGGAACCAGGAGTTTAAACACAGGACATAATGTACAGATGTGGGGAATGTGGGGGGAGAGAGCGAGAGAGAGATTGTATACAGTACAAACTTGTATAGGTTACTTATACAAATCTATATTAAGATCTCAGTATGTTTCTTTAAGGGTTATTTCCCTACTGAATAATGGCATAAACAAACTCGTACACTATAACTTAGAATACAAAATTACACCTATTTTTATGGCCTTACATGCTTTTCAATGTTTTTACACAAGAACCTTTATTGTGCATTATGGTTTGTTTACTCTAACCACAGAAACAAACACATGGCTGGTTCCTGAGACGAGAGGAGCCACAGTTCAGGGGGGCTACGGCCACAGCAGTGTGTATGATGCTGGCAGCAAGTGTGTCTATGTTCACGGAGGGTACAAGTCTCTGCCTGCTAATAAGTATAGCCTTGTAGATGACTTGTATCGTTATGAAGTGCACTCTCGCATCTGGTGAGTGCTTGTTTCCATGCACAATCCTAAATGTATTTTTTTTACTAAATAGCTGACTTCATTTTGTATTATTATTATTTATTTATTTATTTTTATTATTGTTGTTGCTGTTGTTATTACCATTACCGGAAATCTTGAAAAAGTTTTTATTCAGCTTCTAGAATCCATTTCATTATATTTCTTTGGTGTAACCAAAAATAATCACGTTTGTTGGTTGAGTCTTGTTAGTATGTACTACATGGCAACTGCGTGGTAGTATTTGCTGTCACAGAGTAATTATTATTTTTTTGCTAAATAGGCCCCAAGTTCTGTCTTGAGGACTATTCAGTTCAGTGACCTCCATCGAGGCTGTGGCGTGTTGTTACTTTCATATCTACTATATGGGAACATAAGAAAAAAGCACAAAATGAGATATCAGTGTTTATTTAATTGTGCTTTATCAACAATTATGGTGGATACAGGTGACCTCCATGCAGTTTTGCAATCTTGTGCACTTGGGCTGTGTAATGGTGTCTCTTGAAGCCACTCTTGGAAAGTTACTGCTGACTCTATGGAAACAGTATCATTTGATTATGAATTAAAAAAAAAAAAAACTCTTGAATGGATAAATAAAAAATTTAATTTTGAATTTTATAAAGTTTAAATTAAAATGACAGACTCACAGTTTGTCCCGGTAGCTTGAAACAGGTGACATCATGCTTGAAAATGGGAAAATAAACCACCAAAATCTCATTTTATGTTGCCATCTAGTATGTGTGTGTATATATATATATATATATATATATATATATATATATATATATATATATATATATATATATATACATACAATATATACAATTGTTATAATTGTTATTTTTCTTCCGGATCAAGCGATATTGCTGAAATGTTCCCCTGACATTCCATCTCTGGTGCTTGTCTTCAACAGATTTTTATTTGTCATACTTGCATCAGAAACCCCCACATTTCAAAAGTGTTTATCATTACTATATGATTCAAATAGAACCGAATTAATGCATTAAAAATGTACATCCATAAATCCAAAAATTCTTTAAAATTTGTGAAAGCAAGACTTTCGGAGCTATTTATTATTTTAGATTATAAGTAATCAGAATTCCCTGGCTTAGGTTTATACAGTATATGCCATTAGATGCCGTGCATTAGGAGCATGCAGTTCATCACAGTGACAATTTGCATTATTCTAAATGTCCACCTTCACATTAGACTCTATGGAAAGACTGAGGACACTCTACTGTATGCATCACTTGGTGTAGTTCACTGTGTCCTTTGGATTTTTATTGGTCATATTTAGGACTATTCTGAAGGAGAGTAGTTACCCACGCTACCTCCACTCGGCAGTGCTGCTGGGAGGAACTCTGCTCATCTTTGGTGGAAACACTCACAATGATACATCCCTAAGCAATGGTGCCAAGTGCTTCTCTACTGACTTCCTGGCCTATGACGTTGGTAGGAACTATTTCCATCTCTGTTTTCTATATTTGTTTAATCGTTAGAACACACTCTCGGTAGGTTGGATTTGATTTTTGCTCCAATTTCTGTGATTCTTAAAAATAAAACTTGGCAACCCATCAAGGTTTTTACCCAGCTTGTTATGTAGTCTTGAGCCCTAATCCTGATCCTTTTGTTCATTCTTGATGTGGTCAAAGATTGGTTTGGGTGTTGTTGTGAGTGAACCGAACTCCCTGTAGAACTTCATGTTTCATAAAGATAGTTTGGAAGAATAGCTTCATTAACAAACTGTATGTGCTCTATAGACAAAAATATACAGTCATCCCTTGAATATCGCTGATAATGTAGACCAGTCCTGGCCGCTATATTCGAAAAACCGCGAAGTAGGAATGCCCCTCTCATTTCTACCATGTTGTCTCATTTCTATATGTTTTCACGTCTATACAATACAAGAAGTATATATCAAACGTTACAGTTATATGCATATGTAAATACTGTAATGTATTAATATTTAAATAGAATTTATATACAAGTACTTAAAGCGAGATTGAGTTCAGTGGGCGGTCCCTGCCTTTACTGGGGAGGAGAGGCACTTCAGTCTGTCGTCAATGGATGCAGCCTGCCTTGCCTTCCGTTTGCTTACATGCGAGTTTCAGCATGAATTTTGAATTTTTTATGAATATTTTTTATTTATTTTATTTTTTATTAAAATACCGCGATGTACTAAAACCGCGATGCTCAAATCGTGAAGTGGCAAGAGATGACTCTACTTACTATTTAAAAATCAACATGGTCTAGAACATGGTTTTGGCATAAATGACATTATATACTGTGTGTATTTTAGGATTGACAGTATACTGCAATATATGTCTAAGAGAGTTGTTTTCAATATAATTACTGTTTCTTTTCCATTAACAGTGACAGTTTAATCTACGAGTGTATTATCCTAGCTAAACCAGGAGAGGAATGAATTTGAATACCCAGACCATAGTAACTCTGCTCAGAATTACTAAATAAACAACTATGTCCATGTTGAAATCATGGCAGTAGTAAATGTAAATTGAATTGATTTAAGATGATAAAGACTACTTATGATTTTGTGAATGAAATTGAAGACATTCAGTCGGCTATGTGGGATTTTCAGTGGAACATACTGTGTATGAATGATTGATTATGCAGTCGTTGAGGTTTTCAAATGAAAGAAAAATTCTTTAAAACAGTACAGGGCTGGGAGGGTGAGTGGTGTCTGTGACGATGACGTTTATAATTTACTAGTAAGAGTTTGGCAAGCCAATGCTTTTCTCATTCTCCCCAGCGTGTGATGAGTGGAAGGTCCTCCCCAGACCAAACCTGCACCGAGATGTTAATCGCTTTGGCCACACTGCTGTCACCATTAATGGGTTAGTAGCCAAGTGAGAATGGGTAGGCAACAAAATGAGCCATTTTTAATTTCAGGGTTTTTTTGTTTGTTTGTTTGTGTTTAAGCATTAGACACTATTTAAAAAGCATTTTATAATTCGGACTGCATTAATATCTAAAGCTAAACTACTTATTCTGGTTTGTATTTGTGCACTCATTTCAGCAGTCTCGCTCTTTCTCTTCCACCCCATCTCTCTGTAGGTCCATGTACGTGTTTGGCGGGTTCTCCAGTGTGCTGTTGAATGATGTACTGATCTATAGGCCTCCCAGCTGTGAGGCGTTTTTGGGGCAGGAGCAATGTGAAGCTGCAGGTCCGGGGGTGCACTGTGTTTGGAGACAGAAGCGCTGTATTTCTTGGGAACCCAGTTTTTCCACAAACACACCTGCATTCTTCTGCCCTGCCAAGCCAGGTACATGTTGATCTTATTACACAGGCTGCAACATCACTCACATTTAACTTCAAGTTTTCAGGATTAAAGAAAAGCAAACTAGATCAATATATTTATAGTTTATTTTTACATATTGTACACATGTTGGAGGCAGATAAGCTCTGTGATAATGATCATGCCACCTGTTTTGTCACATTACTCTCATGCTCACGTTATAAAAAAATCCTTTTAAATACAGAGATTGTGCACTTTTGTTTCATGTGAATGTGTCAACTTTAATATTAACAGTGATGTGGCAGTCACATAATAATGGATAAAAATTAAAAATATTATTCATCAGTGATAGATAACACTTTCTTGACTGAAATATTTTGTGTATTATTAATGTATTAATAAGCATGGTTTTGGGATATACTACTATTGTCACAGACTATTTTCCTGTACTACAAATTGCCTATACAGTCATCAGCCATAACATTAACACCACCTGATTGGTTTGTGCTAGGAAGCCACACACACAGCAAGCTGCAATCCACTGTGTTCTGACTGATTTCTATCACAGCCAGCATTAACAGTTTCAGAAGTTTGTGCTACATGGGGTCAACCTCCTCCACATTTGGGCTATGGATTTCATTTTTATTTTATATTATTATTTTTCTTTTGTACTTTAGGTTTATTCATGTGTGGGATTTGACGTACTAGCTTCCACTTCCAATGTGCATCAGTGAGCCTTGGGCACCAATAAAACTCTTGCCAGTTCACCGTTTGTCTTTCCTCAGACCCCGATGTTTATGCATCACAATGCTTGCTCATTTTTTTCTGCTTTAAACCGACCCCTCTTGGTGCTCACTTCACTTTCTTCCGCCCACTCCTTTATACCCAGTGACCGTTTTCAATATTATAGTTATTATCATATTGTTTCTAATGTTGTGGCCAATTGGTGTACAATCATCTGTAAATGTTGATTATTTACAGTCAGTCAGTCAGTTATTGAAAAGAGGAAGAATTGCTTATGTTGGCTGTCAAAACCTATTGACTTTAGGATTTACATTTATGGACTTTGGCTGTGAAGAGCGATTTACATTAGTGCTGAATATATTCTGAATATATTTTGAGACTGGTTCACGAGGACAAAGGTTGAGGAATACGATCATTCTAAAAGCTCTGTTGGCAGGTTATACAGGACAAAAAGTTTTTTTTAAATAATGAAATAAAAATGTAAAAATATTTTAATTAAATGTAAAAGTAAATACAGAAAGTGCTAATCCAAGTACTTCCAAAAAAGCTAGTAACATCATCAAAACAGATTGTTTTGCCGTGGAAGTGAAACACGACCGCTATGTGAACTTGATGTCAATGATGAACAGAGTGAACTTTATTTTTTACATTTTTTTAAAGCCATGTAATTTACAAAATGGGTCACTCTCAGTCCAAACCATTTTCCCAGTTGAATTACTGTATTTAGTTGACATTGATGATGTGTATATGCTGCTCTAACTTGATGCATGTATACACACAAGACAGCACAGCTCCCTGCCATCCTTGTTGATCATTTAGCAAAACACAAC
>CM045730.1:47020528-47078028 GCA_024760905.1 Plotosus lineatus | reverse complement strand
ACTATATGTTGCTCCGGAGTACAAGTCGCATTGGCTAGAAAAATGCATGATAAAGAAGAAAAAAAACATATACAAGTCGTACTGGACTACAAATCGAAAACTCATGGAAACTGTCTACCTTGGCTTGGAAATCTGCTGGCAGTTTTTGTGACAATGTGGTCCTCACTCTGATAGCCAGGTGGTTGCGTTGCATGAAGCGGTACCATCAAGAAATTATATACAATGCTGTGTCAAATTTTTTGTCCCTTACTGATTTTTTTTACTTTTTTGCACCGTTGTCACACTTAACTTTTTCAGATCATCAAACAAATTTAAACATTACACAAAGATAACCAAAAATATTCAAAAAAATGCAGTTTTCCTGTCGTGATTTTATTTGTTTAGAGAAAAATCCTATCCAAACCTACATGAACCCTGTGAAAAAGTAATTTCCCCCTTGTTAAATGGTGAAGTAATTGTGATTAATCCTATTATTGGGGAAAACTGAGTTCAATTTCTTGGCCACACCCAGGCATGATTGCTGCCAGACATTTCCAGTCAGGAAATCCCGAACATACAACCTGACTGATAAGGTGAGGTAGGCCATACTGAACACAAATGATCATGCCGTGATCCTGTGAGCTTCAACAGCTAACAACAAAGAAAATTATAGAGATGTCTCACTCTGGGAAAGGACACAAAGTCATTGGTAAATCTTTGGAACTCCAGCGGACCACTGTCAGAGCCATTATCCATAAATGGAGAAGGCATGGCACAGTGGTGACCCTTCCCAGGAGTGGCCGACCTACCAAAATTACTCCAATAGCATGGCGCAGACTAACCAGAGAAGTCACAAAGGATCCAAAAACCACTTCTAAACAACTACAAGCCTCACTTGACTCAGTTAACGTCAATGTTCATGACTCCACCATCAGAAAGACACAAGGCAAAAATGGCATCCATGGAAGAGTTCCGAGGTGAAAGCCACGATTAACAAAATGAATATCAAGGCACGACTCACTTTTGCCAAGAATGATCTTGATCGTCCCCAAAGCTTTTGGGAAAATGTCCTCTGGACTGATGAAACTAAAGTTGAACTTTTTGGGAGAAATGCATGCCGTTACATCTGGTGCAAAAGGAACACTGCATTTGATAAAATGAACATTGTGCCAACATTGAAACGTGGTGGTGGAAGTGTGATGATCTGGGCCTGCTTTGCTGGTTCAGAATCTGGGCGACTTGTCATGATTGATGGAATAATGAATTCTGCTCGCTACAAAGAAATTCTGGTGAAGAATGTTTATCCCTTAGTTCGAGACCTCAAGCTAAAGCGCACCTGGGTTCTGCAGCAAGACAATGATCCAAAGCACACCAGCAAGTCCGCTTCTAAATGGCTAAAAAAGAATAAAATGAGGGTTTTGGAGTGGCCTAGTCAAAGTCCCGACCTGAACCCTATTGAGATGCTGTGGCATGACCTTAAAAAGGCTGTTCATGCTAGAAAACCATCCAATCTGGTTGATCTTAAACAATTCTGCAGAGAAGAGTGGGCCAAAATCTCATCATGGTGATGTGACTCATCGCCTTTTATCGCAAACACTTGATTGCAATTATTGCTGCCAAAGGTGGTTCAACCAGCTACAGTGGAGCCTCGGAATCTGAACACTCTAGAGTACGAACAAATCGGAATCCGAACAAAAAATCCGTGATTTTTTTCGTCCTGGAAACCAAACAAAAACCGGAAGTCAAACTCAAGAAACGCACGAGAAAAAAAGAGACCGAGAGGGAGGAAAAGTGCGCAACTTCCGTAAGTTGATGATACTATGTATGTTTTTGGGGAAGATCAGAAGTTGTTGATACTATGTATCACCCTGATAAAGCTGTCCTGGGGAAGTCTGGAAGTCGTTGATACAGTATTATGTACGTATCACCCTCATAAAGCTAAAGCACTAAAGCTAAGCTAAAGTGCTAGCAGTGCCATGAACATCTTTAATGAGGAGGTCATGAGCCACTTACATAAGGTTTTGGAAAAAAAAGGCAGAAACAAGCCACATTAGAAATGTTCTTCAAGAAAAGAAAGGAACACCCTGAAGAAGAATCATCCATGCAAAGCGGAAGCAAGAGAAAAAAAACACCTTTGGCTGATTTACCTGGTATGGAAGGGAAGCTGGTATGGAAGGGAATCCGCTTTCCTCTCTCCCTCTCTGTTATAGAAGGGAATCCTCCTCTTCCTCTCCAACATTTATGTATGCCAACTGCTCACCAACACAAAGGTTAAAATTCTTATTTTTATTGTTCTTTTGCTTTAACTGCACTGTGGTTTTTATTTTAGCATGTTATGGTCTCTCCCAAAAGAGTTGCGTGTTGAAATGTGTGTTGGAGAGGGGCGTGGCTCTCACACGCGGGTGGAATGCTAAACACACATGCCTAATTCCATTTAATTATGGGCTATAAAGACTAGCAGCGCTCTTCCTAATGCTAGGAGATTTTCCCTCTTCCCCGTGATCTCTCTGGCTCTCAGCTTCGTGCTCCACCAGTTCCCACTTTAGTTTGATTTCCGTGTTTCTGTGCATCTCTAAACAGTGACTACGATTTCCCCGTGATCTAGTGCCTTCCCTGTGAACAATAAAACGCACCAGTTTTAAAAAACACACCTGTTTTTTTTTTTAAACATATCCATTTAAAAAACGCACCAGTTTAAAAAAAAACGCACATGTTTTCAATAAAACACACCCGTTTTGATCTAGTGCCTTCACTGTGAACAATAAAACACAACCGTTTTGAGTGCATTTCAACACGCATTTCAACGCGCAATTCTTTTGTGAGAGACCATAACACACTAAAATAAAAAACACAGTGAAGATAAAGAGTCTCTTACAACAAAGACCATTACATAGTATACTGTATTCAATATTTTTTTCACTTTATTTGCGGAGCTATGGTATGAATTACGGACTTCTGTTCAAAAGACGACGGAATGGATTAAGACCATTTACATTATTTGTAATGGGAAAGCAGATTCGGAATCTGAACAAATCGGAATCCGAACAGCCGTCTGGAACGGATTAAGTTCAAGGCTCCACTGTACCAGGCAGAACGGCTAGAGGAAGACCAAAGAGGAGATTTATGGATGTGGTGAAGGAGAACATGAAGGTAGTTGGTGTAAGAGAAGATGCAGAGGATAGGATGAGATGGAGGCATATTATTTGCTGTGGCCATCCCTGAAGGGAGCAGCCGAAAGGAAAAGAAGAAGAGGTCAGAGCATCCGTAGCATTCTTGAACTTAAACAAAGAGCTTTCTTTCATCCATTTAATGTTATTTGGTACTGTTCCTCTCAAAGCTTCCATGATGATGAAAGACTAGCTTAAGCATCACTTGTCACATCAATTCCTGAAATTCAATTCACAGCTTTCTTCTCTAGTCATCAAAAAAAAAAAAACTGCAGTGTATCTAGAACTTAATATCAAGAGAAGAGGGCGGTCAGTAGAGCTGGAAGAGAACTAGCATGATGTGTGCTGAGCTGCTGTAAATGCTCAGTTTCAGACATTAGCAATCACACAGTGCAAGGAGAAACTCCATTGCCCCATGCAATCCACTTGCTTTATGTCTTTATCCAGAACCAAATAAATTCACATCGCCGTGTTTTTACATCGGGAAATGACAACAGAACCAGAGCTGTGATGTGTAACAACCGAACATCTGCATGTAATGTAATGTGCTACTTATCGGACATGCTACCATGCATGTTACATGTTGGGGTGCTTTTATTAGCCATCCACATTTATACCACTCTTCACATGTAAGAAATGGTTAAAATTATTGTTTTTGTGTTATTGGAAATATGCTAGAGGAGAAACGAGAAGTAGGATGTGATTTAAGGAAGAAAGGTGCATGGACCTTACATTAGCCATTGATGGAGACTAGAATATCATTCGACCATTGTTCCACTATCATGCTAGGACGAGTCAAAACTGTCACAAGGCTACCCCAGTCTTGTCAAATGGGGCTTCGAGCTTTAAAAACCTGTCTGTTTCTGTTAGCACTAGTTTGCATGGTTTGAGTTTGAAGTGGAATTGTGGTCAGTGGAGAGGAAAAAAAAAAAAACACACACCCACCCACCCACCCTGTTCTACCTTCGCACTTTTTATACAACTCTGATGCAAAAATAAGACGCAACATTGCCACCGTGAACAGGCTGAATTATAGAGGATTTCATCCAACTGTGTGTAACCACGACCACTAATACCAGTTCTGCTTTGACTACTGCTGATAACGCTGCTGCAATTAGTGTTATATAACTGCTACTGATGCTACTGTATAAGTACCACTGTGACTGATACCACTATTTCTACTGTTACTGCTACAACGACTGTATTGATGCTGCTGCTACAACCACTACTACGCCTAAGCTTATGAGCATGTCTCTTACACACCCATACACAATCAGAACTCCTCTCTTTTGTCGGGTATATGGGTCAAGAGCTTTGATGAGAGAACTTTTTATGAAAACTGGGTTTCTGCTGACTAACAGCTTGCTCAACTTCACATCTTTTGTGGAATAGCTGTGGGCAGCAGTCTGTATTCAATGACGATCTTTAGTGTTTGCCCTCCGCTTCTCTGATTTTTACACTGCTGGATCTATAGTGATGCTTGAACTTCACTGAAGGGAATGTTGAAAAGTAGCAGTTTTTATAAGACATTTCAATATTCCTTTGCAAATGTATGCAGTTATTCCATCTGTCTGCATTCTACATTGCTCATTTTATTGACTGTTCTTTTTGTAGTAGCTGAAATGACCTTCTTGCTGAAGTTGGTCTTATTTTGTCCTCACCTGTATTTTTCTTTGTGGCTGTTTGCAGCGAAGTTGTGTGGTGAAGGTTGGAGTCAAGTGGGCGAGGCCTGCTTGCGCATAAACTCCAGCCGAGAGAGTTACGATAATGCTCGTCACTACTGCAAGAACCTGGGAGGCATCATCGCCTCTCTTTCTACTGCCAAACAGGTCGACTTTGTTCTTGGGGAACTGCAAAAATATCAGCAACAGGAGAAGGTGTGTGTGTGTCTGGCTTGTAGCTATTCAAAACAACTGAATATATACTTAATATTATTTCACGTATCAGTTCTAAGCCTTAACTGAAATCATGTTCAGTTTTCTGCTGCTTCTGCAATTCAAAAGAACCAAGGTGTGTGTGTGTGTGTGTGTGTGTGTGTGTGTGTGTGTGTGTGCGTGTTTGTATGCGTGTTTGTGTGTGTGTGTGTGTGTGTGTGTGTGTGTGTGTGTGCATGCACACATGCACGTCCATGGGCTAGACTGCAGGGGTTCCCTGCACCCCTGGGGGTGCGAGACATCATTCCAGGGGGTGCGAGAAGCACAGCTGTAACTTTTGAAATAAATATCTTCTTTTGATAAAATTTAGTATGATTCTACATCCTTTATCCTTGAACAAAGTATAAAATGTAGGGGGTACAAGGTCAGAGCAAAACCTTTTTAGGGGTGCAGTAGTAAAAATAGGTTGGGAACCACTGGGCTGGAGAGAGAGAGAGAGAGAGAGAGAGAGAGAGAGAGAGAGAGAGAGAGAGAGAGAGAGAGCATGTGTGTGTGTGTGTGTGTGTGTGTGTGTGTGTGCGTGTGCGTGCGTGTGCGTGCACAAGGACATGCACACACTTCCATAAGCTAGAGGGATGAATGTAAATGCTCTCTGAGTTGTTGCATGCCCTCTTTCCTCATCATGTGAAGTCCCTAAATCTTAATGTGCTTTAATTTCTGCAGAAGCTGTTCCCCTGGGTTGGCCTGAGGAAAATTAATGTGTCCTATTGGGGCTGGGAAGACAATTCTCCGTTCACTAACACGTCTCTGCAGTGGCTGCCAGGAGAACCCAATGACTCGGGGTTCTGTGCCTACCTGGAGAGAGCGCAGGTCTCAGGGCTTAGGGCAAATCCTTGCAATGCCAACACAGACGGTCTCATCTGTGAGAAAGCAGTCGGTAAGGCTCCTCGTCATATTCATCTTTTCAACTGACTGACTTTATTTTTCTCTGTTTGGAGTAGGAGGTTGTTTTTCTTTCTTGAAAATATTATTAGGCAATACAAATTTGATAGATCCGTCCCAAAACAAAACTCACAGACAAATATTTTAATATACTGCCTAATATATCTAACCTAATCTGCCCAAGCAAGTCTGTCAAAATACAGTTTCATGAATGCTTGTTTGTATGACACCTACTCTGATTAAATACATTTAGAAATGCAGTCACAGAATGCTGTCATTTTCAAGAAAACAAAAATAAGTAAACTGCATTGTTATTTCTGGTGAGTGAGCATATGTAGTGACCGTCTTCTGTAATCATTAATCTGATAAATGATTTCCTCTTTAAACATTTCACAGTATTTGAAACCAAGTACAGCTCAGTCCTTCTCACCACTCTCTGATTTAATGAGCTCAGATTTGGATCGTGTTTTTTTTCCTCAGAGAGCCGCAATGCACGTCCGTGTAAGACACCCTGCTCTCTTCATGTGACATGTGAGAACTGTACCAGTCAGGCCACGGAGTGCATGTGGTGTGGCAGCACTAAGCGCTGTGTAGACTCCAATGCCTACGTCATCTCCTTCCCCTATGGACAGTGTCTGGAATGGCAGACTGGAGACTGTGTAGGTAAGTCACAACAAAATATGAACACACAGCCAGTTTCACTTGATAGCCAACATGAGAAAGTTTTCATGAGAAAACATTCAACATGAGAAAGATATTTTCAGAAAGATACCATAAAACAGTGCATTTTCAACTGATAACTAACTTTAATGCTTAGTCAGCAGCTGATAAAATTGTTGTATATATCTGCTGCCGAGTGGTTTAACTTTAAAGCTTCCTGCTTGGTGTAGTGATCTAAATTCCATAAACCCTCTAGAATTGTGTAAATGTTGATCTATATAGTTAATAAACAGTCAAGAACTTTTGATTCAACTTTAAACAGAAAGGACAAGGAAGAAATTGTGGAATATCCCAGCAATATAGCTTGTATCCTCCATTCTGCCAGTTTAGGAGGTGCTATAGAGTCCCTCTGACAACTAATATGAGATGCGGCATGTGAAGTGTGGGCCAAGGATCCATTTTAGACTGAGAGTCATTAGTCTTTTAGTGATGGTCACAGCAGATGAAACACTGAGTGCATGAACACTGGAGCTGATGCTGCTTCACTGTAGGCATTGTGATTGACAGTTTCATGTTTTTTTTTTTTTTTTTTTTTATAAAAAGTTGAATCCTTTACGACAATGCTGCATGACCATTTGTTTATTGTATCAATAAATTGCAATAATTATAAATAAAAATCAAAATGAAATGATCAAAACGAATGTTATACTGGATCGGTCGAGGCCCGGGTTAACAACATCAGTGCTGTTAACCAACAGAGTGCTGTCAGTGCTGGAGGAAATTGGACTACTGTTGGTCGAAGAAGAGGTCAAAGAAGGAGAGGTGGGAGGTGTGTCCATAGGCAGAGAGAGAAGAGGAAAGGCATGAGTCTAGGACTGAGAGTAGGGACTTTGAATGTTGGAACTATGACAGGAAAAGCTAGAGAGCTGGCTGACATGATGCAGAGGAGGAAGGTGGACATACTGTGTGTCCAGGAGACAAGTTGGAAAGGTAGCAAGGATAGAAGCTTAGGAGCAGGGTTTAAGCTGTTTTTCATGGTGTGGATGGGAAGAGAAATGGAGGAGTCATCTTCAAGGAGGGGTTTGTCAGGAATGTTCTAGAAGTGAAAAGAGTGTCAGACATGAGTGATGAGTCTCAAGTTAGAAATTGAAGGTGTGATGTTCAATGTTGTTAGTGCTTATGCCCACAGGCAGGATGTGAGCTCGAAGATAAGGAGATATTCTGGAGTAAGTTACATGAAGTGATGCAGAGTACCCCCAGAGGTGAAAGAGTGGTCATTGCTGCGGACTTCAATGGACATGTTGGTGCAGGCAACAGAGGGGACGAGGAAGTCATGGGCAGGCTTGGTATCCAGGACAGGAACGCAGAAGGACTGATGTTGATAGATTTTGCAAAAAGGATGGAAATATCTATGGTGAATACTTTTTTTCCAGAAGAGACAGGAGCATAGGGTGACTTATAAAGGCGGCAGTAGGTGCACACAGGTGGACTACATCTTTTGTAGGCGATGTAATTTGAAGGAAGTCAGTGACTGCAAAGTAGTAGTGGGTGAGAGTGTTGCCAAACAGCATAGGATGGTGGTGTGCAGGATGACGCAGATGGTGAAAAAGGTGAAGAAGGCAAAGGCAGAGCAGAAGACAAAGTGTTGGAAGCTGAAAAAGGAAGAGGGTCGTGTTGTCTTCAAAGAGGAGTTGAAACAGGCTTTGGGTGATCAGAAAGTGCTTCCAGATGACTGGACAATGTGAACAGGGAGACAGGTAGGAGAGTACTTGGTGTGTCCTCTGGAAGGAAAGTAGATAAGGAGACTTGGTGGTGGACTGAGGAACTGCAGGAGTGTGTACAAAGGAAGAGGTTAGCTAAGAAGAAGTGGGACATAGAGAGGACTGAAGATAGTAAACAGGAGTGCAGGGAGACACAGCGTAAGGCGAAGGTAGCGGTGTCAGAGGCCAAACAGAGAGTGTATGATAGGTTGGACAGTAAGTATGGAGAAAATGATCTATACAGGTTGACACAGCAGAGGAATACAGATGGTAAAGACGTGCAGCAAGTTAGAGTGATTCAGGACAGAGTGGGAAATGTATTGACTGATGACAGAAGTGTGCTGGGAAGATGGAAAGAGTACTTTGAAGAGCTGATGAATGAGGAAAATGAGAGAGAAAAAAGAGTAGAAGAGGTGACCGTCGAGGACCAGGAAGTAGCAAAGATTAGTAAGGGTGAAGTGAGGAGGGCATTGAAGAGGATGAAGAATGGAAAGGCAGTTGGTCCTGATGACATACCGGTGGAGGTGTGGAAGTGTCTAGGTGAGGTAGCAGTAGATTTCCTGACAAGAACATTCAACAAGGTCTTAGAGAGTGAGCAGATGCCAGAGGAATGGAGGAGAAGTGTGCTTGTGCCCATTTAAGAATAAGGGAGACGTGCAGAGTTGCTGCAACTACAGAGGGATAAAGTTGATGAGCCATACGATGAAGTTATGGGAATGAAAGAATAGTGGAAGCTAGACTAAGGGCAGAGGTCAGCATTTGTGAACAACAGCTTGGTTTCATGCCAAGAAAGAGCACCACAGATGCAGTGTTTGCTTTGAGGATATTAATCGAGAAGTATAGAGAAGGTCAGAAGGAGCTGCATTGTGCTTTTGTGAATCTGGAGAAAGCATATGACAGGGTGCCGAGAGATGAACTGTGATATTGCATGAGGAAGCCTGCAGTGGCAGAGAAGTGTGTTAGAGTGGTGCAGGATACGTATGAGAGATGGAAGACAGTGGTGAGGTGTGCTGTCGGTGTGACAGAAGAGTTCAAGGTGGAGGTGGGACTGCATCAAGGGTCAGCTCTCAGCCCCTTCTTGTTTGCTACGGTGATGGACAGGCTGACAGACGAGGTTAGACAAGATTCCCCATGGACTATGATGTTTGCAGATGACATTGTGATATGCAGTGAGAGCAGAGAACAAGTGCAGAAAAATCTAGAGAGGTGGAGGTATGCCCTGGAACGGATAGGAATGAAAGTTAGGCTCAGTAGGACAGAATACATCTGTGTGAACGACAAGGATCCAAGAGGAACGGTGAGGCTACAGGGAGCAGAGATAAAGAAGGTGGAGGATTTTAAGTACTTAGGCTCAACAATCCAGAACAGTGGAGAGTGTGCAAAAGAGGTGAAGAAGCGTGTGCAGGCAGGTCGGAATGGTTAGAGAAAAGTGTCTGGTGTGATGTGTGATAGGAAGGTATCGGCAAGAATGAAAGGAAAAGTGTACAAGACGGTCTTGAGGCCAGTGATGTTGCATGGTTTAGAAACGGTGGCACTGGGAAAAAGACAGGAGGCAGAGCTGGAGGTAGCAGAGATGAAAATGTTGAGGTTCTCTTTGGGAATAACAAGGGTGGATAGGATGAGGAATGAGTACATCAGAGGGACGGCACATGTAAGAGGTTTTGGAGATAAAGCCAGAGAGGCTAGATTGAGATGGTTTGGACATGTACAGAGGATGGATAGTGAGTATATTGGTAGTAGGATGCTGAGGTTGGAACTACCAGGCAGAAGGCCCAGAGGAAGACCAAAGAGAAGATTTATGGATGTGGTGAAGGAGGACATGACAGAATACATGAGTGTGAACGAGAAGGACCCAAGCGGAACGGTGAGGTTACATGGCGCAGAGATCAAGAAGGTGGAGGATTTTAAGTATTTAGGCTCAACAATCCAGAGCAATGGAGAGTGTGGAAAAGAGGTGAAGGGTGTGCAGACAGATTGGAATGGTGGGAGAAAAGTATCTGTTGTGATGTGTGATAGGAGATTATCGGCAAGAATGAAAGGAAAAGTGTACAGTACAAGATGGTGATGAGGCCAGTGATGTTGTATGGTTTAGCGACAGTGGCCCTGGGGAAAAGACAGGAGGCAGAGCTGAGAACTCCCAATTTTGGATTTTTCGATCCGTAAACAGAATTATGAAGTCATAACAGAAGTCATTGTGACATCTTTATGCATTGACGATCAAATGAAATTTTGCAACGTTTTACTGTGCAACAATTCTGGAGGGTCCAATTTTTTTACCCCAGACCAGTATGTAGTCATTAAATCCCAGTATTCTATTACTGAGTTGAGTCACACGAGTTTTCGAAGGTGACCTGATAAATAATTCTGTGGAGTTGAATTTTTAAAGATTTTTTTTAAGCTGGTATCAGAATTATTGCCATTACCAGCTATATAGCTGAATCTGGATGCACCATAGTCCCTTCATTGTAATTGCCATCAATATTTTTAACTCATTCAAATCTGAGATATGATACTTTTATATTTTGGTTATATTTATTTGTTTATTTGTTGTATGCATGATGTTTATGCTTTTGTTATTGTGTTTTGGTGTCTTGAATAGAAATTTCTACCCTAGTACACAATAACGATGTATTCTTTTCTGTCCAGTTCTGACAAGATCACAGAGTGGGGTGTAGAACATAACTGTTTGATTGGGTTGCTGTGATTGATGATTTATTGTTGATTTCAGCGGCTATCTTGAAAGTGTGTGTGTGTGTGTGAGAGAGAGAGAGAGAAAGAGGGGGACAGACAGATAGCCAGAGATGTACAGATGATACAGAATGGAAGTAGAGGGTCTAAGGAGATGAAAACAAGCTTGCGATTTCATATGAAAGAGCGTGAACGTCGTCGTGCTGCTGCTGTTCGTTTCGAGTGTTTGATGGTGTCTGAAGTGCGAGCTGGTGTAAATGTTTTGGAGATGAAACTGTGATGATTTTTGTGTCGAATGAGCAAAGCATTAGATTTGCATGAGAGACATCACAACAGCAAGTGATGTAGCAGTCAGGATTCACTGATGGATTTCCAGTATCTGCAGTGGACACATCAACTTACAGGTGTCACTTCTTTTATACTTATGGGTTTCAAATACACAGAAGAAATTGATCATGTCATGTTTGTTATTACAGTGTATAGAGTATGTGAAGAAGTATTCAGGAAGTAAATGAACTGGATTCAGGATTAGCAATGGATGGAGCAGTGCTTCTGTAGCTATAGTAGAAGAAACACCAAAGCATTTAATTTTCCACATACTCGTACTAACACTTGGGGTGACTGAATGTTATGAATTCCCCCATCAGTGTGTGTTTGGGAAGCGAGAGAACAAAACCCCTGGAGGAACATGAAAGACTCCCCACAGTAAGAAGAGGATAGGATTGAACTCTGGAGCTGTGTGGGTGTGTGCATCCGCATTTGTGAGTTGGTAGTGGTGTGGTGCATGCGATACTTGCTGGTTTTCTGGGTCTGTAACTGACAGTACTGTAAAGTTTTTTTAATGCAGTTAATATTGTAAATAAAAACAGTTATAATCTACCTGCCAATGACTCTGAATAAATATCAGAATTGTGCTCCTGGAAATACAGCCTAGGAATCTCAAAACAAACCAGTGTGAGCAGTGCTGCATCTCTGTGTCTTTTATAGAAAGGGGTAAATGCATATCCATGTCTATTACTATTATAATTACTGTTACAATTACATTTACAGCATTTTGCAGACACTGTCAGCCAGAGTGACTTACATTCAACGTCTTCTTTTTTTATTTATCTATTTAACACAGTACGCGCTTGACTATTCGTGGTTTTGCACTCACGATTTGCATATTCGCGGACTGCCGAGCAACTGTCATGTCATTCAAATTCAGCCAATGGCTGTCCTCCTTCCTGCTGATTGGTTGAGATAATATAATGCCCTATTTTCATCATTCACGCACAAGTTGTCAATGAGCCTTTTTTTAAGTGTGTTTTAATTGCCAGTTAATCTCTATGATGCGACGCAAACGTCGGCTAAGGGTAATGACGTTGGATGTCTCTTCTGAAGAAGTAAGACTTTTTCCGGAAGAAATGACAGTCTCCTCTGGAGTGCCTGAAGAGGAATAATCATCTGAACTATTGTAAAACACTCCACTATTAAAGTCTTTTTCAATTATTATTCCAGTACAGTACCTGATGAGTTAAACATTGGAATGCTTAGCTACAATCAGAGTCTGCTGGAACTACTCTTTGAGTCTTCTGAAACTTGTATCCTCCTTCCAAGCTGCTTGAAACTGAAGTGAGGATCCAATGGAGGAGCAGGCTGACTCGCTGGTTGTTGATGTGCGTCCTTCTGTGTCATCAGCAGGTAGCTCAGGATCGTCAGTGTTTCGCCCCTTAACCTGGACACTTCACCTGAGTGGGGCAGTGAGGGCCGGTTGTGAAACCTAACCCTCACCCACAGAAGGACGCCAGTTGTTGTTACGCTTCAACCACAGCCATCTAGAACTGCTCTCTGCTGCTGCGCCAATCTCCTTGATAGCTTGCTTCGCCTGCGTTGGGGGCATGCCTAGTGTCTGGAGGAAGTAACGTAGTGATGGAGAAGGGAATCGTCGACATCCGACTTCCACAGGGAAGAGAACTGCGTGCCATCTTTTGACTGTGCCTCATCGACCAGATCTTGGTATTTTGTTTTCTTTAGCTGATGGGCGATGTCGAGCCGGTCTTCCCAGGGAACTGTGAGCTCGATAATGAAGATGGACTTGGAGCTTTTTGACAGAAGAACGGCATCTGGTCGTAGTGATGTTGTTGCCACCTCTTCTGGGAAAACCAGTCTTCTCTTTAGGTCAACCTGTAACTCCCAGTCTTGTGCCCCTTGAAGGATCGAGCGGATCTGGGTGGGTTTTACAGATCCTGTGGGTACCGGACTTCCCTCTTTAACAAAGCTCACGGGTTGTGGTGGTAATGTCACTCTCTTGTTTGCCTTCAATCTCTCCAGGTCTATCCACTTTGCTATCTCTGTTAGAACTTTGTCATGTCTCCATCTATATCTTCCATCCCCAAGTGCCTTTGGACATGCTGATAGGATGTGGTTCAGTGTACAAGAGTTCGTACCACATAGTTTGCATGTTGCACTGTCTTCTATTCCCCAGGTCATCAGGTTGCTTGGAGTTGGTAAGAGATCGGAGATGGCTCGGAGAAGGAAGCTAAGTTTGCCCTGATCAGTTCCCCAGAGTTCCTTCCATGATAGGGGTCGATCTAGGGCAGCATCCCACTGGACCCAGCTGCCCTGTTTTGCAAGCCCTACTGCTTTGACTCTACGTTCCTCTTCTTCCGATTCCCGGATCCTCTGCACGACTAGCTCTCTCTTCTGCTTGTTGTTGGCTTGGCTCCAATGCTGGGAATGGTAGTTTCCCAGGCCAAGACGACCCTTGCACACAGTGCCAACTATTTCTTGATGTTTTAGTAGTTCTTCAGCATCTGTAACTGCTCTCTGGGGCTTCCACTTCCTTCCACTCTTGATGGTTTCTGCTGATAGGTTTACCTTCTTGTCTTTGGATGTGCGTAGTGTGGTGACAGCTCGTGTCAGTTAATGTTTAGAATGTTTGTGTGTGTGATTTTATTTATGGTGGTGTAGCATGTTTCTCATTGTGTTTTGTTTATCCAATTTATTACATTTCTTGTTCTTTTATGTCCTTTTTGTTATGGTTTGTGTTTTTGGGGGACTTTGATTTTGGCGGCTGTGCCTCTACCTGTGTTCTCTCTGCTTCGGCTGAGGGGCGTGGCTGAGCTACTTGGTGGCACACACCTGAATTCACTATTCTCATCTACTCTCAATAAACAAAAGCATGCTCACCTCTGCGCCAGAGGATTAACTTGCATCATGTCACCACTTCTTTGGTTTGTAACGCTTTCTAACTCGTTCACTCTAAAACTCCGTTTTCTACCCCCTCCGGCTGAGGGGCGTAGCTGAGCTGCTCGGACTGAATGCAGATCATATCTGAATTCAGTCATCTCATTCCTCACAAATAATGTAATACCTTTTTTAGTGGGCATTTTTGAAAACTACAGTGCTGTATGCTTCAAGGAGAACGCATTTAAATGTGTTCTTATATATAATCTTCATCACTTCACTTATCCCTTAACATCTGAGGATGTCATTGGGGGGCCTTCATGGCGAGACTTGGGCTGATTTGGCCTGGCAGAGCCCATCCCTCTCCAGGTCGTGGAAAAAAAGATGACGGCTTTGCAGCCCACTCTTTACAAAAGTCAGCAATGGTTCTTTTACATGCCTCTCACCATAGACAGTGAGAGACATGGCCTGCTGTTGATAACCCAGTTAGCTGCACTGGGTGTTCTTTTAAATATATATATATATATATATATTTAAATATATATATGCTGTATAATGTGTATATTTTAGCAATAAATACCACTGGAAAAATTAAAATTTTCTTAATCATTACTACATTTTACTACATTAATACTGTATTAATGAGCAAGACCGTCTGTAGAATATGTATTTTAGCACATGTATTTTAGCGCATGTAATAGATACATAGTATTTTACTTCCGGTTGATCATTAATGCATGTGATATGATACATGGGGTTTTACTTCCGGGTACAGAACTCGCGAATTATCTTCATTCGCGGAAGGGGCCAGAACCAAACGCCTGTGAATAACGTGGGCATACTGTATATATAAAACTTGGTAACGATGGTTAAGGGCCTTGCTCATTGGCCCAACAGTGGCAGATTGATGGGACTGGGGCTTGAACTACCAATGTTTGGATTAGTAATCCGGAGCCTTTGCTACCACTGCTTGCTGCTACTGCTACTATCCTCATCTTTTTCTTCTTCTTGGGTTGGGTCGTGGGGGCAGACGCCTAAGCAATGAGGTCCAGACGTCCCTCTCCCCAGCTACTTCCTCCAGCTCTTCCAGAGGGACACCGAGCTGTTCCCAGACCAGCCGAGAAACATAATTGCTCCAGCATGTTCTAAGTCGACCCCAAGATTTCTTCCCAGTTGCACATGCCAGAAACACCACACCAAGGAGGCATTCAGGAGGCATTCTAACCAGATGCCCCAGTTACCTCAACTGGCTCCTCTCAGTGCGGCATTGATGGCATCATCTCAAACAGTTATAGCTAACAACATCAAATAATAGAAAGAAGAAAGAAAACAATAATTGTTTTGATGATGCCATCAATAACATAATGTACACCATTAGCCATCACATTATGACCATCTCCTTCCTAAAGTTTTGATATTGTCTGTCAAAGTTTGATATTGCCAATCATGGAGTGTGATCCAGCCATCAAGCTGCATCATTTCGAACTGCTGCTCATGCCCAAGATTGGCTAGTGCTGCTGAGATTGACAGAGGTTGAGAGTGTATGACAGAAAACAGTTTCACTTCCCCGGCTACCCGCCAAGGATAACTGCAGCATTTTCCCGATTTAAATTTATCTTCCTAAGATTCTTTTTAACCACTTTTTTCTGTTTTTACTCTCAGGGGTTGATCTGGTTGCTTTTAAGGGAATACCAAACTACATTAATCTGATGCTAGATCTTCAGTTTGAATGATGATCTCATTCATCTCTGCAAAATCATTATCGGCCCTAAGATTCTATGAAATATTAAGAATATTCTGCTAAGAAAAGCTTCAGTAGAATTGTCAGTGTTTCTTATTTCTAAAAGCTAGACAGAATTTCACTGAAAATAAAGTGACCTCTGTACATGTACTAGTTCTTCTCAAAAAATTAGCATATTGTGATAAAGTTCATTATTTTCTGTAATGTACTGATAAAAATTAAACTTTCATATATTTTAGATTCATTGCACACCAACTGAAATATTTCAGGTCTTTTATTGTTTTAATACTGATGATTTTGGCATACAGCTCATGAAAACCCAAAATTCCTATCTCAAAAAATTAGCATATCATGAAAAGGTACTCTAAACGAGCTATTAACCTAATCATCTGAATCAACCAATTAACTCTAAACACCTGCAAAAGATTCCTGAGGCTTTTAAAAACTCCCAGTCTGGTTCATTATTCAAAACCGCAATCATGGGTAAGACTGCCGACCTGACTGCTGTCCAGAAGGCCATCATTGACACCCTCAAGCAAGAGGGGAAGACACAGAAAGAAATCTCTGAGCGAATAGGCTGTTCCCAGAGTGCTGTATCAAGCCACCTCAGTGGGACGTCTGTGCGAAGGAAAAAGTGTGGCAGAAAACATTGCACAACCAGAAGAGGTGACCGGACCCTGAGGAAGATTGTGGAGAAGGGCCGATTCCAGATGCAGTTACAGGTCCCGCATTCCCCAGGTCAAGCCACTTTTGAACCAGAAACAGCGGCAGAAGCGCCTGACCTGGGCTACAGAGGAGCAGCACTGGACTGTTGCTCAGTGGTCCAAAGTACTTTTTTCGGATAAAAGCAAATTTTGCATGTAATTCGGAAATCAAGGTGCCAGAGTCTGGAGGAAGACTGGGGAGAAGGAAATGCCAAAATGCCTGAAGTCCAGTGTCAAGTACCCACAGTCAGTGATGGTCTGGGGTGCCATGTCAGCTGCAGGTGTTGGTCCACTGTGTTTTATCAAGGGCAGGGTCAATGCAGCGAGCTATCAGGATATTTTGGAGCACTTCATGCTTCCATCTGCTGAAAAGCTTTATGGAGATGAATATTTCATTTTTCAGCACGACATGGCACCTGCTCACAGTGCCAAAACCACTGGTAAATGGTTTACTGACCATGGTATTACTGTGCTCAATTGGCCTGCCAACTGTCCTGACCTGAACCCCATAGAGAATCTGTGGGATATTGTGAAGAGAAAGTTGAGAGACACCAGACCCAACACTGTGGATGAGCTTAAGGTCGCTATCGAAGCATCCTGGGCCTCCATAACACCTCAGCAGTGCCACAGGCTGATTGCTTCCATGCCACACCACATTGAAGCAGTCATTTCTGCAAAAGAATTCCCCACCAAGTATTGAGTGCATAACTGAACATAATTATTTGAAGGTTGACTTTTTTTGTATTAAAAACACTTTTTTTATTGGTCGGATAAAATATGCTAATTTTTTGAGATAGGGATTTTTGGTTTTTCTTTACTTTTTGCCAAAATTATCAATATTAAAACAATAAAAGGCTTGAACTACTTCAGTTGTGTGTAATGAATCTAAAATATATGAAAGTCTAATGTTTATCAGTACATTACAGAAAATAATGAACTTTATCACAATATGCTAATTTTTTGAGAAGGACTAGTGTGTGTGTGTGTGTGTATAATATATATATATATATATATATATATATATATATATATATATATATATATATATATATATATATATATAAAATGTAATGTGTGTGAGAGCGTGCGTGCAGTTACTTTCACTCACTGAGTCGAACTGCTCACTCTGATGGAAAAAGAATTAAAATCTCTCAAGCAGAAGTGGGTGGTGCGAGTCTGTAAATCTCTGACTTGGGGAAATATTTCTGTCACCAAAATGTATCTCTCCATCTTGCAGCGTGACAGTTACTTACCACAGCTCTCACAGTGTAACCTTGTCACTGCCCCCCAAAAAAAAAAAAAAAAAAAAAATTGTGTCACTTGGTCTTTGGGAGAATAAAAAAGGTTTTCTGGGTGGTGAGACTTTGAACAGATTATGCAGAGCTCTATATCTCTGCCGTCTCTGATAAACAACCATACATATGATTTCATAATCCTTTCAATTCCATGAATTAAATTAAAAGCATGATCATGTCTAAGTACAGGAATAGTTTAGTTTTGATATTTTACCTGCAAGGTATAATGTATAAATTTAATCTCTGTATTTATTTATTGAAATATTATGCTGGAGTAATTAGTGATTTAAACATGTTATGGTAAAGGGTGTGAGTGCGCGAAGGAGAGAGAAAGAATGTGTGTGTATGTGGTGGGGAGTTAGGGTTGGGATGTGTGAGCATGTGCTTGTATACCTCATGGCCATTTGTGGTTTATATGAGCATTAAATTTTTTGTGACAGGAAAAAAAATCTGCTAAATGACCAATTATAACATACTCAAACCCCCTGGATGAACTCGAGGACAAAAGCAAATCCCTGTTGTCCATTCAGTCTTCAACTCTGTGTGAAAACCGGCCTTGCATTTAGTTCTTGTTTATTGCCAGATGACTTGGTCCGCCGCCTGCCTGTCTTCCTTCATTTGCTCTGTCTCTGAATGTTCTCTCACCTGCCATATGAATTGGCTGCAGTCAGGATCAGCATTTGGTCATAGTTTTGGGCGACGGTTCTTGTATGTCCCTCCACTTGGTGTATCTAGTGGAAAAGACCCTTGTATATGGTTGGTACAGTGCATGGCGTGAAGCAGTGATTTTTATGAATATGTTTAGCAGAAAAATCTCTCTCTTTGCAGCAATGTCAAAATTATTGATAGAACTAGGTAGTGTGCCCAAACTTAAATATTTTGTGAATTATTAATAATGTTACAGCCTTTGAAATTATCTCAAATCTCTTATCTTTTTACTTTCCAGCTCAGAACTGCTCTGGCTTTCGGACATGTGGACAGTGTTTGGAGCAGCCTGATTGTGGTTGGTGTGGGGACCCGAGTAATACCGGCAAAGGGCATTGTGTGGAGGGTTCATACCGTGGTCCCATGAAGAATCCACCCAAACACAGCCAGGACATGCTGCTGGATACGACGCTCTGCCCCAAGGAAAGGGGTTACGAGTGGGCCTTTATCCAGTGTCCTGGTGAGAACACAAACAGGAAATCTAACATTATTCACTTTTTGATAGCAAAGTATTATAAATATAGCTGAGTATTTTTTCACAGGTGCAAACAGATAGTTGAATCATTTCTCCATCTATTTCTTGCAGCCTGCCAGTGTAATGGTCACAGCACTTGTGTGAACGGGAGTGTGTGTGAGCAGTGTCGTAACCTCACCACCGGCACACACTGTGAAACCTGCATGCCTGGTTATCATGGAGACCCCACCAACGGAGGGAAATGTCAAGGTTAGTAAGGCATTCAGCCAACAGGAAACATCATCAGACTCATCATCTGAAGTAGTACACAGTAGTGGACTGACTTACTAAACCCACACAGAACGCGATTTGTTTGAAGGTCATATGGGAGTTGGTGCATTTAGATGTGTGTGGAAATGTTTACATGATCCTGCTGTAGTGGAAACGTAGAAGTTCTCTCACTGGAATGCTCAGGAATGGCACTGCCTTGTAAGAGAAGTAGCACATTGTGTGGTAGAGGTGAGAGGTGTTATGTAGCCACTGGCTAGGTTTCATTTAAAACAGCTCTGTGGCCCAGCAGTGAACCGAATTTCCTCTGAGAGGCTGGCTTGTACAGAGTCCGTCAGCATTTATTTATTTATTTATTTATTTATTTTTTTCAACTTCTCTTAGTGTTGAGAGTGGTACAGGTGTTATGGCTAAAGCTGTGCTGTTCTTTTAACTGTATGGTAATTAGATTGATAAATGAGCAGATATAATTCAGAGAACTCAAATTTGTGAAAGTAGATAAAAATTTGAGACTAGGGGCAGTGATGGTCTAGTGGTATAAGGCGCTAGATCGCTGATCCAAAGGTTGGGAGTTCGAGTCCCACTCTCCACAGGGTTGTCACTGTCCCCTCCAGTGCAGCTAACTGGGTTATCAAAGGCGGGCCATGTCTCTCACTGTCTGAGGTGAGAGGCATGTAAAAGAACCATTGCTGACTTTCGTAAAGAGTAGCTGCAAAGTCGTCAGCGTGTTTCTGTCCCTTGCTACAAAGGGTTGTGACAGGAAGGGCATCCGACGTAAAAACCTCTGCCAAATCAAATGTGCGAATCAGATGATTCGCTGTGGCGACTCCCGAGTAAAAGGGAAAAAGCCGAAAGGAAGACAGACAGATAAAAATTTGAGACTCCTAGAGCCCCTAATATCAAAGGAGACTTCAAGAAAACAAACTTCATCTGTGTAAGTAGTTTGTATATAATAATGGTTTAGACATTGGCGGCAAAATTCTATTAAAATTAGATTTTTCTACTGCAGTTAATCCAGTAAACTGCCATTTAAAGGGAAATTAAACACAACAAAAACATACGGTTGCATACACTGTATGTCATTGAACATAAAAATGTGTTATTAGTTTTCTTTGTGAAGGAAAAATGAGTAATAAATCCTTACATAGGGAGTGCGATTGTACTGTGATTGTACTTCATGTCGCAGACAATGTGAACATCAAAGTTATTTGCATAAAAATTAACTCCATAGTCCCGGTTTCATGTAATCAAGCAGATGCTTGTTGTATGTAAACGTAATGTAGTTTGATGTGCAGATGTGCCGAGATAATTTTATTTAAGTTCACCAAATTGTATCTGATTTGTTAGTTTAAGTCTGTATAGTGCTGTTTTAGCTGGTATTTCTCCTTGGAGCTAACTTATCTACATCTTATTCTCACGATTTCCCACTTTCAAGAGATTAAAACAAACTTCAAATGGTGGCTTTTTCAAACAGGCTAATGCAAAATATTGAACAGATTTTAGCAGATTACAGCTTCAAAAATGTAAATAAAAACCTAAAAATAAAAAAAATACATATTTTCAGTATAAGAGAAGAATTCCATTAATTTTGCTTTACGGTTCCACTGTAGTCCCGTAAGCTCTTGCTGGTTAACTTATTGACATCTAAGCAACAAAATTGGGTGAGTTTAAAGTATAGAACACTGCAAAAGTTTTAGGCAGATGCAAAAAATTTTGTAAAGCACAGATGCATGTGTACACACACACACACACACACACACACACACACATTTATATATATATATATATATATATATATATATATATATATATATATATATATATATATATACACACATATATATATATATACATATATATAAAAGAAGCTATATACAGTCGGCCCCCTACTTACGAAATCCCCAGGTTATGAAGAACATTTTTCTAAGTTTACGTCCCCGGGAAATGAAAACAACCCCCTCTTACAAAAAGAAATTCAAAAGTGCCAATCAAAATTTCACTCGATGCGCGAGTTGCTCTCTCATTGGCTGTCTCTCAACATCCCGCCCCGCTGGCCTCCCATTGGCCAAGAGATGACGCAGAACCAGAAGGAGACCTTAAAGCTGAAATACCTCTGATCTTTCAAAAGGTACTGTAATTTCGCTTTAAATAAAACATCCCGTTCATGTGTGTGTGTGTGTGGGTATGTGTGTGATAGAGAGAGTGTGTGTGTGTGTGTGTGTGTGTGTGTGTGTGTGTGTGTGTGTGTGTGTGATAGAGAGAGTGTGTGTGTGTGTTTGTGTGTGTGTGATGTGCGCGCGCATGAGAGAGAGAGAGAGAGAGAGAGAGAGAGAAAGGTTAACTCTTTAGTTTAGTTTTTTAAGTTGTTTAATTCAGTAAATGTTTAAAAAATGTGGGCGCATTTGAGCTTATCTGAAATTCCAATCCCTCAAGGAATCAAGTTAAAGTTGAGTTTGGACCTCCTTTGTCAAGCAGGGACTGCGCTTTGAATTCCACGTCTTTTGGGTGTGGCCTGCAAAGCGAGAATAAACGTGTATTGCATACATTGTAATTACGGATTAATTTCGTAAGGTGAGGTATCTGTGTGTGTGTGTGTGTGTGTGTATATATGTATATATATATATATATATATATATAAACTTTTTTTTTTCAACACAGGTTTCTAAATGTCCACTCCGTTTTCCTAATCTAGATTCAGATAAATACATAGCTGTTGATTTATTGTTAAATAAACATAAAATCTTATATTCCCCACTATCAGCTGACACAGGACTGTATTTTCTTCGCCACATCTTCATAGCTGAAATGTGAAGGGCGATGGTTATTGTAGAGAGAATTGTTAATGTTGTGTAGACAGTTTTAACACTCATTGCCTCTTTATTCCGAGAAATGCAGCTGCTCCTGCTCATCCGAAACACACCACTATGAAACGTTACAAGACTATTGTGATACTGAGAGATTGACAGACACAGTTCTTGACTGTCAGGTTGTCTTTTCACTAATTGGCTAGAATGCATAATTATGTCTCTCAGCGTTAGATCTTTACCCAAAGTTTTTACTGTAGATTGGTGACTCCTTTTTTACCTTTAAGCTTTCACTTGCTAAAAGGCAGCTTTCTGCAGGTCTAATTAGTTTAATTACCGAGGTGCTATGTGCTTGTCATCTAAACACATCTCTCTCTCTCTCTCTCTCTCTCTCTCTCTCTCTCTCTCGCTCTCTCTCTCTCGCTCTCTCTCTCTCTCTCTCTCTCTCTCTCGCTCGCTTTCTCTCTCTCGCTCGCTCTCTCTCTCTCTCTTGATGTCTGTCTGTCATTCTCACTCTCACTCTGCAGCCTGTAAGTGTAATGGCCATGCCAATGTGTGCCAAGTGCTGACGGGGAAGTGTTTCTGCACCACCAAGGGAATTAAAGGAGACCAGTGTAACCTGTGAGTATTGCTAAAACACACACACTTGCCAACCCCACCACAAAAGTCACTGAGCCCAAAGTGCAATCTTAAAAGCTTTTAATATAGTTAATGGAACTTGCAGTAAGATGTGCAGATGTACATGATGTAAGGATGATTGTTCCTGTTCAGTGCTTCTCTACCTCATGTCCTCCTCTCTCGTCCACCTTCTCCTCCATCAAGTAGAACTGTGAAGTGAATTACCCAGCAGCCTCAAAACGGCTTGTAATCATGCATGCACGCGGTGCAGCCACAAGATGGAGTTCAAACCACTTGATTAAAGCTTGATGTAGTTCCTTTGTGTGTGCAAGGGGAGAGAGTGTGTGTATGTCTGTTTGTTTGAAATTACCATTTGCAGAAACATTTCACCTCGCTCTCAGGCGACTGCTCTCCTTGCTCTCAGGTTTGAAAGTCTCCCTTAATTACCCAGAAGGAAACCATCAAAAGGAAAGATCCTTCCTGTTAGAACTCCATCATACTCTAATGCAGTCCCATGCTTAATGTTCCCGTGTGTGGGGCAAAGGTGTGACCCGAGTGGGGATTAGATTAAGGCCGTGTGCAGAGAGAGAATGTTGGCGCATGTTCAGTATGTGGGTGTGCACTTAGTGCAGATTAAATTAAGATACTGCAGGTTGAGTACATTGTTTTATTGCTTCAGTCTAGGGGTGTGTGTGAGAGAGAGAGAGAGAGAGAGAGAGAGAGACGTAGAGTAGTTTTGAGTCATTTCTGAAATGTCACACAGATGAAAGGTAAGCGGAATGATGAGTTCAGGTTTTGTAAAACCGCCAGTAACGCTGTTTGTCCTCAGACCTGGGTACAGTGGTCATAATGCACTTCTCCACACATGTCATGCACCCCCATATTTAAAACGTGTGCACACATACACTTGTTTTTCACCCCCACTCTCCTCTGTCCTTTTGTCCTTCATTCTCATCTGTCCTTCCGTTCTTTCTCCCAGCCTCCCTTATCATCTGTTTTTCCTTCTCATCTGTCCTTCCTTTTGATCAGACCTTCTCCATTCCTTTTCATCTGTCTTCTATCCTTCCTCTTTTCTCTTATCTCTTTTTATTGTCCTCGCTTCCTTTACCTCCATCCGTCCTTCCTTATATCCTCTGCTTCTCTTCCACTTTTCTAATCCAGTTCCCTCTCTCTTCTATTCTTCTCTTCTGTCCTTGTCTTTCAGCCTTCCCTACTACCCCCCTCATTCTTTCTACCTTTTTTCTTCCAGTCATCTCTTATTTTATTCCGTTTTGGTTTAATAATCATTTTCACCTTTAGTTCTTTCCTGCACTGAACTCCTCTGTTCTTCTCACCCTTCCTTGAACGGAAGAATTGATCCATCCATGACGATTTGTTTCTGCTGTAAAAATGCTACTGAAGGATGGTTTTATTTAGTGATTACGTTGTGATGTAATGCTGGTGGTTAAGGATTAATTGTTCATAGTGTAATAAGTTTTACACTGTTATTGTTGTTAGTATTATTGCATTGTAAATTATAGCATTAGTGTTGACTTAGTGTGTTGCTGAAAATGCATGACCTTATTATTTCTGGACATGGTGCATTATTCTGTAATCTTTGCTAGACTAAACCTGAAGTCCCGCACAATTAAATACAAATGCTGAAATATTTGAAATGAGAACACAAAGTAGGATAATGATTCCACTTTCTCACATTGCTTGGCAGTTTAATGCAACTATAATTACCACCGAGGTTGACCATAACATTTGGGTGCTAAATTAGATGACACTCAAGTTGACATTTACAGGCAAATGAAGCAAAGTGAATTAAGTTCTCTCTGCTTGCCCCTACCTGGACTGAAAGGCAGCGAGAGTGAGGAAAATGATTGCACTTAGTGAAACTTTGATCATCAGATGCAGCCGACTTTAATTTGTTTCTTGCTTTGTTGCTTCAAAGAATGAAAGAATGTGTAATTTGCTTCGAGTGCGAGAGAAAGAGCTCTGTCTGTAAATTGGTGTTAATTGTTTCTTGGGTTTCAGAGAATGATGGGGGAATCATGTTCATTTTCTGTTTCATAAAACAGCTGTGGATATGAAGCAAAGCAGTGAACATGTAGTGAATAAGTCTTAAGGACACAAATGGGGTGATGCTGGAATATCTTTACTTTTAAGATGCATCATTAGAGACATAGATTAAAATATTTTTCAGTTAACTAAATATATGAATGCTGTGGTGTTTTCCCATCCAAAGTGAAAGCATACAGATACAAGCAATGAGTCTACACATGGGGCAGTGGTGGTATAGGGCGCTGGATCGCTGATCCAAAGGTTGGGGGTTCGAGTCCCACTCTCCACAAGGTTGTCACTGTGCCCCCCAGTGCAGCTAACTGGGTTATCAAAAGGCCGGCCGTGTCTCTCACTGTCTATGGTGTGAAGCATGTAAAAGAACCATTGCTGACTTTCGTAAAGAGTAGGCTGCAAAGCCGTCGGCGTGTTTCCGCCCTGCGATGGCCTGGCGAGCTGTCCAGGGTGTACTCTGCCCTCGCCCGAAGTTGGCTGGGTTGGGCACCAGCGTCCCCGCGATCCAAATTAGGATTAAGCGGTTACAGAAAATGAACTGAGTCTACACATGCATTGAGCAGGAGGCAGTTACACTGCGAACCTGGGAGAACAGTGGGCTGTTAGGTTCCGGGCTCAAGGTCACTTCAGTCATGAGGGTGGAAGGAGGGTGAAGTTCTAACTCCTCCTGCCGCCAAGCATTTTTCTGGCCGGTGACCTCATGGCCCCAAACCCGATTCTCTAAGCACTAGGCCATGGTTGCTCTGAAGTCTATGTCTACCAAACAGTAAACTCGGCAAAAGTGCTGTTGTAATTCATACATATGCTATATCTGATGATATAATAAATATGTAGGTTCTGTGCCATGTAAAGAGAAGATTGAGGAGAAAGCACTAGCATTGCAACAGCCTAAATGGTATCACAGTAAAGATGAATAAAATATGCAAATTATTTTCTCCATATCCATTTTTTGGGGAATTTTAAAATGAAGTAATACTTAACATCTGGATGAGATATATACAAAAATATTATAAATATTTATATAAATATAAGTTATGCTATAAGTATAAACCATACATTACTTAAAGCAGTCAAGTGGCCTCAATAAATTATTTGTATAGATTTGTTCTGATCGGGATGAGCGATTTCCTTTCGGCTTTTCCCCTTCTTCAGGGGTCGCCATATTTTTAATAAATTCTGTATTTTCCTGTTATTTTAATGTATGTTTTGGACTTCCTCTGCAGATGTGACTCAGAAAATCGTTACCTGGGCAACCCTTTGAGAGGAACCTGTTACTGTGAGTATGGCCTTTAAGAGTCATGACCCAGAACAATACTTCATGCATTTATGTACAACATCAAGACTCTGCTTACCATTACACAATACAGATCAGGTCGCTTACCAGTTGGTTTTCAACCAACAGGCTTGATTTATTCCAGGAGCTATTTTAGATCGTAATCGACCATATTTCTTTAGATAAAATGAAGCTGTTTCTGGATAGTTGTGTATTCCAATTGAGTACATGTTAATGTAATGACAAACCGATAGTCAGGCTTCATTTGAAATTTTAACCGTGAATAAAAATGATTAAAAATATTGGACAAATCCATCTCCATGCCCAATGTGAGGGTACAGGAAGTGTAGGTAGCAGTGATGACTATTACTCAGTGTGCATCTCACAGGATGCATGATGATTACGTGTGTGTATGCACGCAAGTATTCCTTCACAGACACACTCACAAGCTGTGCATGGTCTATATCTGAGAGGCACAAGGTTGTAGCACTAGGTGGCAGTGTTGCGGTACATTGACAAACGTATGCTTTTTTGCATTCCCTGTCAGCCGTCATCATGGAGCCCATCCAGCCTTAATGCGTTCAGGAGCATTTAGGACATCAGATTTCACTCAGTCTGCAAACGCTGCCAGCAAACCCCCCCCCCCAGTTATCACCAATCCACATTAAACAAAGCCGTCATTTTATCAATCACTTTGTTGCTGCTTCACTCTGAGTGTATCTTGTAGAATGGGTGTGTAGTCATTGAGTGACAGATTCTGCTGCTCTGATGAGAGAAGAGCGCTAAAGTGACCATGTGGACTCGACTGCACTTCTCTCATATTGTTAATGAGTTGTAAAAGTGTGACGTCTGATGGAAGTGAGTCAACTGATTAATCATGACCTGTGAGGGGTGTGGAAGGTTGGCGGGAGTGCCATCAGAAACTTCTCGCGCCTCATTGCTTTAATTTGGTGCTGATTTAAGAAAATTGTCAAAGAAAACTGTAACTTTGTAAAGGACTTGCCCCAATGTCCTCCAGCAGCATATGAACTTGATCACTAATGGTATTGTATGCCGAATGCTATCTAGAACTGCATGAAGGTTGGAATCGAATCCAATAGGATATCCTGTAACTCTCTGCACTGCAGAAAAAATCCATCCAAGCTAAGCTGTACACCTCTTCCCCAAAACGATTACCTTGATGTTGGAAGTGCACAGTTGTCTGGAATGTCTAATTATTCTGTCTCATTACAATTTCGTTTCACTGGCGCTAAGAGGCCAAACCATGTCTCGGCATAACAATGAACCTGAGCACGAAACATTGGCCATGCAGATATAGTTTGCCAAAGATAGAGGAGTAGAACTCTAGCTGCTGTTTCAGAGCCCTGACCTCATCTCCACTGAAACAGGAGGGCCACCAACACGTATCATCTTCCTGACCATCAGTGTCTGACCTCACTTATGCTCACACATATGGCTGAGTGCCAAACATACACCCATTGGGTTTTTTGAATTGTCGGTTCAGGAAGCACGTATGGATACACCTCCGTACATCTGTCCTAAAGCATATGTATGAATACAGTTTGTGGTATTTTGTTTTATTGAATATAATTTCAAGACTCATTGCCAGAACTGCTTTTGCATGAGGTTAAATCAACATCTATTTTCTGCAAATTATCTGAGGCCTGTTTTTGAACTCACCAGTGCACACCTCGATTATTCCCCTCACAACAGTCTGTTAGTGGCGTGTCCGTGTGTCCTTCTCTTTATTGGACAGGTAATTACTTATTACTAGCAGAGTCACAGCAGCAGTCCTGCCAGACTCTTTTAAAAATGTGTGGTTCACGCCCCCAAAAAAAAAAAAAAAAAAAAAAAATCTAAAGCAGGAGCCATTGCTAGACAGAGTAGCGGTGTGTACTAACTACTATGGAAATGATTCTGTGTAAAGTATGATTATCTGCACTCATTGTGGTTTCTGTAAAAGGTTGTAATTATAATGGGGATGGTATAAGGAGGCATTTCTGAAAACTTCACGGATTTTAAATATCTCAGGCAAAGTCACTAATCAGGGCTAATTTAGTGATGCATCCAGTTAGTCATCCAGCAGCTCCTGGTGACTCATGACTCATTTTGCAATTTAAAGTAGTCCAATTTGCCACTTTTTTACGTAATGCCATTTTCTTTCATTGTAACTGCATCCCCAAGGTGAACCATTTTGTAAATGCTCCTTCAAGCATCATGTGATTGAAGCATACTTCGAAATCGTTTAATAACTGATATGGTGGTGATTTTGATGGTGGTGACTAGCCTGTGATGTAAGAGATTTTTCTGTGATGTCTTTTGGGCATTTTCAACAGACAACCTTTTGATTGACTACCAGTTCACCTTCAGTCTGCTTCAAGAGGATGACCACTACTACACTGCCATCAACTTCATGGCCACTCCAGAGCAGGTTGGTCACTCTCCACTCAGCTTGCACACTATGATTATTCCATTTGTTATTCAAGGGGAATCTTTAAGGGACCAGTATTGAAGCGTTTATACCACAAATAAATACTCAAATCTCATTGGTCAGCGATAGTAGAGTAGTTGACTTATCCGCCGAAGGTGAGGTGAATGTCACTGAATAGTCATTAGGATAAACTATTGAAATGTCCTGATGGCCTATGGTTGTTCTGATATCTTACATGGGAAGATTAAGACCAAACTAAATTTCTTTTTATAGTAGGTTTTTACACTTTGAAACAATGACGGAGGCAGGTCAGGTAACCGCCATGACCAGCAAAGCTAAGCACTGTGTCGTCTTAACACATTCAAAGTATTAGCATAATTAAAAAATAGTATAAACTTAAAATATTATAAAATATATACATATATACACACGCACACACACACTAACTGTGATCGAATCAGGTAGGTGAGACCTACAGGCTCCGAGTCAAGTACTGTGTATCAACATCTATTTTATAACCTGATTATTCAGTTTACTACATACTAGACAGAAATATAATCAACTGTGTTGGGTGTCTTTATTGAACGCTTTAGTATGTTTTATGTAACAAGTACAAGAAAGCAAATTAAAATGACATTTGTGTAGTTTATTTTTCCATTTTAATTCATGAGTATGCCGCTTGATCCAAGTCTGTCGCATGCAAACTGTAAGTGTCTCTAAGTGTCTGTCATTTTGGTTCAAGCCCTATCAATTCAGGATTATATTTTATAGCCCTTGGTAGTAAAATAATCAACTCACAGCATTCCCGTGTAGTATATATAAATTTTATATATTCCATGTCTTGTTTAAATAGGCTGGACAATCATGGCATTATGTAATTATATAAGGGATAATGTACAGCTAGCTGGTCATTATCATGTAATAAACCTCTTCAAAATGATTCAAATTTCAATTACTTAATTGGGTTTTCAAAGATTACTTAATGATTGTAAGGTGCTTGCTGTACATTATCACTTGTATCATTTTTCCTATTATAGCACAGCACTGGCAGTAATGCAAACTGTAAATGAAACCCTAAGATTGTTAATGCATTATTTTGTAATATTTTTCATGGATATAAAGGTAATACTAAATGGTTTAACAGCACAATGCCTCAATAATTCATCAATTGGAATCTTTGGCAAATCACAGGGAAAAAAAACAACACTATGTGATGTACTGTTATTGGTTAAATAATCAACTTCCCAGAGGTATCAAGAAATGCTTTTTCTACATCAGCATATCCAATTAATCCAGTTATTCATTCCCACCGCTATCAGACTGTACAACGCCACTTTGTAACTGTCTGTGAAAATACTGGTTATGTGCAATAAAAACCCCGTGCACTTTAATCAACCACATCTACCCCACTGACTGTGAACCATATCAACCCATCTCTGCCCTCAGATACATTACACTTTAATATAGGCCAGTCTATAAAGTTGCTCCATTCTTTTCTTTTATTGTTTATTAATTTATACTATTTATGTATCTACTTATTTATTTACTTATATAATATATATGTACGTGTGTATGTTTGTATTTGTATCTATTTTTGCACCCCCTACTGATGGTACCTCAAGAGCCTGTAACAGTGAATTTCTCCATTGTGAGATTAATAAAGCTGTATCTTATCTTATCTAAAGTTTATAAGATGAAATCATTAACCATCCAAAGGACATGTTGGGAATAGTTTATTTTTGTGTGTGTGCTTGCATGTTTGGATTGGATAATTTCTCCAGTTAAAGGAAGTTTGACAGTGCTTTGAAATATGTGTGGAGGTCTTTCGAAGACATTTCACATACTGACATCTTGGCGTTTTCTTTTCATAGTTCTGATGATTACAGCTTTCCTGAAGTGAAGTTTTGTATGTATCTTAATCAAAGTGGTTCAGGCTCTGGGCTGCTCAACTTAAAATAGAGGGTGAGGTGGAGGTCTGTACCATCAAAACTATCAAATGGCCACTGTTGGGCACTTAAGCAAGGTCCCTAACACTCAACTGCTCAGTATTTGTCACTCTGAATGAAGGTGACTGCCAAATGTAAAGTGATTAAAAAAAAAAAAAAACTAAATCAACCTGAAAAATGAAAAAGGAGAAAATGCTTTTAATGATTTCTCTTCTAACTGTGGCGCAGACACTCTGACAGACAGTAGTTGATTACAAACTGCATTGATTAGACCTGTGTTCATTTGGCGTGGACATGTATTATCGCTATTCTGTAACTCGATCAAATTAGAACATGGTCTGCGTGGAGATCTCCTTTAGCTGTACCTTTCTGACTGTGTCAAGCACACTCTTGTCTAGGCAAGATTAGAAGAAAGTAAAAACATGTCATTTTAGTGAAATAGATTTATTGTTCCTTAGAGTTTCCTTAAATATGGCACCGACAAATATTTTTATCGTTCTAAAATTTATTTTGCCACAATGAACTCAGCCCTTCACATATACATGCATAAATGAACTGCCCTTGTAAACTATTATAGGCTCTGCTTGAGTGAAGGATACTATGATTCATTTTAGTTTCTTTGTCTTCTTTTTTTAAGACCAATAAAAATTTGGACATGTCCATTAATGCGTCTAACAACTTCAACCTCAACATCACATGGTCTGTTGGATCAACAGGTAATTAAACTTCTTTGTAAATTTTTTTTTTTTTTTTTTCAAAATTTGTCACTCTCTTCTGCTAGTCTTTGCATTATTTTCCCTATCAGTCTGTGTGCAGTGTAGATGTTATGTGCCACTGTATTTTCTGCCATTATTTTTTAGATCAGATTAGGTTCAGATTCAACTTTATTTTTCCATCAGTGTAGAAAGTCACCACACGCCATTGCTGAGACTTTAGCATTTTCCGTTCTCTGAAACAGACATGTCCTCCTCCTTGAACTTATAGCTTAGCCCTGAATTTTTAGTGCATTTGCTACATGTTTAAAGATACTTTTCCCTCAGGCAGGGCTTCTGACAATAGTCTAGCCCACAGCTCAGAATTCTGGGACTGAGACATCATCTGGGCACAGAATGATTTCAATTAAGATAACCATTCCCACAGAGCAGCTCTCGCCTTGTCATTTTGAGGGCTTTGTTTCATATTGATGGTTTATAAATGTGATGTGTGAGGCTTTAAAGTGGGGATTGGGGAGAAAAAGCAGGGAATGTGACAAAAGTCTTCTATTAAATAAATATATTAAACAAAATGAACTTTTATCCAGGTCTCTTTGTTGTTGCTAGTCTATTTAATGTTACTTTGACTGGAAAATGTTTTGGAAGGTTAAAATTTATTGGTTGGGGAAAAATAGTGAGAAATAAAAAAAACAACAAACAAACAAAAACTCCTAGTAATTTATGCTTTTGTAAACTTATTGTGCTGTTTTGCTGTCATGGTGTTCAAGGTTTCACTTGTCCTTTAGAGGGAAGAGCCTTTTCAAATCAGCTCAAAGTATACATGTGCTCAGTTGAATTGATTTTTGTCAACAGTTAATAGTTCTGCATGTGTAATCAGCAGTCACCTGCTTCATTCTTATTTAAAGATGAGTCAACACCAAAATAAGACTAAAATGCTGTCTATAAAAGAAAATCAAGCTACGTTGGAGCTAAGATGGAAAATCATTGTGCAAAAATTAGACAAAGAGTACAAAATCTTGTGCGTGGTGTGTCATTGACCCCCTCATAACCAATTTGGTTAATTGACAACAGGTTAGTAACATGACCTGAGTATAAAAGAGCATCTGGGCAAAGGTCCACCAATCTTCACAAAACTATAAATATACTAAGTACTGATTATAATAAGTATAGATATATAATATTCTGAGAATATCGGGAAATATCTGAGACCATGCAAAAGTCAATATTGGGTCCCTGTCATCTTCGGACCCTCGGGCAGTAAAACAGGCATGAGTCCATCATGGAAATCACTGTATGGACTCAGGAACCGTTCCAAGAATCAGTTTAAGGCTAATAATAATCATCAACATATTAATACAGTGATACCTCACCTTACAAAATTAATCCGTTAGATTAGAGCCCTTTTCTTAACCTGGATTTTTTGTAAATTGAACTGCATTTTACATGTAAAACATGTGTTTCGTTCCAAGGCCCCTAATACTACCCCCTAAACCTTTTAAAAATTATAAAAGCATACCTTTTAAGACCGCCTTCTGCTTCAATATTGTACTGATGGTAGACGGGTTTGGCCATATTCCTTTGCGATATCACTCAACCGCATCCCATGAGCCCGCTCCTTTTCACTCGCACCGGAAATCACGTGTGTGTGTGTGTGTGTGTGTGTGTGTGTGTGTGTGTGTGTGTGTGTGTGTGCGTGTTTGTGTGTGCGTGTGCGTTTGTGTGCACACGCGTGTGTTGACCATGTCTTCTTAGCAGAGTTATAATCTTACAAATGTTTATAGAAGGTTAAAAGCCTGAGTCATAAAATAAAATTGCAATAAGCACACTCGAAAAACTCATGAAACAACAGTAATGAAAAGCATTATGGGAGATGCAGCTCCATAATAGCTAATGGGAGGGAGCTGCATCATCCCTCCTAGCCCATGGGAGGCCAGCGGGGCGGGATATTGGAAGATAGTCAATGGGAGAGCAGTTCGTGCATTGTTTGAATTTTTGAATGGCGCATTTTAATGTTTGAATGGCGCGTTTGGTGCGTTTTGTATACAGAGACAAAAAATTTTGGAAAATATGTTTCGTAACCTGGATTTTTCATTTGCTGGGACTATCGTAAGGTGAGGTACTACTGTAATCACATGCACAGTCAAGTCATACATAATACAGTAGGCCCTTGACATTCGCGGGGGTACGGCTCCGGGCCTTCCCGCGAATCGAGGTAATCTGCGAGTTCTGTACTCGGAAGTAAAACCCCATGTATGAGATCACATGCGTGAATGAGCAGCCAGAAGTAAAATACTATGTATCTATTACATGCGCTAAAATATGATTTTTAAACACATTCTATAGACAGTCTTACTCATTAATACAGTATTAATGTAGTAAAATATAGTCATGATTAAGAAAAACTTTTCAATTTTGTACTGTGATATTTAGTAATAAAATATATAAATGTTATACAGCATATACTGTTGTAAAGCACTCATTTTAAAATCTTTTTCAATTATTATTCCAGTACAGTACCTAAGTTAATTCTGAGAATGTGCATGAGATTTTATGTTCTGTAGCATGTTTAACAAATGATACCAAAAGGATAAACTTTATTATGCCTCATGTCCTTTTACATTGAGCTTGGAGTAACGCCTTGGAGTGACATGTCCAAGATGGCGTTGCCTAGAGGGCAACGTCGCAGAGTTCTCAGAGTCAAATTGTTTTTGTTCGTTTTAATTTGTTTTATTTGTTTGTTGATGTTTTGCACTATGCTTGTCTATGATCCATCGACCCGAATACAGCTATGAGCAGCTTCAGCTTCAGGCAACTAAGCACGCAAAAACTTCTATCGTGAGCTGCTATGCAATGCTATGCTATGGGGGCTCAATGCTAACAATAAGCCCAGCCGGAGTTCTCAGATTCTCCGGCACTTGGTTAGCACTTCCGGCAATACTTCTTTAAAATGTTCAGTCTCTGCGAAACATGATGGATGAGTTTCATGCTCAGATTGCAGCGCAGAGGGATCTACAGGACTGTGTACTCTCCTCAAGCCATGTTTTACAGAAACACAGTCCTGTAGATCCCTCTGCGCTGCTATGCTATGCTATGCTATCATTAAGCCCAGGCGGAGTTCTCAGATTCTCCGGCGCTTGGTTAGCACTTCCGGCCATACTGCTTTAAAATGTTCAGTCAATGCGAAACAAGATGGACGAGCTTTGTGCTCAGATTGCAGCACAGAGGGATCTACAGGATTGTGTTTCTGTGAAACATGGCTCGAGGAGAGTACACCCGATAAGATGAACAGACAAAACAACAAATAAAACAAATTAAAATGAACAATAGCATGCTAACTCTGCTAATAGCATGCTAGCTATGCTAATAGCATGCTAGTTCTGCTAATAGCATGCTAGCTCTGCTAATAGCATGCTAGTTCCGCTAATAGCATGCTAGCTCTGCTTAGTTATACACGCCCGAAGATACTCCCATCTTATAGCTGTAGTACAGTTGACCGGTCGTAGACAAGCATAGTGCAAAACATGAACAAACATAACAACAAATAAAAAGAAACAAAAAAAACAATTTGACTCTGAGAACTCCGTGACGTCGCCCTCTGGGCAGTGCCATCTTGGAGACGTCACTCCAACTTCAATGTAAAAAGACATGAAGAGTACTGTAATAAAGTTTATTCTTTTGGTATCGTTTGTTAAACATGCTACAGAACATAAAATCTCACGCATAAACATGAACTTAGGTACTGTACTGGAATAATAATTGAAAAAGATTTTAATACAACAGTTCAGAGAAAACCGTCGTTTCTCAGGAGAAAGTCTTATTTCTTCAGAAGAGACATCCAGCATTTTCTATCGCTTAGCCAGAGAAGATATGCAGCGTTTGAGTGGTATCATAAAGCTTTTTTAGTAATTTAAACACACACAAAAAAGAGGCTCATTGACAACTTGTGCGCGAATGAGGAAAAAGGGGCGGGACATCAGCTCAACCAATCAAGAGAAAGGAGGGCAGCCATTGGCTGAATTTGAATCACGTGCCGGTTGCTTGGCAGTCAGCAAATACTCAAAACGTGGGTGCAAAACTGCGAATAGTCAAGGGCCTACTGTACAGTTATCCAAAATAATAATAATAATAATAATAATAATAATAATAATAATAATAATAATAAAGCTAGTTGAAGTGGCTCGGGCATCTGGTTAGAATGCATCCCGAATGCCTTCCTGGTGTGGTGTTTCAGGCATGTCCAACTGGGAAGAGACCCTGGGGTCCACTTAGAACATACTGGAGGGATTATGTCTCTCGGCTGGTCTGGGAAGACACCCGTTGGATGCACCATGAGAGCAATTAGAGGTTAGATAGATAGATGTACTGTATGTTCCAGGTTTCACTTGTCCCTTTGAGGGAAGAGTTCTTGCAAATCAGACCCTTATTGATCACTTTGTCTTGCAATGAAAGGATCATGATACTGCCAGAATTTTGACCTATTTACAGGACATTCATACTTGCTGATTGGTTTGATGTTAATGATGATGGTAATGTAAATCACATGCTGATCTTTCCCAGCTACTGCTTCTCCTCTGAAGCATATATTTGTGTGGGTGCTGCAGAAAAGGCTTTATGGGTAATGTTGTCTTTCTAAATGCTAACTGATTGTTGTGTGTATCTGGAGTGCTATGCATCAATCAGTCTGCTGCTGATTGGTTATCCGGGAAGTGTGTCTAGTCATGTCCCTGAAAATATTTCCACAATGTTTTTTTTATTATTATTATTATTATAAAAAAAAAAAATCAAGGCTTTTAGTGGAATATTGTTCCAGATATATCTGGAAAACAAAATTTAAAACAATGGAAAGTGTTATCACATCTAGTACTTTTTTTCTTATCTATATACTCAGGACATACACCCCAACCCCTTTGTGAAAATGTAGCCTGCGGCAGAAGTTGCATGCAATACTTTACGACAGAAAATAACGAGAAACACTTTTGAGAAATATCAGTGAAGCCCTCTTCACCCTACCAGTTTCTTTGGCTGGTTACTTTATTAAAATGTCTCCACTGTGATTAAAAACACTCCCGAGGACTACTATAAATTAGCCAGTCGATATGTTTGCTTCACATGGCGCATGATATAATCACATTCTGTAATGGATTCCTTTACCGGAAACAGTCTGTGCTTTTCTACTTCCTATTTCTACAGGGGGGACCCCCCCCCCCCAACAGTTTTGTTAAATTGCTAATTTGTCTTTTAGAGCAGGTATGAGAGTAAAGGGTGCAGACTGTACTTGTTTACACAGCTTCACTTTTAGTAAGATCTCACTGCAGAGACTACAGTATGTAACATCAGTTCCTCATCATGTTGCTGTTTGACAGTAATTTAAATCTAAGATTAAAAAGATAGTCATTGTAAAGATCTCTAAAATCCAGCATGCTTATCATGTTGAAAAAAATATATATTTATTTATAAAATGTATACAGAAGCTTGCTGGATCTGTGAGATCTTCAGAATGACCTTCGTCTTTTTAATTGTAGATTGAAATTCTAATTTAATATCTATTTCTGGGGAGCAATAGGGAATGGTATATTATATATAATTTATATTTTTATTACAGATTTTATATATGTGTATATATATATAAATATATATATATATATATATATATATATATATATATATATATATATATATAAAACCATGGCCAATTATGTAAAATAAAACCCTAAACAAACAAAAAGCAACCCAAAACCTCCCATAAAAACTAGTCACATTTTTGTGAGGTGTGCATCGGTGTGCATGCACGCGCCTGTCTATGTGTGTTTACAGATGCTCCCCAACTTACGTTTTAGTTTGGTTCTGGACGGCCGAACGTAAGGTGGGGGAAAAAAACAAACAAAAAAAAAACGTAAGTTGTTACTCTATGTTCCAGTGACGTATGACGTTCATACTGTACTATACAGACGCTCCCCAACTTACGTTCATCTGTTTTTACGGTTTTTTTTTCGACTTTGCAGCCTACATATATATCTCAGTTATATAGCGCAAAGTCGTCAGCATGTTTCTGTCACTTGCTAAAAAGGGTTGTGACAGGAAGGGCATCCGACGTTAAAACCTCTGCGAAATCAAACGTGCGAATCAGATGATTCGCTGTGGCGACTCCCGAGTAAAACGGAAAAAGCCGAAAGGCAGACAGATAGACAGACCCTTGTGTTAAGACGTCGTCTCTGTGATCTTTGTGTTTACACTGTTTTGTGGACTTTTGTAACCCTAAGCAAATATGGTTGGTCAGAAGTGTAAGCCTACTAGCATGGGTGCAAGTCTCACACGCAGAGATGAATTAACTATCTGCTCGGATCGTCACCATGCATACTCAGTTAAGCAAAGAGAGTTGTAAAATGAAAACCTGAATCCACAAATTGCAGAACAATTACAGATATTTATTATATTTTAGCAGAATCCTAAGAGTGTATACTTATTTTTATGTTAATATTCATTACGATTTGTACTTGTTCTTTGTATGCATCTCTTGAATAAAGTTTACTTACTTATACTGGGATTCACACAGTGCAGGCTGTGTTCTAAACGAGTTCAACAGCACACTTGTGCACTTGAAAGACCGGAAGTCTGTATAACCCACAGCAAATACACTACTATCTCAAGTACACTACTTTCGGTATTGAGCGCTTCACATATTGTAAGCGTTGATTGACTGTTTTAAGCTTCATGTAAAGTAACTCGGTATAAATAAATGACTTATTTGAAATTAATGCTGATATTATTTGATATATTTTATATTATTTTACAATGTTATGTTTATAATAATTGATTTAGGGGTGTTTTATGAGATACGGTAATGGTATTTATGGATGTATAGTACAGTATGAGCATCATACGTCACACGTCATACGTCACTGTAACAACTTATGTTCACGTTCAACTTGCGTTCAGCTGTCCGGAACCAATTAAAAACGTAAGTCGGGGAGCGTCTTTACATCCATAAATACCATTACTGTACCTCATAAAGCACCCCTAAATCAATTATTATCGGCATAACATTGTAAAATAATATAAAATATATCAAATAATATCAACATTAATTTCAAATAAATTAAATTCAAGCAAAATAATTTCAAATAGATACATTTTAATAAAATTTACTCATCAAACATCAAATACACTATCAAATATAACCTTTAACATGTTCTGTGATGCGATATTTCTGCTTGTAAATATTTCCGATGGTCAACGGAGCCATTTGGAAGAAACATGCAACATTCACGTGTTTTTCACCAGCATTAATTTTCTTGATAATAGCCATCTTTGTTTCTAACGAGATGGCTTGCCGCTTTTTTCTGATTACCACTATCACGAGTAGGCATACGTGATCCTACTTTGTGAAATTCGATGGTCTGGCATCTCGGTCCCAATTAATCACGGAAGGCGAGGGATCCCTGTTTATATTTGATGTACTGTAGAAATCCGACAATGAAAATTTGATTCTGCATTAATGCATCCGATGTTAGCACAGATGTGTAATCTGTGAGCACACAATTTTGAGCAGCCACATTTAGATTGGGTTAGGCAAGGAAATGTCAACCATGAAGGGGGAGGTCCTCCACTATTGCCGCACATTTTTCTTGCTGGTTTGGAAATCAAGCCAGTGACCTTTTGGTCACAACCCTACTTATCTAACCATGAGGCCAGGCTGAATTAGGGATGAAGTACAGCCATTTCCTCGGTGAAATTAGCTGTGCTGTGTTATGTTTGAAAGGTGATAGAAAATATTTCAGGTAATCATCATGTGAGTTATGAATTCTGAAGATATTCTCAAGCTTAATGATGAAGTTTCTGCCTGGAGTGTTGGAAGCCAAGGTGCATTTTAGCTGTCTGGAGACTTGTCGTTGGCAAAAATATCACTACTCTAGTACTTCACTGCCACTACTCTAGTATTCTAGTATCATATTGGTGTTTCTTTTGTTACAATCCTGTTATTATAATTGTAGATTTTTAAGAATCTTTCTATTTGTCTTCCTTAGGGATGAAATACTGACAAAAGTTTTTATTCTCCAAAATGTAATTGTTTCACCTGTACTTGTCCACCCAACAGCAGGTACCATCTCTGGAGAAGAAGTCCCTATTGTGTCCAAGACCAACATTAAGGAGCACAGGGACAGCTTCTCCTGTGAGAAGTTCAGCTTTCGCAGCAATCCCAACATCACCTTCTATGTCTATGTCAGCAACTTTTCTTGGCCTATTAAAATACAGGTATGGGTCATACATATGGAAATATCCTCTTAACTATATTGTTCGTTACATGTTAGCTTGAATAAATGACAATAGATGGCCACTAACCTCTCTTGTAAAAGGATTCTCATTACTCCTCTGCTGAGTTTGCTTGCCAAGTCAAATGTCAGACAAAGTGGCAGGGCAGCACTCGTTCTCTCCTGTGCATCAGAAATCATATTGATCACCAAGTCTAAAATGCACTTAGACAAAATGAAACACTCTTAAAAAGATTCATGGCTTTATAATGTTGGAATCAATTATTGAGATGTGCTCTGGGACAGTTTTGCAGCAGTTTCCCACAATATTCATTCCTTAGTCTTATGATGCATAAAATTGAAACGGCTCTCATGTGGGAATGCATTACACTGCCAGATGCCTAGATGACTGCCGTGTAATGACAGTCTCCGAGAGAGTGATGCCTAAAGACAGATGATTTGCTAAGAAACATTCAGGCTGACTTCAGATGTACATTGTTGTTTTTTTATGAATTAGGTTTGCTATCTGTATGACAGACATACTCAAGCAATGCACATATACAGAACATGGATTTTTTTTTATATCTACTAGTATATATCATAGGCACTAAGCATGCTATGGCAAACGTTGTGGGTCTTTTGTCAGAGCAGTTTCAGAAGAGGCAAGGGGTCTTGGTTACAAGACTGAGACACCCACTCGACTAATCTGTTCAGTCCAATTTATTACAAATCATTTCACATACACTCACCTTGCTAAAATATTAAAATATTCCAAGGGCATGGAAAATTCTATTTTTGCCATATTTTAAAGATAATTGAGTTTTAACTCAACATAGACCACCGTAACTTTTATTTGAATGAACCCATTTTTTAGTTGATCAGAAATATTGGCTCATGTGGCTGACCGGTGTATTTTGTTGCACACACATGCTCAGTTGAATTGAGTTTGCATACAGTTAATAATTCTGAATGTGTAATCACCAGTCACCTGTAAATGCTGCATTCATGTTTAACAATTACTCCATATGAAGACCAAAGTGCTGTCTATGGAAAAAAGACAAGCCATCTTGAAGCTTAAGACTAAGATCGAAAATCTTCATTGTACAAAAATTAGACACAAAAAGTCGAACATCTTAGGTTTTTCCCACCCTATAACTAACGTGGTTAATTGAAATCAGGTCAGTAACATGAAAAAGCATTTGGACAGTTTCACCGATCTGCAAAAAACTAATGTACAGGGATCCCTCGCTACTTCGCACTTCAATTCATGCGGCTTCAGTGCATCGTTTTTTTTTTTAAATATTCATCGAATTAAAAAAATAACAAAATTAAGGAAGAATAGGGGAAAAGGTTAAGGAAAATTCTGCATAACAAGGCCAATTATGCACAAAACAAAACAAAAAAAAAACAACCAACCCCCCCCCCCCCATCAAAACTAGTTACATTTTTGTGAGGTGCGCATCCATCTGAGTGCGTGCACGCGCATCTGTTTGTGCGCATGTCTGCATGTGTGTGTATTTATATTTTATTTACATCTTATGCATTATTTTTTGAATGTTCAATTATTATCAGCATTTATAGCGTTTATGTACTTATTGATATTATATACACATATATATGCATGTATATGTCAGTCGGGGGGGGGGGGGGGGGTTGATCCTACTTTGCGGAATTCAGCGGTCATGGGGGGATCTCGGTCCCAATTAACTGCGGAAAGTGGAAAGTGAGTGATCCCTGTATTTATTAAACTAGGTATATAAATACTTAACCTGTTTTGGCAAAATGAGTCACATGTTGATGTAGATGAATTTTGAGTTGACATTACCACACAACAGTGTAAAGTATGAGTTTTCACATCAGGTATAACATGAATCTTTAGTCTATCTAGAAATCAAGCAACCCGACTCTAATCATGATTGTAACTGGAACCTGCAAACTGAGAGATGTGCCTTTTAAATATTTGCTAGCCATTTGTGTTCTCACTCATATGGGCATTTATTCATTCATTCATTAATTCAATTTGTTTAATCCTTCAATTCTAATTACTGTCTTTGGGAGCCTGTCGCCCGTCTCAGCCGACTCTGGGCGAGGGCGGCATTCGCCAGGGCAGTAACACATTGATGGCTATGCAACTTTCTCTTTATGAAAGTCAGCAATGTTTCTTTTACATACCTCTCACCATAGACACTGAGGGACATGGCTGGCCTTTGATAACCCTTTTGGCTGCACTGGGGGTGGGACAGCAGTGACAACCTGTTGAGAGTGAGGCTTGAACCCCCAACTTTAGGATCGGTGATCCAGCACCTTACCACCAGGCCACCGCTGCCAACAGTTAGATACATTTATTTCAAAGACAGTCACTTCAAAACTATGATGGAAGAGTGAGACAACATTTCCGATAAGAAATGGTTAAAGGTCAATTAATGCGTTCAGATGAATATCTACGTACTTCCGTCAATACATCTCATCTCATCTCATCTTCTTCCGCTTAGTCCGGGGTCGGGTCGCGGGGGCAGCAACCTTAGCAAAGAGGTCCAGACATCCCTCTCCCGAGCCACTTCCTCCAACTCTCCCGGGGGGACACCGAGGCGGTCCCAGACAAGCCGAGAGACATAGTCCCTCCAGCGTGTTCTAGGTCGACCCCGGGGCCCCTTCCCGGTTGGACATGCCCGAAACACCACACCAGGGAGGCGTCCGGGGGGCATTCTAACCAGATGCCCGAGCCACCTCAACTGGCCCCTCTCAATGCGGAGGAGCAGCGGATCTACTCCGAGCTCTCCCGGATGGCGGAGCTTCTCACCCTATCTCTAAGGGAGAACCCCGCCACCCGGCGAAGAAAGCTCATTTCAGCCGCTTGTATCCGTGATCTTGTTCTTTCGGTCATTACCCAAAGCTCGTGACCATAGGTGAGGGTTGGAACGTAGATCGACTGGTAAATTGAGAGCTTCGCCTTGCGGCTCAGCTCCTTTTTCACCACGACGGACCGGTACAGGCACCGCTTAACAGCAGAGGCTGCAGCGATCCGTCTGTCGATCTCTCGCTCCATCCTTCCCTCACTCGTAAACAAGACCCCAAGATACTTAAACTCCTCCACTTGGGGCAGGACCTCATCCCCGACCCAGAGGGTGCATTCCACCATTGTCCGACTGAGAACCATGGCCTCGGACTTGGAGGTACTGATCTTCATCCCGGCTGCTTCGCACTCAGCTGCGAATCGCTCCAATGAGAGCTGGAGGGCCCGACTTGATGAAGCCAAAAGGACAACATCATCTGCAAAAAGCAGAGATGATATCCGATGGCCACCGAACCAGAACCCCTCATCGCCTCGACTGCGCCTAGAAATTCTGTCCATAAAAATTATGAACAGAATCGGTGACAAAGGACAGCCTTGGCGGACTCCAACTCCCACCGGAAAGCGAATCCGAGCTGCTGTTACCAATACGGACCAAACTCTGGCTCGGTGATACAGCGACCGAATAGCTCGTAGCAACGGATCCGGAACGCCGCACTCTCGGAGCACGCCCCACAAGATCTTTCGAGGGACACGGTCGAAAGCCTTCTCCAAATCCACAAAGCACATGTGGACAGATTGGGCAAACTCCCATGCCCCCTCCAGAATCCTGTGGAGCGTATAGAGTTGGTCAAGAGTGCTGCGGCCAGGACGAAAACCACATTGTTCCTCCTGAATCCGAGGTTCAACTATCGGTCGGATCCTCCTCTCTAGTACCCCTGCATAGACTTTACCAGGTAGGCTGAGGAGTGTAATTCCCCGATAATTGGAACACACCCTCCGGTCCCCCTTCTTAAAAATTGGGACCACCACCCCAGTTTGCCAATCCAGAGGTACAGCCCCCGATGACCACGCGATGTTGCAGAGACGTGTCAACCAAGACAGTCCTACAACATCCAGAGTCCTGAGGTATTCCGGGCGGATCTCGTCCAACCCCGGAGCTCGACCACCGAGGAGCTTTTTGACAACCTCAGTGACCTCCACTCCAGTGATGGGCGGACCCTCACCCGAACCCCCAGGGTCTTCCTCTTCCCACGGAGGGCGTGTTGGTGGGATTGAGAAGGTCCTCAAAGTATTCCCTCCACCTCTCAACAACATCCCCAGTCAAGGTAAGCAGCTCCCCACCTCCACCGTAAACAGTGTTTGTGAAGAACTGCTTCCCCCTCCTGAGGCGTCGGATGGTGGCCCAGAACCTTTGAGGCCAACCGATAATCACTCTCCAGGCCCTCACCGAACTCCTCCCACGCCCGAGATTTTGCATCTGCGACAGCCTCGGCTGCAGCACGTTTGGCCTGCCGGTACCCGTTTGCTGCCTCAGGAGTCCCACAGGCTAATAAAACCCGATAGGCCTCCTTCTTCAGCTGGACGGCCCCCTTCACCGCAGGTGTCCACCACCGGTTCGGGATTACCGCCACGACAAGCACCGACGACCTTACGGCCACAGCTATGGGCTGCCGCCTCAGCAATGGAGGCACGAAACATGGCCCATTCAGATTCCATGTCCCCGCCTCCTCCGAACGTGGTTGTAGCTCTGCCGGAGGTGGGAGTTAAAGGCCTCGGACAGGGGCTCCGCCAAACGTTCCCAGCAGACCCTGATTACACGCTTGGGCCTGCCAGGTCTGGAAGGCAACCTCCCACACCACCGGCCAACTCACCACCAGGTAGTGATCGGTAGACAGCTCAGCTCCTCTCTTCACCCGAGTGTCCAGAACATATGGTCGCAAGTCCGATGACACGACTACAAAGTCAATCATCGAACTGCGACCTAGGTGTCCTGGTGCCAAGTGCACTTATGGACACCCTTATGTTCGAACATGGTGTTCGTGATAGACAAACTATGACGAGCACAGAAGTCCAACAACGACACACCATTCGGATTCAGACTGGAGAGGCCGTGCCTACCGATCACACCCTTCCAGGTCACACTATCGTTGCCCACATGGGCGTTGAAGTCTCCCAAGACAACGAGCGAGTCTCCCGAGGGAGCGTTCTCCAACACCCCCAAAGACTCCAAAAGGGTGGGTACTCTGAACTGTCATTTGGTGCATAAGCACAAATAACAGTCAGGACCTGTCCCCCACCCGAAGACGGAGGGAAGCTACCCTTTCACAACCGGGAGAACCCCAACATTTGGGCACCGAGACGGGGGCAACAAGAATACCCACACCGGCTCGCCGCCTCTCCCCATGAGCAACTCCAGAATAGAAGAAGGTCCAGCCTCTTTCGAGATGGATGGTTCCAGAGCCCAAGCTATGCGTTGAGGTGAGCCCGACTATATCTAGTCGGTATCTCTCCACCTCACGCACCAAATCAGGCTCCTTTCCCGCCAGAGAGGTGACATTCCATGTCCCGAAGGTCAGAGTAAGCAGCCGAGGATCAGTCCGACAGAACCCATGCCTTTGGCTGCCACCCCTCTCACACTGCACCCGACCCCTAAAACTCCTCCCACGGGTGGTGGGTCCATGGGAGGGCGGACACATGTCTCCTTTTCGGGCTGGGCCCGGCCAGGCTCCATGGGCATAAGCCCGACCACCAGGCGCTCGCCTTCGAGCCCCTCCCCTGGGCCTGGCGCCAGGAGGGAACCCCGGTGACCCGCGTCCGGGCAAGGGAGACTGATTCCTGTGTTGTTTTCTCATGTCTTAGGGGTCTGTTTTGAATCGCACTTTGTCTGGACCTTCACCCCGGACCTGTTTGCCTTGGGTGACCCTACCAGGGGCATTTGCCCCCGACAACATAGCTCCTAGGATCATTAGGTCACGCAAACCCCTCCACCACGATAAGGTGGCGATTCGAGGAGGGGCAAGGAAGGGCTTCCGTCAATACAGTTGTATATAATTCAAAAACTCAGTGAAGTTATGAAACATATTGATATACAATGCATACATTAATGCACAAAAGATTAAAACATAATACCTATGCCAAATCAAATGTGCGAATCATTTGCTGCGGCGACCCCTGAAAAAGGGACAAATCCGAAAGGAAATCTCTCTCTCTCTCTCTCTGTCTCTCTCTCTCTCTCTCTCTCATGTGATAATTAACTTATTTATGTAAATTATGTATTGCATTTGTTTACAGTACATAGCTTTCCGGTTATGATGTGTCAGTGTGTGTGGATGGATGGGGAGGGAGAGATGGGGGATGGGTTATTGCTTTGAGTGGGGGTTGCGGTTTTCCCCTTCTCCATCTCTTGATCGCAGTTGATTCTTTCACGTTTTCACAATTTTTCTCTTTTCCTTTCCAGTAGATTTATTGCTGCTTTACTAAGGACTCATGGTTAAGGGTTAAAGTAGCCATAATGTAATGAAGAAACACACTACGCAGTACAAGACAGTCTCTCAATGTTCAAAGTACTGTATACTGCACAGCATTCAACACACTCGGCTCTGCTCCGTTCGAACTCTGATCATTTGTTCGAACAGCAAGGCATATTTTCCTCATATTTTTGATAGAACTTCAATTTGTTCGACTAAAGAGTTGTTCGACCACCAAGATTCCACTGTATACCTACATTCAAAATTCATCAAACTATTTTTTAACCGTAAAGGCCCATTGTGATCTATGTACAGTGGTACCTCACCTTACAAAAGTCTCACCAAATGAAAAATTCAGGTTACGAAAAGCATTTTTCTAAAATTTTTGTCTCAGGATACGAAACAAATTCACATTACGAAAGCGGCATCTTAAAAATTCAAACGCGCCATTCAAACAATGCACGAGCTGCTCTCCCATCAATGACGTTCAAACGCCCCGCTGGCCTCCCATTGGCTAACAACTGAACTGTCGTTCATGTCGCCTTCACTCAAGCGCCATCTTGGACAGGTCCACCTGACACCATCTTGGACAGGGATCCCATTGCCTAGGCAGAATGACGCATCTACCTCCCCTTGCCTATTATAGAGCTGAATCCACCATGATGCTTTTTGTGTAAAGGACAGAGTTACTGCAGTTTTATGCTTTATTTCTTGACTCAGGCAAATATATGCACTTATGACACACTGTCTTGCACAACAAGCATAATGATTCTCCTGCAAATTAATTTTTGCACTTTAAAATAGCTTTTGGTGTTTTTACAAAATGGTCCATATATGGAAGAACCAAGTGGTTAAATATATGGCATATATATCTGACAATATTGTTGTGGGTTTCCTTAATTGCTCAAACTGGCATGTATGCCATCACATACTTCTGTTAGAAAAACACTATATGCAACGTAACATTAAATTGTTGGTGCTTACTCTTAATGTTCAATTCTAATGTAGCATATTTTTCATTTAAAAAAATTTAATGTGTGTTTTAAGGGTTAAGTCCTGACGTCTAATGTTCACTGTTGAAAGTCAAAAACCAGACTAGACCAAAATACAACCATGGTAGCTGATCTGGTAGACATCAGGGACCACATATATGGTAGACATGGTTTTAATCAGATTAGGATAAGTGATGGTTTGTTTGTCAGGAGGGATGAAGTTGTTTCTGCTTTATTTGACTACTAATTAAATTAAGTGTGATTAAAAGAATGAAAAACCCATTATGTCTTTACCAGCTCTGCATCATCAGTTAATTGCAGGATATTTTCATATCTCTCACTATTTATTCACAGACACTACTAAACACTTGCGTAACGGATTTCTGTCCATGGCTGTTCCTCTTAGCGTAAGTGCAAGAGTAAATTTCTTTATTCGTAAGAATTATTTTCAGACTAGGGCCAATATTTCACTGTCTGAAGTTTTCTGGTTGTCTTTCCTGAAGTTTCTTTCTGTGTTGTAAATGATAGAAAGCGTTGTTGTTTGTGTGTGTGTGTGTGTGTGTGTGTGTGTGTGTGTGTGTGTGTGTGTGTGTGTGTGTGTGTGTGTGTGTGTGTGTGTGTGTGTGTGTGTGTGTGTGTGTGTGTGGAGGCTGCAGCAGAACGCAGTGTTGTGCCCAGCACTGAGCCCTCAGGGGAATGAGCACTATGGAGCCTGCTCTTTTCTCCAGCCTTCACTTAAATGCTCATGTAGGGCTGAGTGTGGAGCCTCAGGCCGGTTGGCATCAACTCTAGGTAACAGTAGGGCATGTGGAGGTTTGAGTTCTTCAGGACTGCAGTCAGAACTTGGCCAAGTGGAACAGATGTAGATTTGATTTGGCACTGTGGCCTTAACAGAGTAGTTAACCCTCCAGTGATGATGCTTCAGTCAGGCATGTTTATCATACAGGGTCTGACCTTCGCTATCAGGTGTCTCGTTTTTTTCTTTTTCTTTTAATTGACGCTTATGGGTCTGAACATTTAATGTGAACGCATTTAATATCACTTGTTCATTTTCTTTTTTTTTTTTTTTGTTCCAATGAGTCTTCAGTTGTTGTTTGGGAACAGAAGTAGAAAGAAGGGTTACTGAAAGCTCACATAAATGGCCTTGCGGAGCCCGAGACTCAAACCCAATACTTTCTTGCTGCGAGGCTAACATGCTAACCATGACACACCCATGCTGGAAAAACTCCCTAACGTTATTTAATTTCCATCGTTAAAAGAATGCCACAAGTATGTTCTGCAGGGAGCATCTGCAAAAGGTGGCTACTAGGAGTCCAAAATTTTTATTTAACTTAAATGTCTTTATATCTCTATCTATTTTTTTCTTCTATCATTGTAACTGGGCACTGGAAAGATTCGGCGACTTCAACACTTTTGTCTGGTGATGTTGATGTTTATTGTCTGTGAATAAATTGGGGAGAAAATCCCACAATAGCACATCCCAAATGTATCAAGAATATTAAAAAAATTGTATTAAAGATTGTTGATTTAGCAGTCACTGGATGGCATACCAGATTATACAGAGATTATAGTGTTTTATATATATATATATATATATATATATATATATATATATATATATATATATATATATATATGGTATTCATACAACATTATCTCAGACAGTTTGTATTGTCCTGATGCATGAGACTGAACCATGGTGATTATTTCTGGTGCGTAATAATGGGGTATTTTAAAATGTCACTGGCTCAAATCCTGTGAGCCTCATAAAGAAAATATTTCTGTTGTGGTTAGTGCTTGTGACTTCTTTAAAGTGTAGTGACATTTACTGCACATCAATATAGTCAGAAATATTTCCACATATATTGATGTGAACTTCTTATTTCATATCTTGATCATATCTCATATGAAGTTTCTTCAGTTAGAGTTATTTACAATTATGTTTTGATTTTCATTTTAAATCTGTTTATTGTGTCCCTTCTCACTGTTAAGTGAAATCCATCAGTAATACTATTAGCTGTTTCTGTGATTGCATTTAGGATGGCGTCGTCTGGTCAATATTTTAGTTTTTGCAACAGTGAGATTGCTATACAGTGCAGAAACTTACACATAAGAACTTGGTTCTTTAAAATATTGTTTATTGGAAAATGGAGCTAGAGTAAAGTGGAGGGTTTTTTTTGTTTTGCTTTTTTTTTTGTGAGGGGGTGGGGGGCAATCTGATAGTCGTACTATACAGCTGTGGTCCCCAACATTTTTATCATCGTGGACTGATCAACGCTTGACAATTTTACCTCGGACGAGGGGGGCATATATTGTTTATATTGTAAATATAATAATAAGCGTGAATCCAATATATGCTTGTATGCAACTTTATTAACAGCTTCCTCGTAAAATTGTGCCAACAACATAACATGAGTATAACATACAAATCTCTGGCAACACTCTGTCTGCCCCTGTCAGCTGAGATGTGCGCCAGCCTTTCCATGACCATAATTTAGATTATGTGGTTCAGAAAATTAATGACTATTATGTAAATATACCCGCACAACATTATTATTATTATTATTATTATTATTATTATTATTACTAAACACTCCATGAATGCTATTTTTCAAAAGCTGAAATATAGTTGGTTCTGAAGTACAGCTCGATCTCTTCTTAAAAATAGACAGGTGATCATGCTCCAGCTGGGAGAATGAAGACTCAGGCTCAGTCTCACCGAAAGTCCCTGCTAATGTTTGAAACATGTCCAACATGCCTCTGGTCACATGCTGTCCCCTTGTGGGCTACATTTTAGCGCTCAAATGACCGTCATGTAACCAAGAGAATACGGTAATTTTTCAAAATAAAAAATCGTTCAGAATCAGATAATAAATAAAATGGAAATAATTCATTATTTCTTGTGCGGCCTGGTACCAATTGATCCATGGACAGGTTCTGGTCCGCGGCCCGGGAGTTGGAGACCACTGCTGTATAGCACCCAGTAACCACAATTTACTGTATAGAGCATCTCATTCTTGAGCTCAGCTTGTGTAGTTCTCTCTCTTTCTCAGTCTCTCTCTATCTCTCTCTCTCTCTCTCTCTCTCTCTCTCTCTCTCTCTCTCTCTCTCTCTTTCTCTCTCGTGTGCACGCGCACTCTTGCTCTCTGATTCTCACTGAATGTTTTGGAAATCCAGGAGCCACTCAGTGTTTGTGACCATATTAACTGTGAATAATCAGATTCCAGCTGTGTAACTGATGAAAAAACCTGACAGTTTCTGTAGCTGTGAGTGTTTAGATAAGTTCAGTGATGCGCATGTGCCTTGATGTATGCAAGTCTTCATTAACATGCTGTGTTTACTTACCATGTAATTATTTCTCTATATAAAATAAAGGTTTTTCTCCTTTTCCCTGCTTTGTATTGCTGTGTGTACTGTAGGTTCATGCTGTTTGAGGTATCCGGGAGCGGGTGAACCGTTATTGAAAAAGCATAGAGCAAGAGGGTGACTAACATGACTAATAAAGAGGTTTTTAACAGTGAGCCATTACTTTCATTTAAATAAAGTAGAAAGACACAATGTTTAGTTCCGCTCTTTTATTCTGCACCCATGTGCTCTTGTGAATGGTTCCAAGGTTGTAAAATTCTATCAATGTCCAGAATATTAACTTCCTGGATCAGAGAATCCTTTGGTAGAATTCATGATGCTGTCAGTCTTCCAAGAGCCTTTGGATCACTAGTCACAAAACATCCCCGGTACCAGGGTCAGGTGAACCATGCAATATGAAAGCATTTTCAGATTCTTCTGAGCTATTGTCAGGGTTCTCCTCCTGACTGTGCGTGGGCAGAGTGCTCATGTGTCCAGTTCTCAGCTAATTTCCACTCTTGACCTTTCAGCCCTTGATGGTGCCATTTGAGCTGTTTATAAAAAAGTTTATGTAAGCCTCATCTCTCACATTTACACGGAAACGTCTGTGATTTTCTTCATAGTAATATATACATTTTTATAAAGGTACTGATTATTTATTTCCAACATTGTATTTTGTGATTTCTCTCCCATGCTGTCAATAATTTTGCTAAATTGTACTTTAAACTCTATGCTTGAAACATGCATAAAAGCAAGGTAATAATTAGTTTATACATTTTAAAGGAGACTTTAAATAAACGGATGCAAATCTTTAGCTTGTTTTCTTAAAGGCTGTGGATATTTCTGAAGTGTACAAGTAATATTTATAGAGTATATGAAATGACAGTAGGAATGCCAAAGTGCAGCGAATGCACATGGGAAGAAATTTAAGTGATAATGTTAAAGTTCACTTAACAGGAAGTTGAGAGAATTGTGTATGTTGTGCACCAGTCATATGGTTCCATCATAGTTCTGATTTAATTACACTTTGTCTGAAAATCAATCCCCTTCTGCCATCATCACTGGACACACACCTTAACCCTTATGTGTCCTGTTCAAAAGACGGCGTATTGAACACACTGTGTAGTGGAATTCGTGTTATCTCCTTGAGAGAGGCTGGAGCTTAGTGTTAGTATTATTGCCCGGACTTGGCCAGTTCTCCCAAAAGCTTTTCTATCTGACCTTTCATGCAGGAGCATAATCATACAAGTGTAACCTGCTTCTGCTACCCAGTCACATCTGCTGGACAAGTGTCCCAAACGTGCAGGCAGCCGGCTGCAGTGTAGAACTGCGTGTTTGCCACTCTTTTCCGGAGTCTGTTTGCTCAAGAGATGGCTCAGCCCTAATGGAGTGTTAACTTTCCACGCTGTTCCCACTGGATCTGTGACTGGGCCAAGTGCCTAATGAAATGAATGAGTTCTTTTAAAAGCCTGGCTATAGTCCTATTGTTACATTATTCATCCCGTAGCTCAGGGTGACTTACATTTGAAACATGAATCTATTTGTTTGTTTGTAGTTGTTGTTTTTATTTGGGGCGCTGTATTTACCCAGGCAATTTAGCTCCCTGCCTCATGGGATGCTGTGCCAGTACTCTGTTTGACATCATGCTTGTCAGTGTGGTGATGCTGAATTAATAGTGCTGCTGTGCTCACTGTTGACATTTTGGTGTGTGTGTGTGTGTGTGTGTGTGTGTGTGTGTTATACAACTGCTTTACCATCTTGTTTGAACTGGCGAGTTTGAACCGCACCCTAAAACCCTGAAGCTTGCAAAGGGAGGATCGAACAACATGGCACAAACCTAGCAATTACTGTCAGCTGTAACCTTGAGTTGGCTAAAAGGGTCTGGATTTTCTTCCGCTCTTTTGTAGTCAATGGAAATTTAATCCAGGCCATCAGTCATTTTTAAAGTTACCTTGCAGCTATGAACAGACACATTGCAGTCCATTAGAACAGGTGGAATTAGAAGCTTTTATCTTGCAGTTCTACTTATTTTGTGTCTGTTCATGGTATAGCAGTGATACACTAGACCACAAGCCCACAGGAGGGAATTCAAACCTATAAGTAATCTAGCTGACGGTTATACAATTGTTAAATCCTTAATGTTTTTTTTGCCATTCCCTGTTTCACGTGTTAGAACTGATATATTCATAGTTATGCATACGTCCAAACTAAACCTTTCTTTTTATTCCATTATAGATTGCCTTCTCACAGCATAACAGCATCATGGACCTGGTGCAGTTCTTTGTGACATTTTTCAGGTGAGTCTACTCCAGGAGGTGATCTTTATAGCAATGATGACGGCAGGGCAAGTCTTAGATGTATTAATTTGCTAAATCAATCTGAACTGATTCAGCGCCTGCCTGAGCTAATTTCCTCAGTGTCGGGATTTGCCTCATGACCTGTTCTTTTAGATTAGCAAGTAGGTGCTGGAGCAGTTGGCTGAGACTTGTGACTGGTGTCCTGAGTATACTAGCATATTGTGTTCCCAAATTTTAACATTTGAAGGGTGTCCAACACAAATAAGGAGTTGGTGTGAATACGAATGTAAATCTTTGTACTGAAAGAAAAATGCAATTAACCGACATGAGGAATAAAACATAGCCAGCGTGTTCCGGGAAAATAATCTGTGACATGGTGTGATTATTTTTCTGTAACAGCATCTCCTAGTGTGTTTTAATCCTCTTATCCTCTGATCACACTAACAAGAAACAAGTCACTGTTGTTGCTTGTAGTCTGTCTCTTGCAGGTGCGAGGCATCCTGTTGAACAGTTGTTGATCTGTGGAGGTGTACTGTTCAGTATTTTATACTAGCTGAGATGGGAATATATACCCAGTGATCCTTCGCTACTTTGTGCTTCAGTTTTTGCCGCTTCAGTGCATCGCGGGTTTTTCAAAAATATTCATCGAAAAAAAAAAATATAAATAAATAAAAATGGGTAAAAAGTAAAAGAAAATAGAGAAAAGAGTGGGGCTGGTGGTGTAGTAGCTGGGGTGCTGTGTTCATGATCGGGAGGTTGTGTGTTCGAATCCCAGTTAGACCCCCACTGTGCTAAGACCCCTGGGCAAGGTCTTAACCACAATTGTGCCTGTGTTCACCCAGCAGTATAATTGGGTACCAGTAAAAAATATACTGGGAAGGTAACTTGCGATGGACTAGCGTCCCATCCAAGAGGAATTGCACTCCGAGTCGCTTCACGCTATGGAAACCGGGGATAAGCACCGGTCCGATGAGTCACTATGGCTCGGGTGTAACAAGCCCAACGGACTTTACCTGAGATGGGAAACGATGGACAACTAGCTACTTCAGCTGTCGGCTAGTGAAACATAAATGAAATGAAACTAACAGTGTGAAATCTTTTTGTTTTTGTTTTTGCATGTCTCATGCTAGCATGTGTGCTAGCTTCAGTGGCAGAGGAGTCAAGTGAAGTATGTGTACTATTATTTGTGCAAGGGTTTGACTATGGGACTGAAAGAAATACTGGCTTACAAAGACCTCAGCTCCAAAGTTCTGTTTAAGTTTAAAACTGCATGAAAAGTCTCTGGAGAACGTCAGATTCATTTAGTATTTATATTCTCTTGAAGTTAATAAATCATCAAAATGCCATAAAGGCATTTTATATTACTGTGATATTACTCAGGTACTGTCTAGTCTTTCAGATTCTTACTGCAGCAAAGCTAAGCACTTTCCCCTGCACCAACACCAACTGAAGTCTTAGCTGTTAAAAATATTATTTATCTGATAATAATAATAGTAATAATAATAATAATAATAATAGTAATAATGCAAAAAAGGAAACGCCTTATTTATGGTTAAGGCATTGAGACACAAAATGCCTGTCAGTAATGTCCTGAGAAAAAATATTGACTTCTCTTGCTGCTATGAAGACATGGACATGCTCAGTAGAAATTGGAGCAGGGGAGACTGACGCTGACAGATTGGGACCCCGAGCTAAGAATGACCGAAGCGCTCAGTGTTCCTGACTGAGATATAGCTGCTCTGCTCCCGGACGTGAGTGATACCGAAGCATAGCAGAGAATTGCGGCTATGTTCAATGCTGTTTAGTTTGGTTTTTCAGCTTGTTCTCTTTTGTGATATGTAACCCAGTGAATCACTTCTTTTGGGAATCATTTTCATATTGGAAATGTTCTGGAAAGGCTATGTATTTAATGACCTTTATGGTTTTGTGTGACTATTTCATCCAACATTTCTGACTTGGTGTGCAGGAGTCTTTTAAAACCAAGTTATATGATTATCCATGATTACAGCTGTTACTATTGAAATCCTCATGTAGTAGAGTGAGTGCATTATTTATTATAAACCTGGGATTTTCTTCGCAGCAAACAAAACCTTTACAAACAAAACCTTTACATCTGTGTGTTTATTGAAAAAAATCTGTCAAAAATCTCACACCTCCTACTGCTTTTGCTGTCTCTCTTTTCTTTCAAATATCTTTTGTCTGTTACATAAACAGTGTGTGAAACTTGCTTTTGTCTGGTTGCCTTTTAGTGTGAATAAGAGATGTTCCAATTCTTTTTTGTTCACCTCCATCTGGTGTATTTCTCATGTTTTTTGTTTCATAGCTTGTTAAAAACAACATTTCATATGAATGAGGCTCAGTTTCATTAGTGGTGCATGTGGCAAAAAAGGCAGCAATTCCTCCTACCAGCTCCAGGATCAGTTCCCTGGTTCATTCCTGAGTCTGAGTTAATGTTTGTGCAGATTTTTTAAAATAACATTTGTGTGGTTCTCAAGTTTTTCCCCACATCCTAAAAGCATACCAGTAGTTGGAATGGCTGAACTGAGTGGATGAATGAATGGTACTGAACTGTTTAAAACATCAAGTTTGCAGCAATGGAGAATTACTAGTCACTTGGGCAAAACTAACATGCGCGCACACGTGGACACACGCACAGACACGCACGCACACACACACCCACACACACACACACACACACACACACACACACACACACTACAGTACACATTAAACGTGTATTGTATACACATTAAATATTTATTGTGGTGCTGCGGGCTCCGCCCACAAGCAGGACGCCGAAGCATTTAAAGACGTGGAATTCAAAGCGCATTCCCTGCTTGACAGATCGGAGGTCCAAACTCAACTTTAACTTGATTCCTTGAGGGATAGGAGATCCAGATGAGCTGCATTTTGCTCATATGCACCAGATTTACTAAACCTTTACTGAATTAAACAAGTTAAAAAACTAAAAGAAACTAAAGAGTTAAGCCTCCTTTCATCTCTGACTGACTCTGTAGGCAGTCTCTCTCTTTCTATCTCTCTCTCTTTCTCTCTCTCTCACACATACACACACACACACACATACACACACATGCACATACACACACACTCTCTCTCTCTCTCTCGCTCTCTGTCTCACACACAGACACACACACACACACACAAAACTCGGGCCCCGCCCACATGCAACGCGCAGATGACGGAACAATTCTATTTAAATGTTTAAATGGACGGGATGTTTTATTTAAAGCGGAATTACAGTACCTGTTTGAAAAATCAGAGGTTCTCATTAAATATTAACTTGCTTCCTTGTGAGATTGGAGGTCTTCTCCCACGGAGCACTCTGTTTTAATATTGTGCCGAGATAATCGCCTTTATCACTGTATTTCCGCTTTAAGGTCTCCTTCTGGTTCAATATTGTCCCGACTGTAGCGGGGTTTCGGCAATAACGAAATATAACACTGCATGATCAATCTCAAAACAAGCCAACAGTTAACTCTCCTTCATGCGTGTGAGAAACAGGAAGTATGGATACAGGAAGTATGGGTAACGTCAGCTGCCTCTTGGCCAATTGGAGGCCAGCAGGGCGGGATGTTGGGAGACAGCCAAAGCGAGAGCAACTCCTGCATCGTGTGAAATTTTGATTGGCGCCTTTGAATTTTGATTGCCACATTTGGCGCTTTTCATAAGAGGAGGTTGTTTTCGTATCCTGGGGATGAAAACTTTGGAAAATGTTTTTCGTAACCTGGAATTTTCGTACCCTGGGGGTAAGTAGGGGGCAGACTGTAAAAGTTTATTTCCCTGTAACACAAATTGTAGTTGCTATTGTTGAATGAAAACTTTTTCTACATTAAAAAATACTATTAAGAGCATTAAAATAAAACAAAGTAGTTTTTCAATAATAGTAAGAGTAGAATAAAAAATATATATATCAAAAGAAGTTGATGCAGAACAGTCGCAGTTCTTCTGGCAATATTAATGTTCTGTAATGCTTCTTATTTTTTCAGCAATATTTATCTGAAATGTTGCCTTGAAGATAAAGTGTTGTTTCTTTCATGACACACATTTTTCGGTAACATTTAATTTTGTTCTGGAAAACTAATAATTTCAAGTGTGAAATATTTTTACTGCCACTATAAAATGTAGAAGTTTCTATGACATGTCAAAGAAATGTAGAGGAAAACAATAGCGTAGCAAAGACTTGCAGTTATTATCTTTCCTTCAGGTTTGTGCAATGACAGTGCACAATAAAATCAAATGAGAATGTTACTTTATAAGATGCCTTTTACCGCCTGACAGATGACCTCTTGCATTGTTCCAAATGTAGCTATTAAATGTATTAAATGCTATAATTTATTTTTAGTTATTATAATTACTGGCTTAGCAAAAGGTAGCACTTAAGCATTAAGCGTGCCTCTAATGAAAATGTGCTGCTCTAATTAAGACTCAGACATTTCGTAACCTGAAATTAGTTGGTGTTTAACAGGACCACTAGTGAACTCCATTTTCCTGTCGGAATAGCTTTTTAACGGGCACTTTGTCATTTCTGTTAGTTAATGCATCAGTTCAGTTTCTAGAATCCATTTGCTTTGTTTTTCACTCAGCTTGTGTTTTTGAGACATCGGCATTCAAGAGCACTTTGCTGGTAGCGTGAACGAGTCTGAGAAGTGCTGCTCCAGCCTTTCTTTTTATTGTTTCTTCTTTCTTGTGTAAAAGACCGCTTTTACCCAGTGTGGCGCTGCATCGCTTTGTACCACTGCCTCTGGCATTTCAATGTTAATTTTTTTTACATGCTTGTATGCAGTTTTTGTCTCACCATTCCACTACCTAAGTAACTGATGTACACCTCTACTCCCATGACATAAAAACTGAGGGTGAGGTGGATTTTGTGGTCTGGAGAGCTTTGCTTTTAGCATGGTCTCACATCATCCTCTCCTCACCTTGAAGACCTGTAATGCACTGAGGTTTTCAAAAAACTTGCACAAACATGCAATTTTCTAGCTTTTGTAGATGTTTTCTCTTCCTCACAACTTTCACACAACTACAGGATAGAGTACACATGTCTAGTTCTGGGTAGTGGGAGATTAT
>CM045730.1:46790528-47015528 GCA_024760905.1 Plotosus lineatus | reverse complement strand
ACTAATAATTCGGTACACTGTTGCACTGCTGTGTGATGGTATTTTGACAGCGTGCAAGTACAACATACAGGTGAATGACCTTGAAAGAATTACTAAGATACAGCAAGATTTTTTTGCACACTCACAGATCATACTCGAGTATAATAAAAATCATGTGAAAAAGATGCCATATGGGTCCTAAACTGAAATCCCACTTGCATACTCGCCATGCTTATAAAGTCGTCCATGCTGTTGAAGAGTAGTGGAGGCTAAAGATGTGACCACCACCTTATTATCTAAAGGGGAAGCAAAGGCTGAACATCAGTTGACCAAGTGCATTTAATATAAAATGTTGAAAAATAATGCAAGGGCAATCTTCCTCCTCAGAGCAAAACATGGAGAATATAACTTCCCTAATAGATGTAATAAAAAAATAAGGTAAAGTCTGTTGGGCTTTTATAAATGAGCATACTGGCTTACTATTTTTAAATTAATTTATTTATATTTTTATTACTGACATCCATTTATAAGGTTTCTTTATATAGGTTTATATAATATCTATAAGGGGTCATGAGCAGTGTGAATTAGTTGACAGCCGAAGGCATGGGTTCTGTTGGACTGATCCTTGGCTATTGACTCGGATTCTTGGGACATGGAATGTCACCTCTCTGGCGGGAAAGAAGCCTGAGCTGATGCGTGAGGTAGAGAGATACTGACTAGACATAGTTGGACTCACCTCAACCCATAACTTGGGCTCAGGAGCCACCCATCTCGAGAGGGCTTAGACCTTATTCCATTCTGGAGTTGCTCATGGGGAGAGGCGGCGAGCTGGTGTGAGCATCCATGTTTCCCCCAATCATGGTACCTACACGTTGGGGGTCTCCCCAGTTGACGAAAGGGTAGTTTCCCTCCACCTTCGGGGGTGGGGTCAGGTCCTGAATGTTGTTTGTGCTTATGCACCAAATGACAATTCAGAGTTCCCACCCATCTTGGAGTCTTTTAGGGGATGTGTTGGAGAACACTCCCCCTGGGGACTCGCTCGTTGTCCTGGGAGACTTCAGTGCCCACCTGGAAGGGTGTGATTGGCAAGTGCGCCTCTCCAATGTGAACCTGAATGGTGTTTTGTTGTTGGACTTTTGTGCTCATCATGGTTTGTCACAAACACCATGTTTGAATATGTGTGTCCATAAGTACATGTTGCACCAGGGCACTCTTGGTCGCAGTTCAACGATCAACTTTGTAGTCATGTCACTTGACTTGTGGCCGCATGTTCTGGACTCGGGTGAAAAGAATAGCTGAGCTGTCAATCGATCACCACCTGCTGGTGAGCTAGCTCCGATGGTAGGGGAGGCTGCACTTTAGACCTGGTAGGACCTAGTGTGTAGTTAGGGTCTCTAATAATGTTTGGCAGAGTCTCCTGTCAGAGGGGCTTTTAACTCCCACCCCTCTGGCAGAGGTACATCCATGTCCCAAAGGAGACAAGGTGAGACATAATCTAAACGGGCCATGTTTTGTCTCTCCATTATTTAGGTGGCAGTCCATCGCTGAGGCTGGAAGCTCATCGGTGCCAGTCGTGGCGGTAACCCCGTTTCTGCTTTTTGTGGGTGACCTCCTTTTAGCTTCACCAATCCAGAACCTCTAGCTCTCATTGGAACGATTCGTTCGTCATGGTGAAGAGCTCTTAATTTACCAGTCGGTCTATGTTCCAACCCTGACCTATGGTCACAATTTTTGGGTAATGACCGAAAGAACATGATTGTGGTTACAAGCGGCTGCAATAAGCTTCTTTTGCCGGGTGGCGGGGCTGTCCCATAGAGATAGGGTGAGAAGCTCAGAGTAGAACCAGTTGAGGTTGCACAGCATCTGGTTAGAACGCCTCCCTGGTGTGGTGTTTCAGGCATCTTCAACCGGCAAGACACCCTGGGATCGGCCCAAAACACGCTTGAGGGATTATGTCTCTCATCTAGGAATGCCTTGGTTTCCCCCCGGAAGAGCTTGAGGAAGTGGCTGGGGAGAGGGACTTCTGAATCTAATTGCTTAGGCTGCTCCCCTTGCAACTCAACCCTAGATTAACCGGAGAAAAATGATGATACTACCCATTTATACTGCTGGGTGGACAGAGGCACAGTTGTGGTTAAGACCTTGCCCAGATGTCTTACCAGGATTTGAACCCAAGACATTTCGATCATGAACTCAACACACTAACAACTATACCACCACTTTATTCTGCAGTGTATTGGAAATTTTTGTTCAGATACAGTACATGACCAAAGGTGGGCCCCTGACCATCACACCAATATGAGTTTTTTGCTGAAAGGTGAAGTTCACATTTGAATGTCTTTTTTTTTTTTTTTTTTTTTTTTTTGTCTTCAGTAAATATGGTAAAGTACTGATGACATTGAAAATGACAACAAACCTGGGACAAAAAAAAGAGCGATATCTTTTTACATTCAGTTTAACTGAATACTGTTTTATCATGGACATAGTATGTGTTAGAAAGATTCAATTTATTTATCTGACATCAAGTTTGCCTTTTTTTCCCCCCATAGCTGTTTTCTCTCATTGTTGCTGGTGGCTGCAGTGGTGTGGAAGATCAAGCAGACCTGCTGGGCCTCAAGGCGGAGAGAGGTACAGTTTTTAGAATTTACTTTTCAAAAAGTGTTTTCGTACCACTTACTTTCAAAGACATAAGCATGAAAAATGGTAAAGCAAAAAAAAATGTTGCCAGAGTCATTCCTCGTAAAGTCTGTTTATACAATTAAAACAACAATGTTTGCCATATCATTATGATGTTTTACCATGAAGTATGCAGTACTCATCATCATGCTAATTAGGTTATCATGAAGAAATTAGCTGTGACGTTACTTATCTAAGGCAGAGATGACGGGCAGTAGTGAGGACAGAAGATGTCTCAGCATGCACTTTTTAAAAATTGTGCTCTAATTTGTGTGATGAAAGTGCTTTTGTTTCAGAGACACTCAAAGAAACGATTGTATCAGGGCTCGAAGGTGTAGCTCAGCTCATGACTTATCTGTTCAGCAGTCAAAGTCATGATCTTTGGCTAATGACTGTTGTAGCCCATGGACTTGTAGTTGACCACTTTGTAGGCTAGAGCTGGCATTACTAATCATGAAGGTTGATCTGTTTTGCTCTTTTGCTAATTGGTTTTATGTGAAGATAAACATGACTGATGACTGCAGTGATCCAGAACCATATTCATCTAAAGAATTAAAGCCAATAAGGCCTAATGTGGGCAGATGGGCTTCAGTTATTAGCATTCCACTCACTTTAACACTCCACTTCCTATGTTCAGATCATCTATTTGTTTCTGCCCTCCAGCATCTTCCACAAAACAAAACAAAAAAACCAGAAAGAAAAAACATTTATCTTTTAATTTGAAATGATTGAAAAGCTTAAGGAAAGACTCTTTTTGGAGGGGGGGGTTGCTTGCAATGATTTATTTTTCTTTTTCTCTGTTTGTCTAAGTTTTGATCAGAAAGAAGTCAAGATGAAGTGCCCATCATTTTTCGTTTTACCATGAATCACTCGTCAAGGTCGTGACAGTCATTTGGCCTTTGCAAATTGCGGTAGTGTTTTAGTGCAGATCCATTATCACACATTTTTATTTTTCTCTCTACCGCTAAGCAGCAGTTATTTATGGCCTTGTTCTTCAGTGCATGGTTAATACTTGGCCACAGCGACTTTCTGCCGTCTCCTCTTGGCCCTCTATTGTGCCTCGTTTGTCTCGGCTGCCTTCTGACAAAATAAAAGATGAGTGATGCAAGTGGAGGATGTGTTTAAACCTTTGGATATGGAAAGCTTCTCCTGATTAAGGTTCACTCTCCGAGTTGGAACAGTTGAAACAGTGAACCACAATACTCATGGCCAATCTGGGAATTTATTTCGAGGACATATTGTCTGTAAACATAGGACGTGACTTATTATTGTCGATCCGTTGCGGTTTGCAGTTACATTACTGCCAATCCAACCATTGCCTTACATCAAGGTGGCTTTAATTAATCTCATATTTTTTTGCCCAGTGTATTATACCAAGTTGCTCTTTTTTTTTTTTTTTGAATAAAGCAATGCTAAAGTGTGACGTTTATTTTAAAAATATTTTTTCTGTATTTTGTTCTGCAGAAACAGAGAATAGTCACAGATATTTTGTGTGAGTCACTGTGTGTGACTGTGTGTGTGTGAGTGAGTGAGTGAGAGTAAGGGTGTGTGACTGTGTGTGTGTGTGTGAGTGAGTGAGAGTAAAGGTGTGTGTGTGTGTGTGTGTGTGAGTGAGTGAGAGAGTGAGTGAGAGTAAGTGTGTATGTGTTTTCAGTATATCCAGTGTTCTTTGGGCTTATATTCAAACATTTTTGAGTCAAGCAACACTAAGGTGTGGTTTTTATTTAAAGAATGCTACTTCTGTATTTTTGTCCGGGAGAAACAGATTATTTACAGATATTGCCTGTGAGAGTGTAATGCATTTCGTTCATTAAGTTTTAGAAAACACTTTTTTTTCATTGCCATAAATATAGAATGGGCCCTGAAGATAATTATTATCTATATCACATTCAAGTTGTAAAATTGCACTTGTATCTCTCTTCCTTTCCTTTTTCAAATGTATGTCTTTGTTCTCCCTGGGTCTGATTTTAAATCTACATTATATCCTGTTCTTTTCTCATTTTTAAGCTGGGCATGTGTTCAACTTTCCCTCCATCTTTTCTTGTACTCAGAGAATAACAGGCTTATTTATCTGCTTGTATGATTTCAAACAAGTTTTAGTAATCTGCTAGCACTGCATTTGTTCTGCTCTCTGCTGTGTTTTGTTGTACCGTGTTATATTGTCTGTCTGTTTCAATAATCATATATTCGTTAACTGATGTTAATAGAATGGAACGACGTATAGTATACTTAAACTGTGTGTCAGTGGGCTTAGCGTACTTGAGTCCCTTGTTGCCCTACTCGAGCAAAACATAATGTCTGGTAGGTTTCATGATCCCCCAGCGCAGCTAACTGGATTATCAAAGGTCGGCCATGTCTCTCACTGTCTATGGTGAGAAGTTCATGTAAAAGACCTAATTAGGTGACCATAATTAGGATTAAGCATTTCAGAAAATGAATGAATGAGGCTTCATGATTTCAATTTACATGTTTGTACAATACAAATGTCAGGGTTTCCTTTGTTTACTCTGGTTTCCTCCTATAGTCCATAGACTTGAATGTCAGATCATCTTGCTACTCTGCTTGGCCATAGGTGTACTTTCTGTTAGCATCAAGTTAGAAATCTGACTGCTGTAAGGGTATTCAATATTTAAGGTTTATTTTTAAAAGTTTTATGAAGTCTGTATGGTCATAAAATTCATCAAAACAAAGCACTATGTGTCAATCACGACTCTTTCGTTGCCACTGTGTTTACTGCTGATGTTGAGAGCAGCTGGGCTGATCATATTGGTGTTGATTTGTGAACAGATTTGTGAGTTGAAAAGACTACCCAAAACTGACAAGTAGGAATTTTGGGTTGTAGGGCTAAGGTTTGAATTTGAAATTTAGTTGAATTCAGTATTTTCTGAAACATTTTCTAGCACTGTACCCTGTCACAAGAAGAACCTTAGGGGAAAGATATTTGTTCTTTTTTTTAATTCTGTAAAGAAAAAGAAAATCTCTTGGACAAAGATTAATTTGTGTGAAAATCATGTTTATTGCAAACAGTGCCAACAATGTTTATTTTAAATACAGACGCTACTCTACTTACGAATATCCAGACATACGAACAGGGCTGTCCAGAGGTCGATAGTGTTTGCGCAAACAGCGAACAGAGTTGTTGTAAGTTAGATTTTGTATTGAGTTCCTATTATTTTGTGCGCCTATTCTCTGCAGTGCATCATTCTCCTCTGCCCACTCTGTCGTTTGTTAATAGCAACACTATAGAGAGAGAGAGAGAAAAAGATTATATACAAGTTTGTTTGCTTGATAATTTATGGTGCATTTAGGTTTGCAACTTGTACCAATACATGATCAATTCAATAGAATGAAATAAGATTATTATTATGCAGAGAGAGCTTGTATACAGTACAAACTCATATAGGTTACTTCTTCACTTATCCCTTAACATCTGAGGACGTCGTTGGGGTGCCTTCATGGCGAGACTTGGGCTGATTTGGCCTGGCGAAGCCCATCCCTCTCCAGGTCGTAGAAACATGCTGACAGCTTTGCAGCCTACTCTTTACGAAGGTCAGTAACAGTTCTTTTACATGCCTCTCACCATAGACAGTGAGAGACATGGCCTGCCTTTGATAACCCAGTTAGCTGCACTGGGGGGGTATACGTTACTTATACAAGCTTTAAACATACGTTCCCCTCTAAAGAACACCCTGTAACTATTTACGAACAAATTCATCTAACGAACGGCCGTTAGGAACGTATCCCGTTCGTAAGTTGGGTAGCATCTGTAACCTTTATTTATATGCTTTATTTATTTACAGTTATATATTATACTGTTAGCTATAAATGGTGTTAGTACTGTTTATGCACATCTACATTTTTCAAGTCCCTTCTAATGCAGAATACCCCCATGTGATGTAAGAATTAAAATAAATAGAAATGTTCAGAAATTTTACTGTTGCTGTTTTTGTGTATATATAGCCGTTTGGCCTTTCACAGACTTTCGGTTTAATTTTGACTAAGTTCTTTGATGGGTTTGTGAATTTTAGTAAGTTCACCGATCACCCCCCCCCCCCCCCCCCCACACACACACACACACACACACACACACACACACAAGGGGACATACTCCTTGCAGTGAGTAGGATTTACCTCAGGTGTTCTTGCAGGCTAACCTCTGTGATGGTTTGATGTCCTTACTTGACACTGAGCTGACTTTCTGGGAGGTGACGAGGTAGTTGTTTTTTCATGGTGTATAGCTTTAAAGCCCAGGCAGAATGAAAGTGCAGTGTGGAGAGCTTAATATTCAGTCTATCTAAATGAAAACACCATCTATCTGGATAGCATATGTTTGTGATTGCTGTGTGTTTCTTGTCAATAGAAAGTTGGTTTTCCTCCTTTGACCAGGTAGGGAAGCGATTCTTTTTACCCATTATATTTTTATTATGCTAATAAGGTAATAATTTTTCAGTTTAAACTCTTATCTGTCTGTGAAAGATCATTATGTTGCTGCTCTGAATCATCGATCATGTGTTAATGAGGCAACTGTTGTCTTTGGTGGCCAAATTTTCATTTTACCTATTTAGAAAGTGACATTTTAATAGCATGGATTATTATAGAAACATTTCAAGGGAGAAAGAAAAGACAGCCAAAATTATATGCCATTTAAAGGCTTTCTCTTTTCTCTTTAAAGTGCAGACCTGTTTTTTTCTGAATTTTTTTAAGCTGTATTATTCTTTTTATTTGTGATCCAATTCCCATATCTTGAAATGACCAACAGTCTCTAAACAAAAAGTGTTCATCAGATACCCTAAAAATGTTTTTGTGCCAATAAATAGAATAGCTTTAAGTAGGAAATTAGTGTATTGCACGATGGCGTAGATGTTTGCATGTTCACCTCATAGCAAGAAGGTCCTGGGTTTGTTGTGGTTTATGAGTTTTTGTGTGGAGTTTATATGTGTCATCTGGGTACTCTGGTTTCCTCCCACAGTCCAAAGGCATGCACACCAATTGACCCCGTGTGTGAATGGGAATGATTGTGGGGTTTTCCCTTTGATGGTCTTGCAAGCTCTTTCAGGTGTACCCTGCTGTCTCCCAGTACAGCCTAAGATAGGTGTGAACCTCTCTAGTATGACTGAGCGTTGATTCGAGTGAGTGAATGATTCAGAAAAAGAGAGAGGAAATGAGTGAGCATTATCAATTGTTGAATAAAAAAAAATACAAAAATTATCATCTTACTCTGCTAGCACGCTCAAGCTATTTAATTCATATTCAGTAGAGCAGAGCTCGACCTGTGAGAAGGAAATATATTGTTCTGCTGGCACATGTCACAGGAACAGATAAATATTACTGCGTATCAGTGAGACATTTAGCTTTTTGTACCCTTTCTAATTTCCTTTTTGCCACAGGGAAGAATTCTGTCCTATTGTGTTACATGGCTCATTGAACAGTCACCGGACTGTTGTGTAGTAAACAAACGGTGGTACATAAGCAGACTCTGGCCTGAACATCAAGTCTTTGGTCAGTATTTCAGTGCTTGGTGGCATGTGTGTTTCTGAAACAGACTGATAAAGCTGTATTAGTTTCTTTGTTACTTCCTGCCTGATTTATAATACATGGGTATAACTCTGCAGTGGAGAGCGATTGAGTGAATTCTCAATATCCTTCTGGACCTGCCTTTTTGAAGATCCTGCTACTAATGCAGCTACACAATCACTCTGGATTGGGTGTCAGGCCATAAGACTGTTTCTGATGGTATACACTTTTGAAATGTGTTTGCAGATAGCATTGTGATCGGTAGTGAGAGTAGCGAACAAGTGGAGGAAAATCATTTGCCCTGGAAAGGAGAGGAATGAAGGAATGTGTGTGAACGACAAGGACCCAAGAGGAACGGTGAGGTTACAGGGAGCAGAGATAAAGAAGGTGGAGGATTTTAAGTACTTAGGCTCAACGGTCCAGAGCAATGGAGAGTGTGGAAAAGAGGTGAATAAGCGCATGTAGGCAGGTTGGAATGGATGGAGAAAAGTGTTCGGTGTGATGTGGGAGAGGAAGGTATTGACAAGAATGAAAGGAAAAGTGTACAAGACGGTGATGAGGCCAGCGACATTGTATGGTTTAGAAACAGTGTCACTGAGGAAAAGACAGGAGGCAGAGCTGGAGGTAGCAGAGATGAAAATGTTGAGGTTCTCTTTGGGAGTAACGAGGATGGATAGGATCAGGAATGAGTACATCAGAGGGACAGCACATGTTAGATGTTTTGGAGACAAAGTCAGAGAGGCTAGATTGAGATGGTTTGGAAATGTACAGAGGAGGGATGGTGAATATATTGGTAGTAGGATGCCGAGGTTGGAACGACCAGGCAGAAGGCCTAGAGCCGGGGTCCCCAAACCTTTTCATGCGAGGGCCAAATAACTTTTCCCTTCTCTGATGGGGGCTGAGGTCAGTTTGTAACAGAAAAAGTGTAACGATTGCATGGCTGCCGAAATGTAAACATTTATTATTTTTCAGTAAGCCACGCATAACCAGATATTAGTAACACTTTCTGGGACCTTCACGGAAAAAAGTCGGGGAGAAAAAAAAATACGCTGCTTGCTATCAGTTGAGCAACCTGAAAGTTGCCCGAACAGACGACTGGCTCAGCCGAGCCTGGCATACAAATATACTCTCCTGAGCTAACAGTCCACTTTTTAGCTTTGAGAGTTTGTCGACTTGCATTTGGCCTTGCAATCGATCATACTCGTCTTTGTGACGGGATTCAGAGTGTCGGCGCAGATTGTATTCTTTGAATACCTCCACTGCCTCTTGACAGATGATCCAAACGTTTTCTTTGCATTGAACAACAAAAAAAAAACCTGTTTGTCCACTGCAGGTTAAATACCCTGCATTCTGAATACATTTTTCTCTTCCATAATTTTTTCACCATTATTCCATTCTATTTGATTGACAGTTGAGAGTCTAGGATTTTTATTCCGGTGGAGGTGGAGGTGGGGGTGGGGTGGAAGATAGAAGGCAGAAGGGTGGAATAGAATGTCATGTTCTAGGTGTGTATTAGTCTTGATTGTGTGGCCAGACTAAAAAAAAGTAATCATAATGCATCTCTGGTATTGTTCACGGGGCCGGGCCAAATGTGAAGGTGGGCCGCAGTCTGGGGACGACTGGCCTAGAGGAAGACTACAGTGTAGATTTATGGATGTGGTGAAGGAGGACATGAAGGTAGTTGGTGTAAGAGATGATGATGCAGACCATAGGGTGAGATGGAGGCAGATGATTTGCTGTGGCGACTCCTGAAGGGAACAGCCGAAAAGAAAAGAAAGAAGAAAACACTTTTGAAATGTCTTCTGCTCAGCAAAGGAGTGCAGCGCGCCAAGGCTGAGAGCTCTGGAGTGAAATGTCAGTCTGCTGTCATTCATCTGATGAAACAAGTGTAATTTAAACTACAAATTCGGAGTCCTTCTATTTCCCAGTAGCTGTATGGGAAATGGTAACAAATTCTAGTTTATGGATAGCCTGTGTGTGAAGGATAGCCAGGTTTGCTCCAGTGGTAGAGAGTAATTGTCCATTATTGTGTTATTATTTTTAAAGGTCTGAGCATAGGTTGCATGCACGCCACGGGTTTTCTTCCCTAAAATTGAATTGTACAGATCAACTCAAAAAGACATGAAATTTGGCATAGAAACAAAATACAGTGGTACCTCAATTTACGAAATCAATCCGTTCCGGAAGTGGTTTCGTAACCTGGACTTTTCGTAAGTTGAACCGCATTTTACATGTAAAACGCGTCATTCAGTCCAAGGCCCCCAATACTACCCTTTAAAAATTATAAAAGCATACCTTTTAAGGTACTTACTTAGTGTTGACCATGTCTTAGCAGAGTTATAATCTTACAAATGTTTGTGCAAAGTTAAAAGTCTGAGTCAAAAAATAAAGTTGCAATGAGCACACTCGAAAAACTCATGAAACAAGCTGCTGCTCAAGGGAGCTTCGTCATCTCTCCTAGCCAATGGGAGGCCAGCAGGGCCAGATGTTGGGAAATAGCCAATGGGAGTCCAGCGGGGCGGGATGTTGGGAGATAGCCAATGGGAGAGCAACTCGTGCATTATTTGAATTTTTGAGATGGTGCTTTCGTAACGTGAACTTGCGTCGTATCCAGAGACAAAAATTATTCAAAATATAAATGTTTTTCGCTACCTGTATTTTTCGTTTGTTAGGGCTTTCGTTAGTTGAGGTTCCACTGTATTTGTTTTATCCAGTTTATTTCACTTCAGAAATCTTAAGCCCTGCCCACACACGCTTGAGTTTATTTAACTTTTGATGGCTCATTTGGTATGGTTAGCAGTGGCAAATTATTTCAAAATGTAAATAGTACCAACCGTATAGTAAGTACTGTGTATGCACTGTTCACACAGGAAACGAAAAGCTGTTGAGCAGCATGTGACCATCTAGTCTTCTTCTTTTCCTTTCGGCTTTTCCCTTCAAGGGTCGCCACAGCGAATCATCTGCCTCCATCTCACCCTATCCTTTGTATCTTCTTCTCTTACACCAACGACCTTCATGTCCTCCTTCACCACATCCATGAATCGTCTCTTTGGTCTTCCTCTAGGCTTTCTGCCTGGTAGTTCCAGCCTCAGCATCCTATTACCAATATACTCACCATCCCTCCTCTGTACATGTCCAAACCATCTCAATCTAGCCTCTCTGACTTTGTCTCCAAAACGTCTTGCATGTGCTGTCTCTCTGATGTGCTCATTCCTGATCCCATCCATCCTCGTTACTCCCAAAGAGAACCTCAACATTTTCATCTCTGCTACCTCCAGCTCTGCCTCCTGTCTTTTTCCCAGGGCCACTTTTTCTAAACCATACAACATCGTTGGCCTCAACACCGTCTTGTAAACTTTTCCTATCATTCTTGCTGATACCCTCCTATCACACATCACACCGGACACTTTTCTCCAACTATTCCAACCTGCCTGCACACGCTTCTTCACCTCTTTTCCACACTCTCCATTGCTCTGGATTGTTGAGCCTAAGTACCTAAAATCCTCCACCTTCCTTATCTCTGCTCCCTGTAACCTCACCGTTCCTCTTGGGTCCTTGAAATTCATGCACATGTATTCCGTCTTACTGAGGCTAATCTTCATTCCCCTCCTTTCCAGGGCATACCTCCACCTCTCTAGATTTTCCTGCACTTGTTCTCTACTCTCACTACAGATCACGATGTCATCTGCAAACATCATAGTCCATGGGGAATCTTGTCTAACCTCGTCTGTCAGCCTGTCCATCACCATCGCAAACAAGAAGGGGCTGAGAGCTGACCCTTGATGCAGTCCCACCTCCACCTTGAACTCTTCTGTCACATCGATAGCACACCTCACCACTGTCTTACATCTCTCATACATGTCCTGCACCACTCTAACATACTTTTCTGCCACTCCAGGCTTCCTCATGCAATACCACAGTTCCTCTCTCGGCACCCTGTCATATGCTTTCTTCAGATCCACAAAGGCACAATGCAGCTCCCTCTGACCTTCTCTGTACTTCTCCATTAACATCCTCAAGGCAAACACTGCATCTGTGGTGCTCTTTTTTGGCATGAAACCAAGCCATCTAGTGAGAGAAGTAAATCCCTTCACGATTTAGCTCTTATTGCTTATGTAACTCCATTACATGTTTCCTGCTTAAACGTTTTCCAAGGACAGACTGTCGTGCTATAGTTTGATACAGCATGCCTGTGGGAGCATTTATTGTCATTGTTGTTTGAGTTTATTTTAACTCCTATTGTCATCATTATCACTTGGCAAGTATAGAAAGGACACTTTTTGTGCTTCATGAATCAGGAAGAACAAAATGTATATATAATGTGTACTCTCAAGAAAATGAAAACTCTTATGTGAACATGATCCCAAGCATGGTGTATCTGGTTATTATCCTTGTTTAAAAAAAAAAAAGTGCAGTCCTAACACAGTTGATGTGAATGGAAAAATTTAACTTGTTTAGACGTGTTGGTTGTTTCCGCCCAGAAAGGATTTTGTGAAGTCCATGCTTGGTGGCATCTACCAATCAGTCTTTAAGCTTTGACTGGCTGATTGGTTATCACTCAAATGAAATTGCATCGCAAGAACGTTCGGCTCAGCTGAACTCTGTAACACTTTGTGTCACTTCTCCTTTCATCACATGTGATCATTGACTTTGGTTAGCTGCTTGTTGCTTGTCACTCTCTGAATGTGGTTTAAAGGATCCCTGAGGTGAATTAGTATGACTACTTATTTAAAACGGTAACATCAGTGGTTCCTTTCGGCAACACCACTTCTTGCCGATTTCCAAAGTGCGTGCAAGTGTTATGACTCGCGGCATGCTCAGAGACATGTTGTCTTTCTGATTGGCTGTTCCAGTCTCTGAGTAACAAGAAATCATTGGATTGGCTGGACTACGTCCCTGACTCGTGTAGCATAACACGTTATAGGCCAGTGCTGAGCTGCACAACCAACAAGTGCAGAAATTGTGGAATTTTTTTTTTTGTCCCTAAACCAAATGACAATAGGAAAGTCGACTTGCCAAAATGTGAGCTGCATAAGCCCCCCAACCAATGTGTTGATGTCCCTTCCAGGGAAAACATCTGCTAGCCCCTGCAGTTCAACATGCCGTTAGTAATCCATGGGATAGAATGTCCAGTTTTGTGCTTTTTTTATTTTATTCATTTGTTAAAATACACATAAGTCTCAAATACAATTAGGCCGTAGTCACTGTGCTGTCTGATAAATGAAGTGTGCAGAATATTTAGAGAAATATAAAGTATGGGACAAAATTTGTATGCTTCCTTTTATCTGTAAAAGAAATCTGTGATGATGTGATCAGTGGATTTCGTCAAACAGCAACAGGGGTCTCTATGTCAACAGACATAAAAATAAAAGTGACATGAAAATAGTCAGTGGTTTCAAACACTCATCCATTGACTTTGTATCATGTTATCGTATCTACACGAGATATGAAAATCTTCTTTCTCTTTCCGTGACACTATGCATTGCTGCATGGTGAAGTTTCTCTTCACTGAAGTACAAAACTTCACATAAGTAAGGCTGAAATGCTGGTCTTTAAGCAGGCATTGTGGTAAACATGACCCACCAGAGGTTAGACTGCAGCTATTGGTGAGAGAGTGGCCTGTGTGAGTCAGGTACTGCCGGTTGTTTGGATGTTGCTGTTGGCGCAGATGGTAGTGTAGCCCTTTCAAGCGAGTGGAGACAAGTCTGTGCTAAATGTCACTTTGGAAGGGAAGGAGTGACTATGGAACAGCCAGAAGGGCTAATGACATTTCACTGCATGATATGCATGGCAAATCCTTGTGTAGGTTTCTTTAAGTACGTGAATGAATCAGTACAGGCTCATTTACAATCTCAGTGCGTTGGTGCACTCTGCATAAATGAATTAATTATCTTGTGTATTAAAGTCATGGTAATGCCACCATTTCACAGAATTGTGTTGGAAAGACAGTAATAGCTCTTTTCCACTGGGTGTCACGACATGGCGCTGCTCATCCATGGCTAGGATGTATGGGTGGAGCTAAAAATAGTGCAGCATATTGACTGCTTTAAACATGCACATCACAGAACCTGGAAGTGCTTTTCTTCTGGAAACACATTTGAAGTTTCTATTTATTTAACATTTTTCCTGGAGACTTAAAATTGTGGGGTTGAAGCTCTCATACTGTTCAGTGTCTCAGATTCAATGAAGAACATTAAACTTGCTTTTATTACAGCTGTTCATAAACACTTTTGTACAGCAGGAGCAAACCCACTCCTCCGTCTTGCAGTTCTACTTAATTTACTTTGTGTTCTATCTTGTAAGTGCAGTTCATTTAAACATTATTTATTTAACACATTTGAATGACATGGTCAATGATGCCGCGATTGATTGTGGTGAATGACTAGTAAATCCTAGTCATGATAGATTAATTCATATTTAACCTTATGTATATTAAATTGATATGGAAACCTCTGTGTTTACAGTCCACTAATTTTGGGCTTGGTATTGGCAAATGCCATTAACATGTACTTAGTCAGGGTGAAAAAATGGTCTAGATTTGTAGGGATTTGCAGTCTTGTTCACAAAGAGCCACAGGTCTAAAATAGGTGTTCCCCCAAAACATGTTTTGTTTTACATAGTAATCTCTCGTATAACAAGGACAATAAACAATAAAAAGGACATAGTTTCCTTTGCCCAGACGTGGGTCACCAGGCCCCCTCCCGTTGGACCTATCCTTGGCTTCTGACTCTTCGGACACGTCTCTGCTTTTTACGGATGATGTTGTCCTTTTGGCTTCATCAAGCCGGGACCTCCAGCTCTTATTGGAGCAATTCGCAGTCAAGTGCAAGGCGACCAGGATGGAAAATCAGCACTTCCAAGTTCAAGGCTATGGTTCTCATAGCACAAGGGTGGAATGCACCCTCTGGGTCAGGAATGAGGTCCTGCCCCAAGTGGAGGAGATCAAGTATCTCGGGGTCTTGTTTACAAGTGAGGGAAGGATGTAGCGGAAGCTCAACAGATGGATCGCTGCTGCCTCTGCAGACAAATGGAGCCTGTACCAGTTTGTCGTGGTGAAAAGGGAGCTGAGCCGCAAGGCAAAGCTCTCAATTTACCAGTCAATCTACGTTCCAACCCTCACATATGGTCACGAGCTTTGGGTAGTGACCGAAAGAACAAGATCGTGGATACATGTGGTTGAAATGAGTTTCCTTCGCCGAGTGGCGGGGCTCTCCCTTAGAGATAAGGTGAGAAGCTCAACCATCTAAGGAGCGTTGGGAGTAGACCTGCTGCTCCTCTGCATTGAGAAGAAGCCAGCTGAAGTGTCTCGGGCATCTGGTTAGAATGCCACTCGAACGCCTCCCTGGTGTGGTGTTTCGGGTATGTCCAACCGAGATGAGACCCCGGAGAGAACCTAGAACATGCTGGAGGGATTATGTCTTTTCGCTTGTCTGGGAACTCCTCAGTGTCCCCCTGGAAGAGCTGGAGGAGGTGGCTCGGGAGAGCAACGTCTGGACCTCATTGCTTATGTTGCTGCCCCCACTACCTGAGCCCAGAATAAGGGGTTTTCTGAACTGAACTTAGCCTTTGGTGACCGTACCAGAGACATAATTCCCTTGACAACATAGCTCCCAGGATTAGGACATGCAAACCCCTCCATGATAAGATTCAAAGGAGTGGGGTTTTTAAATAACTATTGTTCATTAATTTTCTGTCAAAGCTTAATCCTTATTAGAGTCACAGGGAGGCTGGCGCCCATCCCAGCCGACTCCGGGCGAGGGCAGAGTACACCCTGGACAGCTTGCCAGGCCATCACAAAGCAGAAACACACTGACGGTTATGCAGCCTTCTCTTGACGAAAGTCGGCAATGGTTCTTTTACATGAACCTCACACCATAGACAGTGAGAGACATGGCTGGCCTTTGATAACCCAGTTAGCTGCACTGGGGGGGGACAGTGACAACCCGTTGAGAGTGGGGCTTCAACCCCCAACCTTAGGATCAGTGATCCAGCACCTTTGACAACCAGGCCACCACTGTCTGCATTATTGAATTGTCCACCTTTAAAATGCCTTTTTAATGTTAATTATTCCTTATTATATTTATTTTGCCAAAGTGTAAATAAGGAATGAAATTTAATGAGGCATTAGTGATGGGGTGGCCAATAGAATGCTAAAGAATTTAACTTTTTATTTGTTTATAGGTATATTAAATGTTTAGGATCAGTGATCCAGCACCTTACCACCAGGCCACCACTGCCCTTGATCATTACTATTCAATAGATAATGTTCAGTTATTAAAACAGGTGGAAGGTTTGGCTACTAAAAACCTGCACCCACACTGGCCCTTTGATTGGACATCTCTGCTTTCAGTGCAGTCCAAATGCATTTCATTTCCATTTCGTCATTTATTTTATTTATGTAAATAATACTGTAGTCCTGGATCAATTAAAGAACACGACTACACACACACACACACACACACACACACACACACACACACGATGGCAGTAAAGTCAGGAGGAAATGCAGTTAAGGGTATGGATTTGTTTTTCCAAGCTATTGTGAAAAATGAAGCACTTGAATAAAGTTTCTTGGGCAAAAGCCTATCTTTAAGATAAGGTTATACATTATTAGAGACTCTCAAGGACATCAGCAAACCTCAGGATGAGAAAACCAGGCATTCCCTCCCAGTATGAAATAAAGCTCACACATTCGCCTTGCATTTGAAAATTATTGTGGATGTTGTGCTGAAGTGGGGGCTTTGAGGACACAGATATGCAAGAGTAAATGAGAAAAAAAAATACTTTCTCCCTTCAGCTGTTTAACATTCAAGATTCAAAAGTTTGTCGTATGATCATTAAATGGGCAGTTACACTGTACAGTATCATTTTCACTCTGCATTCTTTTGAATATCCATCCGTACTGTAGAAAGTTGCTTATAAATTGGTTAGAAATTGCACTGTATGGCAGAATGGGATATGTTTTTAGTATTTACTACACAGGAATGTCATGATCTGAGTGCTTGATCAGGAAAAACAATTCTTTGCCAAAGATGAGGTGGATATTGCTAAATAGGACTAGCAACTGTTCACAGATAATCCGTGACTAAGGCAACTATTTGATTTTGAGGAAACTACTCCAGAATATACGAAACCTATCTAAAACCAGATTTTTATGTTTTTAATTGGTTCAGGCATTGTTTTGAGTTTGAGATAGGCACTGTCTGTTAGTACATACAGTACACGAATGGCACAATCCGATTTGGTTTACTATCTGGAAATTGGAAACATTTGTTCAAAGTATTTTTCTCATTTCTGATTGGTGGAAGGGCACCAGTTAATTCTTGTTATTCTACTGTGAGCCTAATTATCCATAATAGTCAATGGATATGTTGAATAATTATTTAAAAATTTGAATCAGTCATAGAACAAATACAGTCGGCCCTGTACTTACAAAATTATTCCGTTCCAGCATCTTTTTCGTAACGCGGAGGTTTCATAAGTACAGGTGCATTTTACATGTAAAACGCCTGATTCGTTCCAAGGCTCCCAAGACTACTCCATAAACCCTTTAAAAATGATAAAAGTACACCAATTTTGTATGAAATATGTATGAAATATGTGTTAAAAGTAAAAGAAAATTATTTGTTAAACCATTTAAACATTTTATTAACATGTTAAACCATTTTATTAACATACAGTAGGCCCTTGACGGTTTTGCATTTGCGGTTTGAGTATTCACGGACTGCCGAGCAGCTCACAGGTGATTCAAATTCAGCCAATGGCTGTCCTCCTTCCTGCTGATTGGTTGAGGTGATGTAACGCCCCTTTTTCCTCATTCGCGCACAAGTTGGCAATGTGCCTTTTTTAGTGTGTTTTAATTACCAGTTAAGTTCTATGATGTCACTCAAACGCTTGCTTAAGCACCAGAAAAAGGTAATGAAGTTGAATGTCTCTTCTGAAGAAATAAGACTTTCTCCGGAAGAAATGACAGTTTCCTCTGAAGTTACGTCATTGCTGAAGAGGAATACAGTAATCCTTTGAACTGTTGTAAAACACTCCACTATTAAAGTCTTTTTAAAATTATTATTCCAGTACATGACCTAAGGTAATGTTTAAAATGTCTGTGTGTTATATTTTATTTACTGTGGTGTAGCATGTTTATCATTGCGTTTTGTTTATCCAATTTATTACATTTCTTGTTCTTTTATGTCCTTTTTGTTGTGGTCTGTGTTTTGGGGGACTTTGATTTTGGCGCTGTGCCTCTCACTAACTGTTTACTTCCTGAGGGGCGTAGCTGAGCTGCTCAGAGCACACACACCTGGATTCACTATTCTCATTTACTCCCAATAAATAAAAGTACGCTCAGCTCTGCGCCAGAGGATTAACTCACATCAACATCACCGCTTCTTTGGTTTGTAACGCCTCTTACGCTATCACTCTAAAACTCTGTTTTGTACTTTGGCTCCGGTTGGGGGGGGGCGTGGCTGAGCTGCTCGGACGTAATGCAGTTAATACCTGAATTCAGTCGTGTCATGCCTAATGCAATACAGTACGTTCCTCTAGTGGGCATTTTTGAAAACTACAGTGGTGTATGTTTATAAACAGAATGCACTAAAAGGTGTTTTATGCGTATGCTGTATAATGTTTATATTTTAGCATCAATAAATATAACAGTAAAAATTGAAAAGTTTTTCTTAATCATTACTCCATTTTACTACATTAATACTGTATTAATGAGTAAGACTGTCTATAGAATGTTTTTAAGAAGCAGATTTTAGCGCATGTAATACATAGTATTTTACTTACAGCTGCTCATTTGCGCATGTGGCGTCATACATGGGGTTTTACTTCCGGGTACAGAACTCGCGGATTATCTCGATTCGCGGGAAGGCCCGGAACCATACCCCCGCAAATGTCAAGGGCCTACTGTATTTATTAATTAAACATTTTTTATTAATGCACATATACACACACACACACAACACTGTCTCTCTCTCTCTCTCTAGGGGGCCAACTATATAGCTTACCAATTTTGCATGATATGCAAAAATATTCAGGTTTCTAAGGATTTTCAGAGGGTGACAAAACCCTCTCGATATGAATAATTCTGTCATACATCACCTCGTTTAATAATTGCTTATTGTTCTGAGTAGATAATGTTTGAATCAATGTGCTCATGTACTGTTCAATGACATCCACCTCACCTTCAGTGTATAATTGTTAATTAGTATATACTGCATGGTAACAGCACAGTCTGATTGTTACTCTATTTCTGGGGTGATGGATATTATCCACCTCGTAAACTCAGGGCAAGGCTTGAATCAAAATAGCAGACAAAAGTCAGTTTGCTGTAGTCACTAATTTTAAAATCTTAAGTATTTAAAAAAAAGTCCATATCACAAATAATATAAAATTTAATACTAAAAGCTATGCATTTTGGCTTTCATGTTTTTAAAGGTCAGATACTATACCCTTTTTCATACTTTTATTTTGCCCTTTGGAAACCAGTGGAGCACTAAAATATGATTTCTCATGGAAAAATTGGAGGGGATTGAGCGGTGTATTGGTACAACTTCTGCTGTAAAGTGGAGCTTATACTGGTCCATCATGGTGAAGAGGGAGCTGACCCGTAAGGCTCAAAATTGAAAGAAGAAACTGATACAGACGGCTGAAATCAGCTTCTTTTGCAGGATGGCAGGGCTCTCTCATAGAGATGGGGTAAGAAGCTCAGCCATCCGGAAGGAGCTCAGAGTAGAACCTCTGCACATCTGCGTTGAGAGGCAGTTGAGGTGTCTTGGGCGTCTGATTAGAATGACTCCTGAACACCTCCCTGAGGTGTCCCATGTCCATGCCCATGTCCAACTGGGAAGAGACCCCAGGGTTGACCCATAACAAGATGGTGTAACTATGTCTCTCGCTTGGGCCAGGAACTTCTTAGTGTTCCTCTGGAAGGGCTGGAGGAAATGGCTAGGAGAAGGACGTCTGTGCTTAATTGCTTAGGCTGCTACCGCCGAAGCCGGATTAAGCGGAAGATGATGATGATGATCTTAAAATTAAGAAGACATTCATTGCTTTTTTAATTTCTTGAGTGTTTTTATTTAATGTTCAGTGTTGTATCCCCACAAGCATGGACGATACTGTGTTTTCAGGAGGTGGACACTGCCACAACTGGAAATGCCGGTTCTTTAATTGATTTATTTTATATGTATGTTGAATGGTTCCAAAGGTACGCCCTACCAGCCTATTGTTTCTGGGCCACCTTGACCTGTTTTTCAAGGCCACAGAAGTCAATTGCCCATTAACACTCTAGAGGCTGCAACTGATAATGTGGGGGATACACCGAGTATTCTGGATGTAAACTCCATGTTCTAATGCGAGGACAGTGGCATGAACGACTTATGAATTCCAAAGTATGTGTGATGAAAGACATTGTGCTACACTTTGCATAAATAAAGTGCAAATATTGACCAGTGATGCGAGAAGTTATATTCTTATGTACCAGACTCCACGGTCAAAGAGTACACTGAGGATACTGAGACATATGTAGTAATATTTTTTATTTATTTTGAGACCTCTGAATATTAATAGAAACCTGTAACATTCATCAGTGTTTTATTCTCATTGCTCTGTTCTATTGAGATGCTTGGGAGATTTGATTTCCAGAGATTCCTAAGAGAATGCTGGGAAGAAGTTCGCAAATGGAGATGGGGTTTTGTTGGAGCAAAACTATGGCTCTCCAGCCGTCCCGTCTTGGCTGGTCTGATAAAGCATTAAAATGTTCCTGCGCAAATGAGTTGCACATATGGCTGTGTCCAAGTGCTCTCAGTCACTAGATCCATTCATTCAGCACACACTCCCCAGGAAATATTTGACAAATGCTCACTTTGTTTTAAAACTTTGCCTTAAGGCTTTTGCTCTCAACTCGCTGAGGTCCTTAATGCAAAAAATCCACAGAAACTGCGCCAGGCTTCTGAAATGGCAGGGGTTGTTCAGGGTGCGGTGTAACCAATCAATGCTGAGCATACACACAGATGTGGTAACACTAGCAGATCAATATCAAATGCAATTCTGCACCAATGAGATTGACCTGTCCTCGCTGACAGTCAGCAATTTGTTTGTTTATTTATATATTTACTCTGAATAAGCAACAGCCCAACCGGTCTGCATTTGATGTGTGTTGGGGTAAATGTTATGTATTGCATTTATTTCAGTTCTGCATACTTTTCTATTGTATTCCTTTAAAAAGACTGTCTGAAATATATACAGTTGTGTTCAAAATAATAGCAGTCAGACATCGCAGACCTGAGCAAGTACTGTTTTTGATAGAATTGATGTTTCTACATGGCAAATAATTTATAAGCAGGAGTATTAGAGGAATAGAATCCAACCGATCCAAAAGTCATGACATGCATGCTGCTGATTCTGTGTAATTGAATCACTAATTGTAAGGGGCGTGTTTAAAATAGCTGTCAGGAGTTCAGTTAGTGAGGTCATTTCTTCTTCTTCTTTTCTTTTCAGCTGCTCCCTTCAGGGGTCGCCACAGCAAATCATCCGCCTCCATCTCACCCTGTCCTCTGCATCTTCTTTTTTGACTCCAACGACCTTCATGTCTTCCTTCACCACATCCATAAATCTCTTCTTTGAACTTCCTCTGGGCCTTCTGCCTGGTAGTTCCAACCTCAGCATCCTACTGCCAATATACTCACTATCCCTCCTCTGTACATGTCCAAACCATCTCAATCTAGCCTCTCTGACTTTGTCTCCAAAACGTCTTACATGGGCTTTCCCTCTGATGTACTCATTTCTAATCCTATCCATCCTCGTTACTCCCAGAGAGAACCTCAACATTTTCATCTCCGCTACCTCCAGCTCTGCCTCCTGCCTTTTCCTCAGCATCACTGTTTCTAAGCCATACAACATCGTTGGCCTCACTACCGTCTTGTACACTTTTCCTTTCATTCTTGCTGACACTCTCCTATCGCACATCACACCGGACACTTTTCGCCAACCATTCCAGCCTGCCTGCACACGCTTCTTCACCTCTTTTCCACACTCTCCATTGCTCGGCATTGTTGAGCTTAAGTACTTAAATTGCCCTTATTTAAGGAAGGAAGACAGCAAATGTTGTATATGCTGGTTATATAGCATTTCTCTCTGAAATTCTGAGGAATGTTCCAGACATTGTTCAGAAGAACAGCCTACCTTGATTTTAAGGTTGATTGGAGAGGGAAAAACATATAACGAAGTGCAGAAAATGATAGGCTGCTCAGCTAAAATGATCCCAAATGCTTTAAAATGGCAACCAAAACCTGAAAGACATGGAAGAAAGCAAAAATCTACCATTTGAATGGTCAAAATGGCAAGGCCTCAACCAACAACAAGTTCTAGGTAGATCGAAGAGGGTCTAAAGTTACTTGCAGGTACTGTTACAATTAGAAGACACCTATGTGAAGCCAATAAGCCCCACAAAGCCCCATGTTATACAGATGTACAGCAGTTCTCAGAAACGGTGGTTATGCAAATAAATATTAGTTAATTGATTCAAAGGAAAACCAAATCTTAAACCATTTTTCAGTTTATACAGTGTGTGTGTGTGTGTGTGTGTGTGTGTGTGTGTGTGTGTGTACTAGGAAATACTAGTCCTTCTCAAAAAATTAGCATATTGTGATAAAATTCATTATTTTCTGTAATGTACTGATAAAAAATAAACTTTCATATATTTTAGATTCATTGCACACCAACTGAAATATTTCAGGTCTTTTATTGTTTTAATACTGATGATTTTGGCATACAGCTCATGAAAACCCAAAATTCCGATCTCAAAAAATTAGCATATTTCCTCCGCCCAATAATAATAAAAAAAAGTGTTTTTAATACAAAAAAGTCAACCTTCAAATAATTATGTTCAGTTCTGCATTCAATACTTGGTCGGGAATCCTTTTGCAGAAATGACTGCTTCAATGCGGCATGGCATGGAGGCAATCAGCCTGTGGCACTGCTGAGGTGTTACGGAGGCCCAGGATGCTTCGATAGCGGCCTTAAGCTCATCCACAGTGTTGGGTCTGGTGTCTCTCAACTTTCTCTTCACAATATCCCACAGATTCTCTATGGGATTCAGGTCAGGAGAGTTGGCAGGCCAATTGAGCACAGTAATACCATGGTCAGTAAACCATTTACCAGTTGTTTTGGCACTGTGAGCAGGTACCAGGTCGTGCTGAAAAATGAAATCATCTCCATAAAGCTTTTCAGCAGATGGACGCATGAAGTGCTCCAAAGTCTCCTGATAGCTAGCTGCATTGACCCTGCCCTTGATAAAACACAGTGAACCAACACCAGCAGCTGATATGGCACCCCAGACCATCACTGACTGTGGGTACTTGACACTGGACTTCATGCATTTTGGTTTTTTCTTCTCCCCAGTCTTCCTCCAGACTCTGGCACCTTGATTTCCGAATGACATGCAAAATTTGCTTTCATCCAAAAAAAGTACTTTGGACTACTGAGCAACAGTCCAGTGCTGCTTCTCTGTAGCCCAGGTCAGGCGCTTCTGCCGCTGTTTCTGGTTCAAAAGTGGCTTGACCTGGGGAATGCGGCACCTGTAGCCCAGTCCACTGCTTCCACAGGTCCCCCAAGGTCTGGAATCGGCCCTTCTCCACAATCTGCCTCAGGGTCCGGTCACCTCTTCTGGTTGTGCAGCGTCTTCTGCCACACTTTTTCCTTCCCACAGACGTCCCACTGACGTGCCTTGATACAGCACTCTGGGAACAGCCTATTCGCTCAGAGATTTCTTTCTGTGTCTTACCCTCTTGCTTGAGGGTGTCAATGATGGCCTTCTGGACAGCAGTCAGGTTGGCAGTCTTACCCATGATTGCGGATTTGAGTAATGAACCAGGCTGGGAGTTTTTAAAAGCCTCAGGAATCTTTTGCAGGTGTTTAGAGTTAATTGGTTGATTCAGATGATTAGGTTAATAGATCGTTTAGAGTACCTTTTCATGATATGCTAATTTTTTGAGATAGGAATTTGGGGTTTTCATGAGCTGTATGTCAAAATCATCAGTATTAAAACAATAAAAGACCTGAAATATTTCAGTTGGTGTGCAATGAATCTAAAATATATGCAAGTTTAATTTTTATCAGTACCTTACAGAAAGTAATGACCTTCATCACAATATGCTAATTTTTTGAGAAGGACTAGTATATATAGAAGTTATGGGAAAGAATAGTGGAAGCTAGACTAAGGGCAGAGGTCAGCATTTGTGAGCATCAGTTTGGTTTCATGCCAAGAAAGAGCACCACAGATGCAGTGTTTGCCTTGAGGATGTTAATAGAGAAGTGCAGAGAAGATCAGAAGGAGCTGCCTTTGTGGATCTGGAGAAAGCATATGACAGGGTGACAAGAGAGGAACTGTGGACTTGCATGAGGAAGTCTGGAGTGGCAGAGAAATATGTTAGAGTGGTGTAGGACATGTATGAGAGATGTAAGACAGTGGTGAGGTGTGCTGTCGGTGTGCCAGAAGAGTTCAAGGTGGAGGTAGGACTGCATCAAGGGTCAGCTCTGAGCCCCTTCTTGTTTGCTATGGTGATGGACAGGCTGACAGACGAGGTTAGACAAGATTCCCCATGGACTATGATGTTTGCAGATGACATCGTGATCTGTAGTGAGAGCAGAGAACAAGTGCAGGAAAATATAGAGAGGTGGAGGTATGCCCTGGAAAGGAGGGGAATGAAGGTTAGCCTCAGTAAGACAGAATACATGTGTATGACAAAGTCAGAGAGGCTAGATTGAGATGGTTTGGACATGTACAGTGGAGGGATAGTGAGTATATTGGTAGTAGGATGCTGAGGTTGGAACTACCAGGCAGAAGGCCCAGAGGAAGCCCAAAGTGACGATTCATGGACGTGGTGAAGGAGGACATGAAGGCAGTTGGTGTAAGAGAAGAAGATGCAGAGGATAGGGTGAAATGGAGGCAGATGATTCACTGTGATGACCCCTGAAGGAAACAGTCGATAGGAAAAGAAGACGAAGAAGAATGCAAGTTCAATCGACTTAGAAATCGGAAATTCTGAGTTTGTTTTTATTCATGACAATATGTTTATCATGGGCATTGAAATTCTTTAAACGGTAATGAAAATGATGTGTGGTTTGTTAGATGGCTGTCGCCAGTTTTTGTTGTGAATAAACACACCAATAAAACATTATTCAACAAATAACATTTACATCACAATCAGTTGATTACAGGCTTATTAACCGTTCTAGTGGTTTGCAGCACTGATATTTCTAAAGAAAGTCATTTGCGCAGAAACTAAATCTCATGAACAATGTTACAAGTAGTTTCTATTTCATAAATCTTGATTTCAATACACCCCTTTGACAAAGCTCTTCTTCCTGTACATGAGCATAATTAATTTTGAATGAAGGCAGAATCATTTTTTGTTTTCGCTGTTATGTTATCGTCCACATGAAGTTTATCCACAGCAATTAAAGCCAAAAAAATGGAACTATTCTCTGGCTGTGTTATGCCACAAACCGCCAGATTGATGTCTGAAAAGAAATTCCCACCAAAGCTGAGTTACCGAGTTGTGTGCTTTTGTTTGTGTGTGGTTTCTGCTCGGCTGCGTTTTGTTACGGAGAACAGACCACTCCTGACTTGGACAAAAATTAATGCCAAATGTTTGACGAATAGGGCAGTGGTGGCCTAATGGTATAGGGTGCTGGATTGCTGATCCTAAGGTTGGGGGTTCGAGTCCCACTCTTCATGGATTGTCACTGTCCCCTCAGTGCAGCTAACTGGGTTATCAAAGGCCAGCCATGTCTCTCACTGTCTATGGTGTGAGGCATATAAAAGAACAATCGCTGACTTTCGACAAGAGTAGCTGCAAAGCCGTCAGCGTGTTTCCACCCTGCAATGGCCTGGCGAGTTGTCCATGGTTTACTCTGCCCTCGCCCAGACTTGGCTGGGATGAGCGCCAGCCTCCCCACAACCCTAATTAGGATTAAGCGGTTACACAAAATCAACTGAACCGAACAAAAATGTTTGACGAATTTTTTCATTATAAAGGTTGTAATTATAGTTTATTTGTTGTCAGATTTTGTTTTGAATGAGATCTATGAATATAGACGCATGACGCTGTTGCCTCCCGCCCACTCAATCTCGCAAGCTGATTGACATGTGACGCTGTTGCCTCGCACATTCCCGCGGGATTTTTTTTGATTTTGTGATCTTACTGTATAGTGTTTGTGAACGTCCTGCACCGCGGAGAAGAGCTATTTTCAGAGGTGAGTACAGTATTTAAAGTATTTATATATAAATTCTATTTAAATATTAATACATTACAGTATTTACACAGCATATAACTGTGTAATGTTTAATATACACTTCTTGATATTGTATAGACGCGAAAACATATAGAAATGAGACAACATGGTAGAAATAGGGGGAAATGGTTCCTTCTTCGCGGTTTTTCGAATATCGCGGCCAGGTCTATTCTACATTTATCCGCGATATTCAAGAGATGAGTGTAGTTGTCTTTTGTAGCTCATGTTGCCTTATCACTGTTTTTTTTTGTTTTTTTGTTTTGTTTTGTTTTGTTTTGTTTTGTTTTTTTGGTTTTTTTTTTTTTGGGTGTTCTCCTCAAACATGAAGTTTAAACAAAGTCTCTTGACTTTCTGATTTTGTCACACAAATGATACACAGCTTTATAGTGTGACCCATATGTTTAGGGATTTAAATCTTCAGATATAGTCTTCCAAGCGAGTGCTTAGATTTTATGATGGATGTTTTGTTGCAACATTCCCCAGTGCAGCTAACTGGGTTATCAAAGTCCGGCCACTGTCTATGGTGAGAGGCTCATGTAAAAGAACCATTGCTGACTTTCGTAAAGAGTAGGCTGCTTAGCCGTCAGTGTGTTTCTGCCCCTTGCTAAAAGGGTTGTGTCAAAAAGGGCATCCGAGGTAAAAACCCATGTTAAATCAAACATTGAATTCCCCTGAAAAAGGGGAAAAAGCCGAAAGGAAAAGCATAAGGAGTTTTGTTGCAACACACTTTGTACATACAGCATCCTTGCATTACAGCTCGAGTGTCCTCGGGTTGACCCTGAGCTTCAGTTAATGTGTGTGTGAGTATTGATACTTTCGAACTGCAGAAACTACGCTCTTTGTTATGGAGCTTTTTTTTTTAACTCGTAATGCAGGGAAGGTACCACCTCAGTACAAAGCATGAGTGAGGTAAGTGCAGGGTGATTGCCTTTTAAATGAACTATATGGAAGATACTGTGATGTGTCAATTTCTGTTCTACAGGAAATTATGCATTGTTTATCTGTTTGCATTCCATGAATGCGTACTTGGTCCTGGTAAGTTAGTACCTTTCACATTAGCTATTGTTATATTTACTAGACATTTGAGATCTTACAAAAATTGTACCACAGTAATATTATGATGGTCATTATTTACGTAGACAGGAATCTTCCATTTGGTCTCACGTTGGAATCTAATTTGATAATTTGAAGTTCACCTTCATCGAGGTAGACAGAGCATGTGTGTTGGAAGACTCAGAAGATTATTATTTTTTTTATTTCTTCACTAATGACATAGTAACTAATGTTATGGCAGTACCAATATGATTAGTAGCTTTAACATAAACACATTGTTCCGGTCACGTAACCCATCTTTAGGCCCTATTAACCAACAACAAGGATCTGATATGCTTGGTGCCATGCAAAAGGTCAGTGATTGCGTGTGTTTTCTCCACCAGTCATTGGTGTAGTTCCAATCTGCCATGTTTACTGCTATGTAAACAGTAGCTTTTAGGTTAGCTCGAAGATCCTAGTGGTAAAAAAAAATGTGGAAAATAAACATGGACAAATGAACATGCAGAGGAGATTTAGGTACTTCTAAGTGAAATGTAATATGTCCTTGGAACTACTCATTAAGAAAGTGTGGACTTTTAGGACTTATGCTTACCTCTCATCATACAGTTGGAAAATCTGACTACCCACCATAGCCCTAACCAGGCCAGGCCTTCCTGGGGGAACTTGTGGGTTCCAGTCATAATGCCAAGTTGCATTTAAAAGGATTTGGGTTGCTAATGAAAGCAAGCATATTTCAGTGAGCTGCAGTCGTATCTCAGCCAGAGATTTCTCTGTTTTGAACCAGCAGTCAATAGTTTGTAAATGAGACATCTGCTATCATTCTAATCTTGCCAACATGTTTGTTCTTCCTACAACATTGCAGCATTGCATTCCGTTAAATGTTTAAGCACAGACTCGGTCGAGTGCTATTAAAAGGCTTTTACTTTTACTTTCCAATTTTTTTTTTGATCAGAAATAATATTGATATTTTGTTTACTAATCGTTTATGTTGACAGTAAAATCATATGACTTTGTTCAAAGTCACAAGGTTTCATGAAATCTAATGTGCCTAATTCAGGATGAAAGTGTAATGTACTTCAATGTCATTTCATTCGACATTCCTTCATTCATTTTCTGAGATGCTTCATCGTAATTATGGTATGAGAGACTGGTGCCCATCTCAGTCAACTCTGGGCGATGGGCAGAGTACACACTGGACAGGTCGCCAGGCCATCGCAGGGCAGAAACATGCTGACAGTTATGTCGCCTACTCTTGATGAAAGTCAGGAATGGTCCTTACAGCCTCTCACCGTAGACAGTGAGGGACACGACTGGGCTTTGATAACCCAGTAGGCTGCACTGGGATCACCATTTCATTAGAATTTTATAGTTTTGGATTGTTGCGAGTGTCTGGTAGAAAACCTTGCTTGTCACTTTTGGAAAGGGCAGAGAGGCTGTATAAACTTTCCTATCTAGCCTGCTGTAATCTCTTTGGGGGTTTATAGCTCTTGTCAAATCTCTGACAGCAAATTTTTAATTCCATGAACCTGTTTTTGGGCTTAACATGAACTCCACAGAACAATCAATGTACAATCAATCTCAATTTCACATCAGTGAGGTCTTCACTCCATTCGCCTCCAGAAAGGTTTTGAATGTGATTTGACAAATGAATAGCACAGTGAATTAACCTGACCTCTAAGTGCGCCTCACCGGTTTTGTTTATCTGTGTGTTTGCCTTTTGGTGTATGTGATGAAGCTTGTGATTTGGTTGCCATTGTCACTTTTCACTGTGTGTGTGTACGTGTGTGTGAGTGTGAGAGAGAGGCTGAATGAGAAAGTATAATCATTACTTGAGGTTGAGATTGGAGTTTGAGAATATTTCAGTAATGCAGCTGTATGATGAGACATGAGCGTCGGGATGTATCTGCCGATTTTTCATTGACGGCCAAGCCTTGTCTGACGGATTGTTATGGAGAGTTGAATGCTAAAGGCAATGAGTCTGATGAGTAATAGCAGGTGATGTAGAGAGATGGATAAATTGCAGATGGTGCTTTTTGGCTGTCAACAAAGGCAGGCTGTTGCTGAGAGAGTGTCTATTAGCACAAATGAGTACATGCCACACTTCTTTCCCCAGGCTCTTCTCGCTGTCTCTCTCTCACTGTCTGTCTCTCTCTCTTGCTGTCTCTCTCGCTGTCTCTCACTGTTATTGTGTGTAAAGGCATGTAGCACATATGTTTGATACCACCTCACTTTTTCAAGGTATTCTCTAGTTGTTCTCTTAGCAATCCTTAGCAGTGAAAATTTTAAATATGCCTATGTTATGTTTTCCTGTTTTCCACTCAGTAATTTTTGAAAACCACAAATTGGCAAAAATACTTAATTTTCATGATTCATTTCAATTTTGATATTTGGAAAATTTTGTTGGAATAAAATAACTATTGACTCAATTCTCATTATTTATGTTGTTTTAATCATTGGTTGTGATGCCTGTAAACAAAAAATGTAAGAATCATTTTTGGATAAAGGTAAGTTTTAAGTTTCTGGTGATTGTGTACTGAAAGGTCACACTTTCCAATTTTCATGAAAAAAAAATCTGATTCAATCTATGACTCTTATAGCTATTTCTAGGGTTTTCCGTTGGTTAATTGATGGTTCAGCATCTCCTAAAGGAATCTGTAAAGATCAGGGAACTTGGAGGAGGATCTTCTTTTTCCTTTGGGTTGTTCCAGTTTTTTTCTCTGGGGTCGCCACAGCGAATCATCGAATGTTAGATTTGGCATAGGTTTTTATGTTGGATGCCCTTCCTGACACAACCCTTAGCAAGGGACAGAAACACGCTGACGGCTTTGCAGCCTACTCTTTATGAAAGTCAGCAATGGGTCTTTTACATGCCTCTCACCATAGACAGTGAAAGACATGGCTGGCCTTTGATAACCCAGTTAGCTGTACTGGGGGGACAGTGACAACCTTGTGGAGAGTGGGACTCGAACCCCCAACCTTTGGATCAGCGATCCAGAACTTTTTACCACCAAGCCACCACCGCCCTTAGGTAGTTGGAGGAGGATAAGTTGATAAAAAATGCACAACCAAAATATCATTGTTATTTTCCGACTGTACGTCACATTTTGTTTTTTCAAGACTTACTGCAACACCAGTTAATCTGTTTTGACACTGTGCCTGTTTGAAGCTTCTGCCCTGTGTGGTCTATGGTACTGAGTAAATGATCATAAATTTTAGGATATGGACATATGAGGGTCATAAACTTTTTTCCGACTGTACACGTTTCTGCATAGAATGGGACTAGTAAAAACTCCATTTATTTTCAACCTCATCTTTGTTGGTTATCAATTATGATAGAAATAATTTTTGATGGTTCAAATAATTTCAGAGTACTTATGGTGAACTTAGAATCATATTTAAAAAATATAGGAAGGGGGTGTGATATCAATCTGTTTCTTCACTCTGAGATTATGGTCACATGGTTGAGCACTGTAAAGCCCACCTCATAAACCAGATCCAGGGCTATAGAGTTCTGTGATGGGGCTGGTTCTCAATTCAAATCTTTAAGATCTTTAGCCTATCTTGCTGAGAGTGAAATGCATCATGAAGGAATGCCTACAGCCTACAGTGAGATTCTGGTGGGAGACTAGTCATGGGAAGCACAAGACAGATGGGGCAGGGGCTGTGGTTAAGAATGCTGTCACTTCTGCAGTTCTTAAAAAAAAAAAAAAAAAACTTATCTGCAAACCAAAGGAATAATTCTCATGTTGTAATGAGAACCTCAAAGCCATAGGTCAGTCTTCTATGTATTTGTCATGTCAAACATCTGCAAAAACAGTTAAGCGGCAATTTTATTATGTTAAGCAGGGAGACATGGATCGGTCACAGTATATTTCAAAGTTCAAAACAACAAAAAGCACCAGGTCACTTCACCAAGCACGGGTAACAGGCAATTCCACTCTAATAGAGATGTGCAAGAGGGGCTGTGCTTGTGAATTCTGTGTAGAGTCAGAGGTTGTGAAAATTAAACCTAGATACAGGGGTAGCTATGGTGAAAGCAAATAAGGAATTTACACCCTATTACTTAGTGAAAGTAACAAAGCCCCCTGACACCCTCACCACTCCAGTGATTGACAGTTACAGGTACCATTTTGAAGCTGGTTGTACAGTCATTGTGGGTCATTATTTGTTATAATAACTTGTACCCAAACAGGACTTTCAGTGCTATATAGATAACAGGGAGGTAATGGTCAACATTCAATGTCTACCCCCTACGGTTTGCCCCAGTGGGAAAACATGGATAAGTGCAAAATATGTTGCAAACTGTGAGATGTGTCTAAAGTCAACCTTACAACACATGAAGAATTATTAAGCTTTCATGTTTAACATTTTGGTGTGCATTAGCCCCTCTTTTCAGCCCAATGTCACTTCATGATACTACATAAGACAATCCAACACTTAGAATGCGTTAAATGGGTATAATAGATATCTTGTCAGATATAAGTCTTTGAACTGATACTGTCTGACTGCACTTCATGTTTGTGTCTTTTGTAAGTATTGCTTTCATAATTGCTGCGTAACAGATCGCCACAACAAAGAAGTAAGCCTATTGTAGAGCCATATAGTGGTTGTTGTTCCAGGAAAGATGGTTAAAGTTTTGTGTTTTAAAATTTTTGATGATACTTGATTTCTTGTTTAGTGATAAGAGACAGGAATAGATTGGACATTGTAGCATTTTCTATTGTATTTTATACCACCATTTCACTGGAGCACGGGAGACTTATGGCAGCAAAAATGTTGTCATCCGCAAACATTCCGCAATTATTCCCTCATCTTCGGTGTTATTCCGTGTGATTCCGTAGTTATTCCTCAAGTCTTCCTCGACTTCCGTATGCTTCCGACAGGCCAAAAAATTCTGTGAGTGTTCCGTGGGGTCACTTTGGCGTACTTTGCCGTACCTGTTCCGCACATGCTGTGAATGTTCATAGAGTGTAAGAATTTTTGCATTTCCACGATGATGACACGATCCTTGCATGCCGTAGTCCAGTGAAATGAGGGTATAAGAATTTCCACTTTTTCGTAGGATTTGCACCCATTTTCCATGTAAAAATGCCGAAGCTCTTCTGTAGACTGCATTCAGCTACGATCCTTGCATGCTGTAGCACAGTCTTCTTCTTCTTCTTCTTCTTCTTCTTTTCCATTCGGCTGCTCCCTTCAGGGGTCGTCACAGCAAATCATCCGCCTCCATCTCACCCTGTCCTCTGCATCTTCTTTTTTGACTCCAACGACCTTCATGTCTTCCTTCACCACATCCACAAATTTCTTTGGTCTTCCTCTGGGCCTTCTGCCTGGTAGTTCCAACCTCAGCATCCTACTGCCAATATACTCACTATCCCTCCTCTGTACATGTCCAAACCATCTCAATCTAGCCTCTCTGACTTTGTCTTCAAAACATCTTACATGGGCTGTCCCTCTGATATACTCATTTCTGATCCTATCCATCCTCGTTACTCCCAGAGAGAACCTCAACATTTTCATCTCTGCTACCTCCAGCTCTGCCTCCTGCCTTTTCCTCAGCGCCACTGTTTCTAAGCCATACAACATCGCTGGCCTCACCACCGTCTTGTACACTTTTCCTTTCATTCTTGCTGACACTCTCCTATCGCACATCACACCAGACACTTTACTCCAACCATTCCAGCCTGCCTGCACACGCTTCTTCACCTCTTTTCCACACTCTCCATTGCTCTGGATTGTTGAGCCTAAGTACTTAAAATCCTCCACCTTCGTTATCTCTGTTCCCTGTAACATCACCGTTCCTCCTGGGTCCTTCTCATTCACACACATCTGATTTTCTGAGGCTAACCTTCATTCCCCTCCTTTCCAGGGCATACCTCCACCTCTCTAGATTTTCCTCCACTTGTTCTCTGCTCTCACTACAGATCACAATGTCATCTGCAAACATCATAGTCCATGGGGATTCTTGTCTCACCTCATCTGTCAGTCTGTCCATCACCATAGCAAACAAGAAGGGGCTCAGAGCTGACCCATGGGGATATTTAGCCCCAAATCATAATTCCATTGTGATTTTCCGATACTACTGAAGCCATTTAATGTTTTCCGATTGTACTTCACAGAGCAACTGGTATAAGCAATAAATGTTGACTTGGTATGTAAAATCTAAGCAATATGTTGTTTTTCTACCCTAAATCTCTTAGGGCAGTCACTGATGGATAATAAATGACCACTGAACATTTGCTCAGTGCCTCATAGTTAATGTGGAAAGAAAGTTGCAGATATATTTATATAAAATGGTACTTTTTTTTAGAGAAAAAATTGCAATATTTTGAAAAGACATGCTATAATCCAAGCAATTACATTTTGTCACACTGTACTGATACCAACCTAACAATCTAGGGTGATTATACAGACATATCTATCAAACTTAAGTAGGCATGTATAAGCACCTTTATTGCCAATAATTTATATTTTCACCCATTTTTTTTGGCAAAGAATCCATATCCTATAAATACTCAGGCAAAACTAAGCTCTGTAAATGTCATTTCTCTTATCCTGGAAGTATGTGCTATCGTGCGAAAGAAAGTAAAACTTGGATAAATTAAATGTATTTATTTTTTTCTCTCAAATGAAACATTTTGGTACCAACTTGGCGCTACACACCTGACCTCTCTCATTGTATCTGTCTCCTTCACTTATTATCTCTCTCTCTCTTTCTCTCTCTCTCTCTCTCTGTCTCCTCTCCAGTGGTCTTTTTCGCTCATAGACTCTCTCTTTCTCGTTCTCTGTTTAAGTCACACACACGTTCTTTCAGATTCTTCTATTTCTCCAGTTTATTGAGGAGCTGACTGATAAATGCAGAGTTGATTTAAGAAGATGTGCTATTGATCTTAGAGGTTCCCCCCCCCCCTCCATCAGACTCTAACGTTGGTTTTGGATATCATGAGTCTTTTGACTATTGAGCAGCTTGTTGGTGGCAGTACTAACGCTTTCCAAGCATACCCCTTTACAATTCCTGGTTTTGTCTCATTCTCACCCCCCACCCCACCCCCTCATCCCCTCTCTCTCACAGGCACACTAGGGGTGAACCTGACAAACTATTCATTACAGTGGCTCACCCTGTGTTTTTGGTCAATTATGGCCACTGCTGTGATTGATAAACCCTTCTTGGGGCCTTTGGATCTCTGCTCACTCACAGGCCTTAGATTGAATCATGTCTCATTGTGTGCTGCATTCATCTGATTGTTCCGTTAGGAGAATCTAGGAAGCATGTGTGTCTATGACTTGGATAGTTCCATTATGAATGTGTTCTCTCGGTGGGATTGTCCGGAGCACTGCTTCAGTGGTGTTTAATTGAAAAGATAGTGAATGATTAATTACTGTGGAGTAGACAGCTCATTCGAATTGAAGATGTTGAGACTACTTTGTGTGAGGGAGAAATGTTTGAGTCATGGTTAGCTTTGATAGCCTGGGGGTGGAAAATGTACTTATTTCATGATTGAGGTACCATTTAGCATTTGGAAATAAAACCGTGACTCTATATATAAACATACCACATTAGGTACTTTCATATCCATTTGCCCTTGGTTGAAGCAGAACAAGGTTTTACATTGTAAAATGTTTAAAACTATCTTTTATAACTATTCATACTATAAAATCAACTGTGTGTGGATACCTGTATACCTGAAACTGTATAGGATGTCTATAAATGCTGTAACATTATAGTTTCCCTTACTGGAGCCAAAACCAAAACTATTCCAAACATGATGGTGTAGCTTTGCAATGGAGCCCTGACCTCAACCCCACTCAACACCTTAGGGATGAACTCTTGACTGCAGCTCAGGCTTTACTGTCCATCCCTGTCTGACCTCTTGGGGCTGGTGGTGTAGTGGTTAGAGTGCTGGGCTCATGATCGGTAGGTTGTGAGTTCAAATCCTACTGAGACCCCCACTGTGCTAAGACCCCTAGGCAAGGTCTCAACCACAAGTGTGCCTCTGTTCACCCAGCAGTATAAATGGGTACCAGTAAAAATATACTGGGAAGGTAACCTGCGATGGACTAGCATCCCATCCAAGTGGAGTTGAACTCCTGGTCGCTTCACGCTATGGAAACAGGGCATAAGCACCAGCCTGATGAGCCACTAGGCTTGGGTGTAAAAACCCAACAGACTTACCCTTTTACCTGTCTGACCTCACTAATGAACTTTTGGCAGAATGAGAATTTCTGCAGACATGTCCCAAAATCTAGTGGCAAGTCTTCAATGAGTAGACGTTATTCTGGAGAAATAAACCTAGTTTCAGAGGTTCAACAATACAGTATATGGGTATGATGGCGAGGCGTCCATAAACATATGGTCATACAGAGTACTTTTGGTTTGGGTTAACACTGTACATAAACAGTCCATGTTCTTAAGTTGTTGTGAAGGACATTTATGACTGCCTACAATTTATTTACATGTGTACTGTATATGTATGAGGCAGGGTGGTGTAGAGTACCTCTGCCTCACAGCAAGTAAGTCCTGGGTTTGAGTCCTGGGCTTGGCGAGTGCGCTTGCATAGGCTAATTGGTGGTTCCAGATTGCCCCTTGGTGTTAATGTGAGGGTAAATGGGTGTATGTGGCTTCCCCTGCGAAGCTCTGTTCAGGGCTTACCTCACCTTCGCCCAGTGTCAGCTCTGATTAGACTTGAGCCTCCTTTCAACCTTAGTACGTCTAAACAACTCAGCAATTGAGTGAGTGAGTGTACTGTAATTGTAAATGTGATACACACAGATGGCACCTAAGTCGAAGAATTAGCGCCATAACCTTGTTTAATTGCTTGTTGTATTGCTTTAACGCAGCTGAAGGAGTGATTCTCCTCACTCCAGAAGGAGTCGTACTGCATGTTAAGTGTAGCAAGTTTTGTAGATTGGAGCATGATTGCTATCAGCTTAAAATGTGTGTTTGTATGATTGATACTGCTGAATGCTAATGCCTCAGCTATTGATACCTTCAGGCAGGCCTGATAAATTGCACTGGCTTTCTGTGAGCTGGCACTGATTTCTGCCTACAATGCTCCATACTTCACAGCAAGGACCAGGCCATTTAACATATTAGTCTCCAAGCAAATTGCTCTTACAGTTGGCTGCTTTGTGCACACCATTGAGCCGTAATGCATTATTGTAGTTTATTTCTTTATGGAAAATGTTGAAAAAAAGCCCATTCCCTGCTCTGCTAAATGCCCCCCAACAGCTAGTATTTAATTTCTTATTAAGCAGCCAGTAAATGCTTTTGTTCATGATGTCCCTTTTGTCTACAGAACCCCATGTAGGCTGAATGGACATGATTGCTTTTTTGTTCACAGTGATAAACTGATGTCTATGAGCTTCATTCATTTTCTCTTCCTCCCGTGTGCATTTTTAAGGTCAGTTGGGTGTGTGTTGGGTATGCATTTGTCTATAGGTATGTTTTCAGCATGGAGGGATTGATATGAAAGCAGATGAGTTCCTACAGCACAGATAGCTTTGCACGCTAATCTGTGAAACAATTAGTGCTTGCTGCAGCACACCCCTCTTCATCTCAAGTCCAATAATAATCAGTCTCGTCCTTGGCACTCAAATCGGCCTCTGTTAAGATATCGATTGGCTGCAGGTAACAATGTTTCTGTATTTTTTTGTTGTACACTATTGATTGATTACATGTGATTGAAGCATCACCAGCAAGTTAGTCATAACAAAGAAGAAAGGCTCGCCATTTCCAAAAATAAATCCGACTCTCAGTTTATTTTGTCTCCAATTTATTGTGGTTTCACTTAATGTCGGCAAGCTTCTTGTGTTTATTGTATCCCCTGTGAAATGTAGGGGATAGTATGTTTTCACAGGCTGTCTGTTGCTGCTACCTCTGTCACAGGCATTTTTGTTAATACCCTAGCAGTGCCGGTTCTTTATCGATTTATTTTATATTTATGTTCAATGGTCCTTACAGCACACCATACCAACCTACCAAAACTGATTCACCTTGACCTATTTTTAAATGTCTTTTTCAATTCATCAAAAATGCTTGTTAACAAGAGGGTGTAGTTGACCACATAGGGATGCACCTAGTGTTCTGTAATAGGAATGTATTTCTGTTTAATTAGAAATTTGCAACTAAAAATGGGAAAATTATGACAGGGAATGTGTACAAGTAACATCCGACATATGACCGGGATCAGTTCCAATCAATTGGTCATAAGTCAGATTGGACGTAAGTCGAATACCATTCAAAATGGCCGACGTGAGGGTTGTAGGTACTACTGTATAGGATACACGACGTCAATCTGTTGTTTTTAAGCAACTTTTTCTATTGAATACTATTATATACCAAGCTGTTTACAGTTTATTTATACATTTTATATTATATGGACTTATCAGAAAGTGATGATGAGTATTTTTCACCCGATTCTCCTGCTCACTAAACTTCATACATTTAAAGACCATGTGCTTTTCAAGGTGCCATGTGCTAAAGTTGACCTTTGTGTTGATTGGTTCAACATGCTATGTGCTAAAGTTGAGTTTCATGTTGACTGGCTCGATTTTACATCAGGTGAAAATATTTAAAGGAACGACACCGGAGGGAAAATTAAAGGGTCTTTTTTTAATTTATTTATTATGCTGTTTTCTGTTTATTTTCAGCTGTCATGCTGGCCGTGGTTGTAAGTACATGTGGACGTAAGTTGAGCAGGTCGTAAGTTGGATGTTACTTGTATTAACTTCCACTTAACCTTATTTCATTCGGTGGCGTAAAGCGGAGAGAGCGTGAATAATATATTACCAAACTGCAAACAATGTACAGTGAAATACTATTATGGTTATTTAACACCGTTACTGAGAAAAAATGGATCGTACTTAATTATTCCTTGAAGGCAAGGTGGATATCTTTTATGTTATGAATTTATGTTAAATTGAGTGCATATTTTAACTATGAGTCTTACAAGCCTGGTACAATTCACCAGCCAAGTTCCTTAGAGGGTACTCGGTAAGTATTCCTATCCCCCAACCCCCCAGCTGACCTGCACTCACATTGTTCCAGCACTGGGTATACTTACATCATCACAATGCAACTTTGTGTGAAAGAAATGATGTTCTGCATAGCACAATGAAGATCATGACTGTTTTTGTTACACTGTGGATTACTTTGATTCATTTTGAACATAATGAGATGTAACCCTCTCACATGGCATCCAGATTCATGAATTATGTATGCTACGCAGTGGTGGTCTAGTGGTATGGGGTGCTGGATCGCTGATCCAAAGGTTGGGGGTTCAAGTCCCACTCTGCACAAGGTTGTCACTGCCCCCCCCCCAGTGCGGCTAACTGGGTTATCAAAGGCAGGCCATGTCTCTCACTGTCTATGGTGTGAGGCATGTAAAAGAACCATTGCTAACTTTCGTAAAGAGTAGGCTGCAAAGTCGTCAGCTGTTTCTGTCCCTTGCTAAAAAGGGTTGTGACAGGAAGGGCATCCGATGAAAAAAAACCTCTGCCAAATCAAACGTGCGAAGCAGATGATTCGCTGTGGCGACTCCCGAGTAAAAGGGAAAAAGCCAAAAGGAAGACAGACACAATGATTTTCAGAAATCATGCTATGCATATGACAAAGATTCTTAGGGAGGCAGGTAACACTGAAGGGGAGAAGTTTTTTTACTCACAAGTTACGGTTCTTATTCGCCAGTAAGGTGAGAACTAGACCTGAATGTTACCCCATTATAGACGCTCCCCAACTTACGTCTATCCGTTTTACATTTTTTCGATTTTACGTGTTTTTTGTTTTTTTTTTTCCCAAAAAAAAAAAAAAAGTCAAATTTTGAGAACGAGATGTACCTACATAGTACGCTGACGCAATGACGTACGTAATGACGCTGCATTCATTGTTTACAAACAACAGACTGAACGTGCCCTGCTGCTTCCCAGTTCACTGCATGTTACCCTTGTGTTAAGACATCGTCTCTGTGATCTTGGTGTCTACACTGTTTTGAGGACTTTTATAACCCTAAGCAAATATGGTTGGTCAGAAGCGTAAGCTTACTTAGCATGGGTGCAAGTTTTCCGGCATATGCCGGAATTTCCGGTTTTCCCAAAACTGAATTAACTATCTGCTCGGATCGGCACAATCTACCATGCATACTCAGTTAAGCAAATAGATTTGTAAAATGAATGAAAAACTGAATCCAGAAAAGAAAGAGAACTCTCCGCTCTGCTGGTGATTCACATCAGTGCAGGCTGAGTACTAAACAAGTATTCAACGGTGCCCTTGCTCACTTGAAAGACCGCAAGTCTGTATAACCTCCGCTTTGTCTCAAGCACAAGAAAGTAAACTACACCTCACATATTGTAAGCGTTGATTGGCTGTTTTAAGCTTCATGTAAAGTGACCATCCATCGACCATCGGAACCATTTACAAGCAGAAAGATTGCATCATAAAGAATGTTAAAGGATATATTTCATACTGTATTTGATATTTGATGAGTGAATTTGATTAAAATTTATCTATTTGAAATTATTTAGCTTGAATTTAATTTATTTGAAATTATTGTTGACATTATTTGATATATTTGATATTACAGATGCTGTTTAGACGTACCTACGTAGTACGCTGATGTAATGACGCTGCGTCCATTGTTTACAAATAACAGACTGAACGTGCCACTCCTTCCCAGTTCAGTTCAGCGTGAGGGAGAGACACTGGCTTGTGCCCCTCCCTCACGGCTGATCTTTGTATTTACACTGTTTTGCGAACTTTTGTAACCCGAAGCATATATGGTTGGTCAGAAATGTAAGCCTCATACACAGAGATGAATTAACTATCTGCTCGAACCGGTGCAATCTACCATGCATACTCAGTTAAAGGGTACCTGTACCCAAAATTGACAGCATTAAAAAAAGATCCACCATACCTTATAATTAACTTTTAAACATCGCGTGATGTCGGTAGGTTATGTACAAGTTCACATTTCCTTTTCTTCTCTATGACATTCCTTGCTCACGAAGGTTCAGCGCGTGGACATGTTGGCTTTTTTCACCGGGGTCAAAGGTCATTGTGACGTAACATCATTGATAGTCGTATCGCCAATTGCAGAATGTCAGTATATTTTCCTCAAGCAATTCATGTTCTTTACAACAATATCACTCTTGATTGTTTTTTTGACGCACACATTTTCCACAAGAGCACCAAATATTTGCTGGTTGTTTACTACGATTTTCCCGTGTAAGAGCTTCTGCCGACTCTCCAATATCGTCCTCCGAGTCGTCACTTTCCTGGCCCGATTTCACTAAATGTGGATAGTCCTTCTTCAGTGGTTCATATAAATAACCTTCTGCTCCTTCTACGACATGGTCTTCGTCCATGGTTAAAATAAAACAACCTACTATAATGTCTGTTTTTTCCAATTTTCCGTAAGCTTGTGTTGTTGTGTCAGGTATACAACCATAGGTTTACATTGCAATTTCGCAGTTTTTGGAGGCTTTGTCAATGATGTGGCATCACAGGAAATGCGACGCTGCAAAACTCCTGTGCTCTGAAACTTGACGTTAGTGAAGACCTTAAATTGCTTAAAGTTGGTTTGTGAGAGAATATAATAAGCGCCTTATAGGTGTATTGTCACTAGCTATACACAGTAAATCAAATTAGGTATATGAGCGTTTTCACTACAGGTACCCTTTAAGCAAAGAGAGTTGTAAAATGAATGAAAACCCGAATCCAGAAAAGAAAGAGAACTCTCCACTTTGCTGTTGATTCACATCGGTGCAGGCTGAGTACGAAACGAGTTCAATGGCGCCCTTGCTCACTTGAAAGACTGGAAGTCCGTATAATAATTGTTTCAAGAAAGTAAACTACTTTCAGTAAATGCACTACTTTCGGTATTGAGCGCCTCACATATTGTAAGCGTTGATTGGCTGTTTCAAGCTTCATGTAAAGTGCGTCGGCTCAGCTTCATGTAATGGGATTCAGCTCAGCTTCATGTAAAGTGACCATCTGTCAACCATCGGAACCAATTACAAGCAGAAAGATCGCATCATAGAGAATATTAAAGGTTATATTTGACACTGTATTTGATATTTGATGAGTGAATCTGATTAAAATTTATCAATTTGAAATTATTTTGCTTGAATTTAATTTCTGTGAAATTAATGTTGATATATTTGATATTATTTTACAATGTTATGTTTATAATAATTGATTTAGGGGTGTTTTATGAGATACGGTAATGGTATTTATGGATGTATAGTACAGTATGAGCGTCATATGTCACACGTCATATGTCACTGTAACAACTTATGTTCATTTTCAACTTACGTTTGGCCGTCCGGAACCGATTAAAAACATAAGTCGGGGAGCGTCTGTATTTTACAATGTTGTTTGCAATAATTGATTTAGAAGTGTTTTATGCGATACAGTAAAGGTATTTATGAATGTATAGTACAGTATGAACGTCATACGTCACTGGAACATACAGTAACAACTTACGTTTTGTTTTGTTTTTTCAACTTGCGTTCGGCTGTCTGGAACCAAACAAAAACGTAAGTTGGGGAGCGTCTGTATTCACCTCTTCCAAGCGAACCATGCCCAAGAATGGCACGACCTTTCAAGGATTAAGGTGAACACGGGGTCAGCCATGGTTGTATGCCATGCAGATCGCCTGATGTATGGCCATATCCATGATAAATACAGTACAATATAAATATTGTATTCTTTTTTTATTCCTCATTGTTTTACTTTTTACTATTCAAATCAGTTTTTTGTTTCATTATTGTTTGAAAATTTTCCTCTTTACAGAACTTCAACTTTCTTACATAGAGAGTAGTGAAGTTTGTCTGAATATTCAGCTCCGAAATTGTACATATTTACAGATTACCCTTAACTGTAGTGTTTATCGAATAGATTTTAAAAAAAGACCTGTTTTAGAAACATAACTTGTTTTTCACTTGCTCACAAACTGCCTTTTTCATTTTGATAGTGAGTTTTAACTGAGCAAATGTTCTGGTTTCAGCAAAGGCAAAATGACTACTTATCTGAGATTTGAACATTGATGATGGCTCACAGGGCTCACAGGGTTAAGTCTCTTCCACAGAACATCTCATGAAACCACACCAATCATGTTCATGTACTCTCATTAGTTTTTACACACCTGAAATGACATTGGGTGCAAGGAGCGAATTAATTCCAATCCATCTTGCTTTATTGTGACATTTCGCGTCTATTAAAAAAAATTAAAAATCATCTAACCAACCAAATTCAACTTTCATTGGGTTTGATGCCACACAAAATAATGCCGAACAAAATAAGATTACTCCTCCACCCACCTATAATTTATATATATATATATATATATATATATATATATATATATATACACACACACTCACTCACACACACACTGTATTCGATGTAATAAGCGCACTGCTCCAATAAGCCCCCCCCCCCAGTGTCTTTGATCTCATCATCATCATCATCTTCTTCACCATTCGGATTCAGACTGGAGAGGCCGTACCTACCGATCACACCCTTCCAGGTCACACTATTGTTGCCCACATGGGCGTTGAAGTCTCCCAAGACAACGAATGTCTTTGATCTTACATATAATAACCGACCATGTGTACTGGTTGCAAAATGGTAGATCAAACTTCCCAATTTTATTTAATTAGTCTCTGTAACAGTAAAATGAGGCGTTCACTGCTTGTAAAAGTGGGTTTACATGGTATTTCAAGACCCCCTGCCACTGGGGAATGTCTACAATATTCATCAGTAACAACACATTTGATTGTTCCACCGTGCTTTAAAAAACAGGAAAATATTTTGCCGTGTTCTCTTGGTAAATGTCCAACAATCGAGAAATCATTAGAAACTGCGAAAGTAAAACTATCGGATACTCTGAATGAATGGAGCGATGAGCCAGATATGGACCTATCAGAAAGTGATGATGAGTATTTTTCACTCGATTCTCCTGCTCACTAACTTCATAAATTTAAAGACGTTCCTGGCCATGTGCTTTTGTTTATGTTTGTGTTGATTGGCTCAACGTGCCATGTGCTAAAGTTGACATTCATGTCACACTTGGGTGCTGAGTCTGTAACCAGACTATGGGCGCACGAACAGTTTCCCATGTGGCTGTGAGGTTTGGAGAAGGACGAACATAAACAGCCACTAAGATGACCTGGGAAAACCCCCTCAGCAAATAATATGGTAGGAGTCCAGCAGCACAGAGTTCAATGCCTGGGCCACAGCTGAATTCTTTGATGGTTGTGTGGGTTGGGTTACTCCACCAGTTATTGACAAAAACGTCAAACCCCTCTCCTTTCCGCTTACCCCACGAGGTGCAGACTCTGTCGGCCCAAACAGTTTCAAAACACGTGATGTTGACCGTGATGAAAACAGATGACGACATTGTCATCGGGAATGTCCGGATGCAGTCATGTCCGGATGCAGTCATGCATACATAAGTCCACATCTGATACTCCCGATACACCCTCTGACCCCAGGTTAGCGCAGTCAGTAAACATACATGTTTGGCATATATAAACATACTCAAAAGATGCATGCTATGTGAAGGTATATGTACAACAAATATACCACATATTATTGTTCTGGCTGAAATAAGATTAGTTTTTCTCTCATATTTTGGGCTTTTTCTTCCCTGTCTCACTGCCTCTACTCTTCTCAATCTCCTCCCTTGACATCCATGGTTAGAGGTGCCGCTTTTGTGTGTGTGTGTGTGTGTGGGGGGGGGGGGGGGTGAAAGGGCTGGGAAAATCCTTCAGACTGTGAATTTTCTAAAAATAAATAAATAAATAAAAAATACTATATAAACATGTTTTTGTGGTATATAGATTTAAAACACGAGGATTAGGTTTTGGTGTTCAGTATTGTAACGGGTTTACCATTGCGCACTGTATTTTTAACAGCCTCTCGTACCAGAGTGATCTTTGCAGTAAGATTTTGAAGGTTAGAATATTAAAAATGAACATGGTTTCTCCATTATCACATCTGTTTGTCTGAGATTCAAATAATTACTCTCCAATGGTTGAATGATTTTTCTAAGATTTGTATGGAATTATTACTGTAACCAGCACATGAGCTCATTTTGGAATCGATCCAATCCCAGTCAAGATCACAGTAAGGTCAAATGTCTGGGCACATTTGAAGAGTTATTTTAGAGAATAATGCAAGATAGCCAAAAGTAATTTGGGAAATTTCTTTTTCTGAGGGTACCTTTAATCTTGGTCTCTTTTCTATACCAATCTCTTTATCTCTCTACTTCACATTTCCAGCAACTGATGAGAGAAAGGCAACAAATGGCAAGTCGTCCCTTTGCTTCCGTTGCTATGGCACTGGAGACAAAATGTGATCAGGTAGAACTGCTACAAGGAGGAATAGAGGTAAGTGTGTGTGTGTGTGTGTGTGTGTGTGTGTGTGTGTGTGTTCTTAAATGATGCACTCCATTCTACTCTGTCTCTCTTTTTCTTACTCATTCATTCACACATACACAGGCACATACACACACCCCTTTACTGATAATACTCTCACTACCATGTTTTTTCCCCCTCACAATATAACAGGACATGGGCACACACACACACACATACACACCTGAGGCCAGGCTAACCTGCTGTACAGCACAGATGCTCAATTCACATGTCAAACAGCCGGAGAAGTGCCTCTCCTCAATCCATTAGTACAAAGTGCATCAGTGATCAGTGTGCATTATGGACTGGTGAAGGACATAGCAGGAACAAAATTGGAGTGAACAACATGCTGTTCAGGCCTTCACCGAACACTGTTAAGCACATTCTGGTTTGTACAACTACACACTTTGGCTCCACTATATCTCCGATGCACTTTTAGGTTTCAGGTGCTGCTAATGCGTCATAAAATAATACTTAAAGCCTGTAAAGCCAGAAAAGCTGTTTTCTCTTTAAAACTAGCTTTTTGACTTTTTGCCTCAGATTTTGCCCCACCTTTTTCTTATTTAGTTTTACTCACTAATTATATTAAGGTATACTTTTGTTCACATTCAGAGTCAAGGACTGTTGCCTCAGATACTTTCTCACAGTGATGTAAACTGACAAGACACACAATTTCAATTGTAAGAGAAACTGTCATGTAGGTTCAACTTTCCATCACAGTCACTTTCAAATAATGAAATCTTACCATGGAGAAAATCTCTTTCTGAGATTAGATTCTCACTGTTCAATCCCCACACTTCCCGAGGCTTTATTTTCACCTGTAAAAATTGCCCAAACGTCTGCTACCTTGGACGAACCTACTCTACTTGAGAAACCCACAGTGAACAAACATTTCAGATCTGACACCTCTCATACCTTTCTTTTTGCTTTTCATGCTGGCCTTATGCAGGAAAGAACACTCACACTGAAGTGTTCAGCAGTCTTAAGATTGTGGCTGAGTACACAGACACAATTCGAAGTATTTTTAAAAGTTAAAAACCCAGAGAAAGCACAGACAAACAATCCAAACTACCATTGCATGTTTTTTAAAATATTCAATTAGTTTTTACTTTAATTAAATATTTAATTGGTTGCTTTGCTTTTTAGTCATGTAAGCTTGAAACCCATCTACAGATTTCACAACTGATGGTGAAAATCTATTTACATTGTTATTTCTCTGTCTCTAAATGTGTTGTCTGGCATTTGGTTATGTATTAGATACAGCAATTAACCATGTCTATCATATAATTTTGTAGCAGTGTAACATCCCCCTATTATCCAAATGTATCAACAGCTGTCTGCCCTTATCCCTGAGTGCATGTGCTATGTAGTGAACACTATATAGTGAGGGAGTGGACATTCTTAATACAGCCTTATTTTTGTGGAAAAGCCATTATGGATGTCCCTTTCTTAATTATTAATTATATTTATTATTTTTTTATATAATATAGTTATTTAACATATATACTATCATTTATTTTTTGGCATACCACTTTTTATTTTAAACACTGTTGCAAAGCAGACGATTTCTGTTGTGTAAACCCAAGTCAGGAGACGGGCGGGGGGTATGAACAAGTATTTTTTTTCCCCTTAAACAACACAACAGAACAAAAATACAAGAAATGAAAACACAAATACAGTTATCCCTCGTTATTCACGGGGATTTGGTTCTGGAAGTAACCAGAAGTAAAAACCCATGTTGCATATTACATGCGCAAATGATCAACCGGAAGTAAAATACTATGTATTTTTTATATATGCTAAAATATGCTTCTTAAACACATTCTATAGACAGTCTTATTCATTAATACAGTATTAATGTAGTAAAATGTAGTAATGGTTAAAACTTTTTAATTTTGCACTGTTATATTTATTAATAAAATATATAAACATTATACAGCATTTTAGTATATGTGCTGCCGGAGCTATGCAGCCATGAGGCGGGGAGAGCACTAACCAGTGTCTCTCCCCCTTATGCTGGTCCCAAGCACGGAGAAATGCAGAGGGTTGCGACAGGAAGGGCATCCGGCGTAAAACTTTTGCCAAAATACAAAATGCAAACCATGAAGACTAATCTCATACCGGATCGGTCGAGGCCCGGGTTAACAACGACAGCCATCAGTGCTGTCAATTAACAGGGTGCTGATGGAAATTGGACTACTGTTGGTCGAAGATGTCAAAGAAGGAGAGGTGGGAGGCGTGTCCGTAGGCAGAGAGAGAAGAGGAAAAGCACGAGTCTAGGACTGAGAATAGGGACTTTGAATGTTGGAACTATACAAGGAAAAGATAGAGAGCTGGCTGACATGATGCAGAGGAAGAAGGTGGACATACTGTGTGTTCAGGAGACCAGGTGGAAAGGTGGCCTAGCTAAAAGCTTAGGAGCAGGGTTGAAGCTATTTTATCATGGTGTGGATGGGAAGAGAAATGGAGTAGGAGTCATCTTGAAGGAGGGGGTTTGTCAGGAATGTTCTAGAAGTGAAAAGAGTCTCAGACAGAGTGATGCGTCTCAAGTTAGAAATTGAAGGTGTGATGTTCAATGTACCTCCAGAGGTGAAAGAGTGGTCATTGGTGCAGACTTCAATGTACATGTTGGTGCAGGCAACAGAGGGTACGAGGAAGTGATGGGCAGGTTTGGTATCCAGGACAGGAACACAGAAGGACAGATGTTGATCGATTTTGCAAAAAGGATAGAAATGCCTGTGGTAAATACTTTCTTCAAGAAGAAACAGGAGCATAAGGTGACTTATAAAAGCAGAGGTAGGAGCACACAGGTAGACTACATATTGTGTAGTTGATGTAATTTGAAGGAAGTCAGTGACTGCAAAGTAGTAGTGGGTGAGAGTGTTGCCAAACAGCATAGGATGGTGGTATGCAGGATGACGCTGATGGTGAGGAAGGTGAAGAAGGCAAAGGCAGAGCAGAAAACAAAGTGGTGGAAGTTGAAAAAGGAAGAGGGTCATGTTGTCTTCAAGGAGAAGTTGAAACAGGCTTTGGGTGGTCAGGTAGTGCTTCCAAATGACTGGACAACAACAGCAAATGTGATCAGGGACACAGGTAGGAGAGTACCTGGTATGTCCTCTGGAAGGAAAGTAGATAAGGAGACTTGGTGGTGGAATGAGAAAGTGCAGGAGTGTGTACAAAGGAAGAGGTTAGCTAAGAAAAAGTAGGACATTGAGAGGACCGAAGAGAGTAAACAGGAGTACAGGGAGACACAGCGTAAGGCAAAAGTAGCAGTGGCTAAGGCCAAACAGAGGGCGTATGATGACTTGTATGATGGGCTGGACAGTAAGGAGGGAGAAAATGATCTATACAGGTTGGCACAGCAGAGAAATAGAGATGGGAAGGACGTGCAGCAAGTTAGATTGATAAAGGGCAGAGAGGGAAATGTATTGACTGATGACAGAAGTGTGCTGGGAAGATGGAAAGAGTACTATGAAGAGATGATGAATAAGGAAAATGAGAGAAAAAAGAGTAGAAGAAGTGACCATTGAGGAACAGGAAGTAGCAAAGATTAGTAAGGGAGAAGTGAGGAGGGCACTGAAGAGGATGAAGAGTGGAAAGGCAGTTGGTCCTGATGATATACCTGTGGGGGTATGGAAGTGTGTAGGAGAGGTAGCAGTAGATTTTCTGACAAGAACATTCAACAAGGTCTTAGAGAGTGAGCAGATGCCGGAGGAATAGAGGAGAAGTGTGCTGGTGCCCATTTTTAAGAATAAAGGAGACATGCAGAGTTGCGGCAACTACAGAGGGATAAAGTTGATGAGCCATACGATGAAGTTCATCATCATCATCTTCCGCTTAGTCCAGGGTCGAGTTGCGGGGGCAGCAACCTTAGCAAAGAGGTCCAGACGTCCCTCTCCCGAGCCACTTCCTCCAACTCTCCCGGGGGGGACACCGAGGCGGTCCCAGACAAGCCGAGAGACATAGTCCCTCCAGCGTGTTCTAGGTCGACCCCGGGTCTCTTCCCGGTTGGACATGCCCGAAACACCACACCAGGGAGGCGTCCGGGGGGCATGCTGACCAGATGCCCGAGTCACCTCAAGTGGCCCCTCTCAATGCGGAGGAGCAGCGGATCTACTCCGAGCTCTCCCCGGATGGCAGAGCTTCTCACCTTATCTCTAAGGGAGAACCCCGCCACCCGGCGAAGGAAGCTCATTTCAGCCGCTTGTTTCCGTGATCTTGTTCTTTCGGTCATTACCCAAAGCTCGTGACCATAGGTGAGGGTTGGAACGTAGATCGACTGGTAAATTGAGAGCTTCGCCTTGCGGCTCAGCTCCTTCTTCACCACGACGGACCGGTACAGGCACGGCTTAACAGCAGAGGCTGCAGCGATTCGTCTGTCGATCTCTTGCTCCATCCTTCCCTCACTCGTAAACAAGACCCCAAGATACTTAAACTCCTCCACTTGGGGCAGGACCTCATTCCCGACCCGGAGGGTGCATTCCACCATTGTCCGACTGAGAACCATGGCCTCAGACTTGGAGGTACTGATCTTCATCCCAGCTGCTTCGCACTTAGCTGCGAATCGCTCCAATGAGAGCTGGAGGGCCCGACTTGATGAAGCCAAAAGGACAACATCATCCGCAAAAAGCAGAGACGATATCCGATGGCCACCAAACCAGAACCCCTCATCGCCTTGACTGCGCCTAGAAATTCTGTCCATAAAAATTATGAACAGAATCGGTGACAAAGGACAGCCTTGGCGGACTCCAACTCCCACTGGAAACGAATCCGACCACGATGAAGTTATGGGAAAGAATAGTGGAAGCTAGACTAGGGGCAGAGGTCAGGATTTGTGAGCAACAGTTTGGTTTCATGTCAAGAAAGAGCACCACAGATGCAATGTTTGCTTTGAAGATGTTAATAGAGAAGTACAGAGGTCAGAGGGAGAAATTTGTGGATCTGGAAAAAGCATACAGTGGTGCAGGACATGTATGAGAGATGTAAGACAGCGGTGAGGTGTGCTGTCGGTGTGACCGACGAATTCAAGGTGGAGGTGGGGCTGCATCAAGGATCAGCTCTGAGCCCCTTCTTGTTTGCGATGGTGATGGACAGACTCACAGACGAGGTCAGGCAAGAATCTCCATGGACTATGATGTTTGCAGATGACATTGTAATCTGTAGTGAGAGCAGAGAACAAGTACAGGAAAATTTAGAGAGGTGGAGGTATGCCCTGGAAAGCATGTGTGAATGAGAAGGACCCAGGAGGAACGGTGATGTTACAGGGAGGAGAGATAATGAAGGATGTGTATTTTAAGTACTTAGGCTCAACAATCCAGCGCAATGGAGAGTGTATAAAAGAGAAGTGTGTGCAGGCAGGCTGGAATGGTTGGAGAAAAGTATCTGGTGTGATGTGCGATAGGAGAGTGTCAGCAAGAATGAAAGGAAAAGTGTACAAGATGGTGGTGAGGCCAGCGATGTTGTATGGCCTAGAAACAGTGGCGCTGAGGAAAAGGCAGGAGGCAGAGCTGGAGGTAGCAGAGATGAAACTGTTGAGGTTCTCTCTGGGAGTAACGAGGATGGATAGGATCAGAAATGAGTACATCGGATGGACAGCCCATGTAAGATGTTTTGGAGACAAAGTCAGAGAGGCTAGATTGAGATGGTTTGGACATGTACCGAGGAGGGATAGTGAGTATATTGGCAGTAGGATGCTGAGGTTGGAACTACCAGGCAGAAGGCCGAGAGGAAGACCAAAGAAGAGATTTATGGATGTGGTGAAGGAAGACATAAAGGTCATTGGAGTAAGAGAAGAAGATGCAGACGACAGGGCGAGATGGAGGCGGATGGTTTGCTGTGGTGACCTCTGAAGGGAACACCCGAAAGGAAAAGAAGAGAAGATACAGCATACATACCAGTCCTTCTCAACAAATTAGCATATTGTGATAAAGTTCATTATTTTCTGTAATGTACTGATAAAAAGTAAACTTTCATATATTTTAAATTCATTGCACACCAACTGAATTATTTCAGGTCTTTTATTGTTTTAATACTGATGATTTTGGCATACAGCTCATGAAAACCCAAAATTCCTGTCTCAAAAAATTAGCATATCATGAAAAGGTACTCTAAATAAAGTTGATGAGCCATACGATGAAGTTATGGGAAAGAATACTGGAAGCTAGACTAAGGGCAGAGGTCAGCATTTGTGAACAACAGTTTGGTTTCATGCCAAGACAGAGCACCACAGATGCAGTGTTTGTCTTGAGGATGTTAATGGAGAAGTACAGAGAAGGTCAGAAGGAGCTGCATTGTGCCTTTGTGGATCTGGAGAAAGCATATGACAGGGTGCCGAGAGAAGAACTGTGGTATTGCATCAGGAAGTCAGGAGTGGCAGAGATGTATGTTAGAGTGGTGCAGGACATGTATGAGAGATGTAAGACAGTGGTGAGGTGTGTTGTCAGTGTGACAGAAGAGTTCAAGGTGGAGGTAGGACTGCATCAAGGGTCAGCTCTCAGCCCCTTCTTGTTTGCTATGGTGATGGACAGGCTGACAGACAAGGTTAGACAAGATTCCCCATGGACTATGATGTTTGCAGATGACATTGTGATCTGTAATGAGAGCAGAGAACAAGTGCAGGAAAATCTAGAGAGGTGGAGGTATGCCCTGGAAAGGAGGGGAATGAAGATTAGCCTCAGTAAGACAGAATACATATGCATGAATGACAAGGACCCAAGAGGAACGGTGAGATTACAGGGAGCAGAGATAAGAAAGGTGGAGGATTTTAAGTACTTCGGCTCAACAATCCAGAGCAATGGAGAGTGTGGAAAAGAGGTCAAGAAGCGTGTGCAGGCAGGTTGGAATGGTTGGAGAAAAGTGTCCGGTGTGATGTGTGATAGGAGGGGATCGGCAAAAATGAAAAGAAAAGTGTATAAGATGGTGTTGAGGCCAACGATGCTGTATGGTTTCGAAACAGTGGCCCTGGGGAAAAGACAGGAGGTAGAGCTGTAGGTAGCAGAGATGAAAATGTTGATGTTCTCTTTGGGAGTAACAAGGATGGATAGGATTAGGAATGAGCACATCAGAGGGACAGCACATGTAAGACGTTTTGGAGACAAAGTCAGAGAGGCTAGATTGAGATGGTTTGGACATGTACAGAGGAGGGATAGTGAGTATATTGGTAATAGGATGCTGAGGTTGGAACTACCAGGCAGAAGGCCTAGGGGAAGACCAAAGCAACGATTCATGGATGTGGTGAAGGAGGACATGAAGGTCGTTGGTGTAAGAGAAGAAGATGCAAAGGATAGGGTGAGATGGAGGCAGATGATTCGCTGTGGCGACCCCTGAAGGGAAAAGCCGAAAGGAAAAGAAGAAGAAGAAAAGGTACTCTAAATGAGCCATTAACCTAATCATCTGAATCAACCAATTGACTAAACACCTGCAAATGATTCCTGAGGCTTTTAAAAACTCCCAGCCTGGTCCAGTACTCAAAACCACAATCATGGGTAAGACTGCTGACCTGACTGCTGTCCAGAAGGCCATCATTGACACCCTCAAGCAAGAGGGTAAGACAGAAAGAAATCGCTGAGCGAATAGGCTGTTCCCAGAGTGCTGTATCAAGGCATCTCAATGGGACGTCTGTGGGAAGGAAAAAGTGAAAGAAGGGCCGATTGCAGACCTTGGGGGACCTGTGGAAGCAGTGGACTGAGTCTGGAGTTGCAACATCCAGAGCCACCGTGCACAGGCGTGTGCAGGAAATGGGCTACAGGTGCCGCATTCCCCAGGTCATGCCACTTTTGAACCAGAAACAGCGGCAGAAGCGCCTGACCTGTGCTACAGAGAAGCAGCACTGGACTGTTGCTCAATGGTCCAAAATACTTTTTTCGGATGAAAGCAAATTTTGCATGTCATTCGGAAATCAAGGTGCCAGAGTCCGGAGGAAGACTGGGGAGAAGGAAATGCCAAAATTCCTGAAGTCCAGTGTCTAGTCCCCACAGTCAGTGATGCTTCTGCCGCTGTTTCTGGTCCAAAAGTGGCTTGACCTGGGGAATGCGGCATCTGTAGCCCAGTCCACTACTTCCACAGGTCCCCCAAGGTCTGGAATCGGCCTTTCTCCACAATCTTCCTCAGGGTCCGTTCACCTCTTCTGGTTGTGCAGCATTTTCTGCCACACTTTTTCCTTCCCACAGATGTCCCACTGAGGTGCCTTGATACAGCACTCTGGGAACAGCCTATTCGCTCAGAGATTTCTTTCTCTGTCTTACCCTCTTGCTTGAGGGTGTCAATGATGGCCTTCTGGACAGCAGTCAGGTCAGCAGTCTTACCCATGATTGCGGTTTTGAGTAATGGACCAAGCTGGGAGTTTTTAAAAGCCTCAGGAATCTTTTGTAGGTGTTTAGAGTTAATTGGTTGATTTAGATGATTTGGTTAATGGCTTGTTTAGAGTACCTTTTCATGATATGCTAATTTTTTGAGACAGGAATCTTGGGTTTTCATGAGCTGTATGTCAAAATCATCAGTATTAAAACAATAAAAGACCTGAAATAGTTCAGTTGGTGTGCAATGAATCTAAAATATATGAAACTTTAATTTTTTATCAGTACATTACAGAAAATAATGAACTTTATCACAATATGCTAATTTTTTGAGAAGGACTAGTGTATATACACTCAGTCTATAGTTTGTAAACAATGAATGCAGCGTTATTGCGTCATTACCTCAGCGTGCTACGTAGGTCTGTCTAAACTCAAAATTTTATTTTATTTTTTTTGAAAAAAAAAAAAAAGTCAAATCGAAAAAATGTAAAACGGATGAACGTAAGTCGGGGAGCGTCTGTACATTTTCAAAAATGCATATTTAGGGGTGGTCAAACACGCACAGAAAGAAACCAGTAGCTGCCAGTTGTACAGATGAGCTCACAGATGCCCATGTTTGGCTGCCGATCGCTGCGAGTGATAGGGAAGTGAGCATATGCTGTGTTATCAACCTGGATTTGAACTTGCAATCTCCAGGTTGACAGGCATGGCACCTTGTTGATGTGCCGCTTATCTTCTTGTTTTTAAATTCATTGCACACTTGGCAAGTTAAGACTGGTGTGAATGAAAATTGTTTCCAATTTTATTTCGTTCTTTAGACATTGTGAATAACAATTTACAATTTTTTTTTTTTTACAACTTGTGAATAACATTGGCAGAACAACAAAGAGAAAAAATAATGGCCTTACATGAACAAATTTGGTTTAAAATGTAAAATTACTCGATACCATACATGTGGATCTATCCACAGTATCACCAAAAAAATATAAAGCAGTAAACAGGTAAGCACTAGACACACCTTCCACCTGTTTCAATCACCAATCATAAAAAGAAAAGAAAAAACAGAGTGCACATTAGCGTTTCAATTCTGAAGTGGAGCCATCATGGTGAGATCTACTTGCTTTATGATCTCAAAATGGAGCCAGTGAAAACTCAAAAACATCACAGCTTGAAAGCCAGGAAAATTTTCCTGCTGTTGGTTAGAATGCCTTCAGCTCATTCAACTTTACCAATGACACTGATAATTGGCCACAATGTAATTATTTCCTTTATCACATATTTTTATGCTATTCGAGTTTGACTTTCAACAGTGAAGTGGTATCACTAAGATATCTTCCATCCGGCTTCAAAATTGAAATACTTAATGTTCAATTTAGTGGTTCCCCCCCTTTTTTTTTGACAATGGTGATTGAAGCAGATGAAAGTGTGGCTACTGCTTGGTCGAAGTGAAAACCTGCACCCATACCGGCCCTTTGCGGATAAGATTGGACACCCCTGCTCTATGTATACATAGACATTTTATTGACGTTGTGCTAGGGTGTTGGCTCGACAGAATCTGTTTCACATCCATTCCTACTCTTTGGGATATTTGCATACTGTATTTGGCTACTGTCTGAATATGTTTATGGTTGTTGTGCATTTGTGAAAACCCCTCGGCTTTTTGTTTTTTTCTAATGAAAACTGGCTGTTCACTGTTTTCAGTGCAAGTACAGTATTGTTCATGGAGCTCATGCCTGCAGTGACATGGGATAGGATATGTTCCTGTGCATAAGGATGTTGGTGCCATGTTTCAGACTTTATCCTCTTTTCTAGTCTCATGGCTTTGCTGTATCAGTTCCGGAGTGATTAATGTTATGATCATAAGGCTAAGGAATGCAGACCAAGGGTGTAAGCTCTGGTTTTATTAAATCTAAGAGCAACTGGAGGTAAAAGATTAAGAAATCATATAATATACTTCTGGTTAAAGGCTGATGACAGCACTCTTTGCTCTTTGGGCATTAACCTGCTTTTTCAAAATGAGAATACCCCACTGTCCTGTCAGCATGCTTTAGCTTCCTGAGCTGCTCATAGTGTCACATGCTGCAGTAACTGTAGCAAAGATATGCACAGCCTGCTTTCACTGATGTAAAATGAGCAGCTGGTTTGTCCTGAATAAGAAGTTGGCTTCAAATGCAATACCACCACAACAACCAGCATGGTTGTCACAAGCTATGTCTCAGGCTTTTCCTTCCTGTGTTATTCATGAAAATGTGAATCATTTAGAAATGTTGCTGCTGTTTTTTTTTGTTGTTTTTTTTTTTGTTTGTTTGTTTGTTTGTTTGTTTTGGTTGTTTTTGTTTTTTTCTAACAACACTGAAATGTTTCGTCCACTGAGTGGCACACTTTATAATTTGATTTGAGACAGCAGGTTCTGAGACCATGGTGCAAGTAAAGCCTGATATACTTTGCAGTTTATTGACCTGCGTCTTAGTTTATAACTATTTTATGACTTTGGTTCACTAATGAAACTAAGTCTGTCATCAGGGTTCTGACTGTAGAATACGAAGAATGCAACTGCAAGATTTAGATTAATCAGACATGTAGTTCCAGGGTTTTAGCTGTACAATATTTACTAGCGTGCATTTGAGGGATCTGCTTATGGAGGTCAATGGATGTGCTGCACTGAGCCAAAAATAGAGAGATGACACAGATGTTGCTCCATCACCTGGCCAGCGTGTAACATATGGAACCAATAAAGAGATCTAGACTGTGATGGATGGAGGCTGTCATTACATCACTCTAAATTTGTGTGCATATTAGCCGCAGTGGTACACAAGTGGGAATATTCAAGAAAGATTTTTGTTTGTGTGCTCACCTGTGTGAGGGTGTCCATGGATGTGTATGTGTTTTAGTCCACTGAGATTTCAAAAGGACCAAACATCACAATGAACCTTTAAAAAAAATTTCTTCTCTTGTCTTTATTCAGTATGAGCTCTGAATATTATACAAGCGCTGTATCTCTCAAGTTGCAAACTGCTATGTGTTTGTCATCATCGTCATCATCTTTCGGATCTTCCGAGGTCAGGTCGCGGGGTCAGCAACCCAAGCAAAGAGGTCCAGACGTCCCTCTTCCCAGCCACTTCCTCCAGCTCTTCTGGGGGGGAAACCGAAGCATTCCCAGACAAGCTCAGAGACATAGTCCCTCCAGCATGTTCTAGGTCAACCATGGGGTCTCTTCCCGGTTGGACATGATCGAAGCATCACACCAGTGAGGCGTTCAGGAGGCATTCTGACCAGATGCCTGAGCAACCTTAACTGACCACTCTCAATGTGGAGGAGCAGCAGTTCTACTAGGAACTCTCCCTGGATGTTAGAGCTTCTCACCTTATCTTTAAGGGAGAGCCCCACCACCCGGCAAAGGTAACTCATTTCAGCTGCTTGTATCCGCAATCTTGTTCTTTTTACCCACAGCTCGTGACCATAGGTGAGGGTTGGAACATAGATCAACTGGCACATTGAGAGCTTTGCCTTGTGGCTCAGCTCCCTCTTCACCACGATGGACTGGTACAGGCTCCGCTTTACAGCAGAGGCTACAACGATCCGCAGTTCGATCTCTTGCTACATCCTTTCCTCACTCGTGAACAACACCCCAAGATACTTAAACTCCTCCACTTGAATTGTTGACCAAACCAGAACCCTTCAACAGCTTGGCTGGGCCTAGAAATTCTGTCCATCACTGGGTTCGGGAGTTACCGCCACGACAAGCACCAACGACCTTCTGGCCATATCTATGGGCTGCCGCCTCAGCAATGGAAGCACGAAACGTGGCCAATTCGGATTCCATGTCACCCGTCTCCTCGGGGACATGGTTGTAGCTTTGCTGGAGGTGGGAGTTAAAGGCCTCTTGGACAGGAGACTCCCGCCAAACCCTCCCAGCAGACCCTAATTGCATGCTTGGGCCTGCCAGGTCTTGATGGCAGCCTCCTTTGTCATCAAATCCAGCTCACCACCAGGTGGTGATTGTTGTACAGCTCAGCTCCCATCTTCACCTGAGTGTCCAGATCATGCGGCCGCAAGTCCGATGACACGACTACAAAAGTTGATCATTGAACTGCAACTCAGGGTGTCCTTTTGCCAAGTGCTCTTATGGACACCCTTATGCTTAAACATGGTTTTTGTGATCGACAAACTGTGACGAGCAGAGAAGTCCAACAACAAAACAGCATTTGGGCTCAGACTGGAGAGGCTGTACCTACTGATCACACCCTTCCAAGTCACACTATTTTTGCCCACATGGGCATTGAAGTCTCCCAAGGGAGCATTCTCCATCAAACCCCCTAAAGACTCCAAGAAGAGTGGGTACTCTGAACTGTCACTTGGTGCATAAGCTCAAATAATAGTCAGGACCCATCCCCCCCACCCGAAGGTGGAGGGAGGCTACTCTTTCGTCAACCATGTAGAACCCCAACATTTGGGCACCGAGACGGAGGGCAGCAAGGATGCCCACACTGGCTCGCCGCCTCTCCCCATGAGCAACTCCAGAATGGAATAAGGTCCAGCCTCTCTCGAGATGGGTGGTTTCAGAGCCCAAGCTGTGCGTTGAGGTAAGTTCGACTATATCTAGTTCAGTGGTTCTTAACCTTGTTGGCGGTACTGAACCCCACCAGTTTCATGTGCTTATCCACCGAACTCTCCTTCATTGAAAAATAAAATATGATTTTTTTTCAAATTCAAGACATAGGTATATGTTTTTACTGGGGTACCAAAATGAACCGTGTATTAACATTACTGTGTTCAAAGAACAAAACCAATACAATGCACGAACTCCCCCATCACAACTACAGTACTTACATTTTTATGTGAGGTGCGCATCTGTGTGTGCATGCACCTGTCTGTATGTATTTGTTTTATTTACATCTTATGCATTATTTTTGAATGTTTAATCGTTATTATTCAATACTATAAATGCGTATATGTATTTATTCATTTTATATACACACATGCATGTACGTATACGTCAGTCAGTGGGGGTTGATCCTACTTCGTAAATCATGCAGATAGGAAGCTGATTAGCATCACGTTCCTTTATATATGTGAATCCATGTTGTACATATTCGTCCGACCACTTTCTTTCTTTGCTCAACATAGTATGGATTAAAACTTTAAGAAAGAAATCACACGACGTACCATCACAACAGTCACAAGGCGACTACAGAGTGCACCAAATTTCCTGCACCACAGATTGGCCAAGCAATGTAGCGTGATCACCTGCAGCCAATGATGGCCAAGCGGGGCAGGTTGTTATGAATATGAGTCGGGTGTGTGGCTTGACCTCTCCCGAACCCCTGAAACTGACTCACCGAACCCCTAGGGTTCGATCGAACCCAGGTTAAGAACCACTGATCTAGTTGGGGTATCTCCACCTCACACACCAGCTCAGGCTTCTTCCCCGCCGGAGAGGTGATATTCCATGTCCCAAGAGTTGGAGTCAGTAACCGAGGTTCAGTCCAATAGAACCCATGCCTTCGGCTGCCACCCAACTCACATTGCACCCGACCCCTATAGCCCCTCCCACAGGTGGTGGTTCCATGGGAGGGCGGGCCCATGTCTCCTTTCAGGCTGGGCCCGGCCTGGCTCCATGGGCAGAAGCCCAATCACCAGGCGCTCGCCTTTGAGCCCCTTCTCCAGGCCTGGCTCTAGGGGGGGACCCCGGTGACTCCGGGCAAGGGAAACTGTGTCCTTTTCTTTTTATTTAGCACAGAGGTTTTCTGAATCACCCTTCGTCTGGACCTTTACCCAGGACCTGTTTGCCTTGACATTATGTCCCCGACAACATAGCTCCTAGGAGCATTAGCTCACGCAAACCTCTCCACCACGATAAGGTGGTGATTCACGGAGGGGACGTGTTTGCGTGTTTAAGCATTTTTATCTTAATCAGTGATTGTCTTTGCCAATAAAGTGATAATGCAGCTCCATTTAGAGGCATGGCCACATTCAGTAAGCGACAAAACTCTATGCTTTGGAGACAACCTCATGGGCACATTTATGTGGCATGAAGTCTAAGCTGTTATATTTGCTCCTCAAAGTACTGCTGCATTATTTTATTTATATAGATCTGAAAGAAGGGCTAAATTACACTTTACGGCTTACATCCCTTCCTTTTTCGTAGTGGACATAATGTGATAGAAAGGCAACACTTTGCATTGGAATTAGATACAACTAAAAAAAAGTGGGAGAAAAAGTGCAGAGGTCAAAATAGACAGACATGTTACAGAAAAAAAATTCAAACTCAGGAAAGTTTCATCTCTTTAAATATTAATAAAGATTAAAGAGTAATATGCAAGTTGTTCTGTTTCATTTAAGAATAGGTTACATTACCTGGTCAGTGTCTTCCCGTTGGGTGCTAACAGTGATAATTATATCAATGTTCTCATGAAGACAGTAAAGCTGCCATGCATGTTTTGTAGTGCACCCCTTGATCAGTAATGCAGTGCTTGTATAAAGTGGAGGCACATTCTAACTCTGATGCAAATGAAAAATACTGCAGCACTTTAAAAGCCCGAGGAAATACAGCTTATATATACATGTCCTCGTGGTTTATGACTTTATTTGCACTTACATTTTCCTTATCCCATCACTGTTGATGCCAACAAGCCAATTGGCATTATCTAAGCAGTAAGCAGCCAAATAGATAGGCATTTTTGTAATGTTTAGGAGAAAAGAGTTGGGCCAAAAGACAGAGAAGGATGAAAAGTAACAAAAAGACAAATAGAATGAGGCTAGTAAAGGAATAAGGGATAGCATGTAAATCTTTGGGATGAAAGCTTAAGAAATGAGTAAAAAGCAGGGTAAGGAAAAGGAGTTTGAGATGTGCATAAGACTGGAAGATGGCGAGTGTGTTGTGCTCATATGTGTGTGTTGTGTCGACATTAGATTAATACATGTGTGAGGGTGGGATGAAGCGGACATTCTGTAAACAATAAATCGGCTGGGCTACGAAAGTCTATGAGAAGCTTCTCTTTACTGGTCTGCTCTTATTTATGAGCCCACCCACTTTTCTTCTGGAAAAAGAAACGACCAGATCTGCCCCTTTTATTTTGTATTTGATGGCATTTTGGATTCACATGTACCTTAAAGTTCACATAATGTATGTTCACAGTCTTGATTTGACTTATGTTTACATATTTCATTTTGGCACAGGAAGTCATGCATATTGAAGTGCTTATCTGATTTAAACAACATTCATTCGAGTTGTGCGCCAAATCTTCAAAAGCTAAATATGAGAAGATTAAATAATCTAATGATGGGCCTTTTATAGCATACAGAATGTATCACTCTTACCTTCACCCATGCCTGTCAACTTTAACACGGGCACACAATTTATTTTCAATACTAATTTGCTCATTAAGATGATATTGCTTACTCTTACTGATGGGGTAGCCCTGGGGTTATATAACGACAAAACTGTTTTATTGATCATGTCGTGAATAGCTTCATGTTGGTAAGCATACTTCTGAAATCATCCAATCACTTAATCCCTAACCTGCACAAATTCAGGATACTTGAATATGGAAAAATGCCATTTGTTCCCTCTAAAAGAAACAAGTTAAATAAAAATACAGGAGGCATGATGGTTACTAAAATGCATTACCATCAGGAGAAAGGTTGTACATGTGTGTTCTTGAGCATTTAATTTGACAAGCAGAAATTAAGTACAGGTTGAATCATCAATACTATTGAATTGAATATCTTCAGAATCATTTTTTTGTTTAATTAATTAATTTTATTTAATGTACTGTTATTAATGCAGCCATGAGGTGGGGGGGCACTAACCAGTGTCTCTCCCCCTCATGCCGGTCCCAAGCCCGGAGAAATGCAGAGGGTTGTGTCAGGAAGGGCATCCGACGTAAAACCAATGCCAATTACTTAAAATGCAAATCAAAAGTCTTACCTCCATACCGGATCGGTCGAGGCCCGGGTTAACAACGACCGCCATCAGTGCTGTCAATCAACAGGGTGCTGATGGAAATTGGACTACTGTTGGTCGAAGACGTCGAAGAAGGAGAGGTGGGAGGCGTGTCCGTAGGCAGAGAGAGAAGAGGAAAGGCATGAGTCTAGGACTGAGAGTGGGGACTTTGAATGTTGGAACTATGCACAGAAAAGGTAGAGAGCTGGTTGACATGATGCAGAGGAGGAAGGTGGACATACTGTGTGTTCAGGAGACCAGGTGGAAAGGTAGCAAAACTAAAAGCTTAGGAGCAGGGTTTAAGCTATTTTATCACGGTGTGGATGGGAAGAGAAATGGAGTCGGAGTCATCTTGAAGGAGGAGTTTGTCAGGAATGTTCTAAAAGTGAAAAGAGTGTCAGACAGAGTGATGAATCTCAAGTTAGAAATTGAAGGTGTAATGCTCAATGTTGTTAGTGCTTATGCCCCACAGGCAGGATGTGAGCTAGAAGAGAAGGAGAGATTCTGGAGTGACTTAGATGAAGTGATGCAGAGTACCGCCAGAGGTGAAAGAGTGGTCATAGGTGCAGACTTCAATGGACATGTTGGGGCAGGCAACAGAGGGGACGAGGAAGTGATGGGCAGGTTTGGTATCCAGGACAGGAACGCAGAAGGACAGATGTTGATAGATTTTGCAAAAAGGATGGAAATGGCTGTGGTGAATACTTTCTTTGAGAAGAAACAGGAGCATAGGGTGACTTATGAAAGCGGAGGTAGGCGCACACAGGTAGACTACATCTTGTGTAGGCGATGTAATTTGAAGGAAGTCAGTGACTGCAAAGTCATCGTGGGTGAGAGTGTTGCCAAACAGCATAGGATGGTGGTGTGCAGGATGACTCTGATGGTGAGAAAGGTGAAAAGGCAAAGGCAGAGCAGAAGACAAAGTGGTGGAAGCTGAAAAAGGAAGAGTGTCGTGTTGTCTTCAAGGAGGAGTTGAAACAGGCTTTGGGTGGCCAGGAAGTGCTTCCAAATGACTGGACAACCACAGCAAATGTGATCAGGGACACAGGTAGGAGAGTACTTGGTGTGTCCTCTGGAAGGAAAGTAGATAAGGAGACTTGGTGGTGGAATGAGGAAGTGCAGGAGTGTGTACAAAGGAAAAGGCTAGCCAAGAAGAAGTGGGACATTGAGAGGACCGAAGAGAGTAAACAGGAGTACAGGAGACACAGCGTAAGGCGAAAGTAGCAGTGGCTAAGGCCAAACAGAGGGTGTATGATGACTTGTATGAAATGATCTATACAGGTTGGCACAGCAGAGAAATAGAGATGGGAAGGACGTGCAGCAAGTTAGATTGATAAAGGACAGAGAGGGAACTGTATTGACTAATGACAGAAGTGTGCTGGGAAGATGGAAAGAGTACTTTGAAGAGCTGATGAATGAGGAAAATGAGAGAGAAAAAGAGTAGAAGAGGTAACCATTGAGGAGCAGGATGTAGCAAAGATCAGTAAGGGTGAAGTGAGAAGGGCATTGAAGAGGATGAAGAATGGAAAGGCAGTTGGTCCTGATGATATACCTGTGGAGGTATGGAAGTGTCTAGGAGAGGTAGCAGTAGATTTTTTGACAAGAACATTCAACAAGGTACTAGAGAGTGAGCAGATGCCGGAGGAGTGGAGGAGAAGTGTGCTGGTGCCCATTTTTAAGAACAAGGGAGACGTGCAGAGTTGCAGCAACTACAGAGGGATAAAGTTGATGAGCCATACGATGAAGTTATGGGAAAGAATAGTGGAAGCTAGACTAAGGGCAGAGGTCAGCATTTGTGAACAACAGTTTGGTTTCATGCCAAGAAAGAGCACCACAGATGCAATGTTTGCCTTGAGGATGTTAATAGAGAAGTACAGAGAAGGTCAGAGGGAGCTACATTGTGCCTTTGTGGATCTGGAAAAAGCATATGACAGGGTGCCAAGAGAAGAACTGTGGTATTGCATGAGGAAGTCTGGAGTGGCAGAGAAGTATGTTAGAGTGGTGCAGGACATGTATGAGAGATGTAAGACAGTGGTGAGGTGTGCTGTCGGTGTGACCGACGAATTCAAGGTGGAGGTGGGACTGCATCAAGGGTCAGCTCTGAGCCCCTTCTTGTTTGCTATGGTGATGGACAGGCTGACAGACGAGGTGAGACAAGAATCTCCATGGACTATGATGTTTGCAGATGACATCGTGATCTGTAGTGAGAGCAGAGAACAAGTGCAGGAAAATCTAGAGAGGTGGAGGTATGCCCTGGAAAGGAGAGGAATGAAGGTTAGCCTCAGAAAATCAGAATACATGTGTGTGAATGAGAAGGACCCAGGAGGAACGGTGATGTTACAGGGAGCAGAGATAACGAAGGTGGAGGATTTTAAGTACTTAGGCTCAACAATCCAGAGAAATGGAGAGTGTGGAAAAGAGGTGAAGAAGCGTGTGCAGGCAGGCTGGAATGGTTGGAGAAAAGTATCCGGTGTGATGTGCGATAGGAGAGTGTCAGCAAGAATGAAGGGAAAAGTGTACAAGATGGTGGTGAGGCCAGCGATGTTGTATGGCTTAGAAACAGTGGCGCTGAGGAAAAGGCAGGAGGCCGAGCTGGAGGTAGCGGAGATGAAAATGTTGAGGTTCTCCTGGGAGTAACGAAGATGGATAGGATCAGAAATGAGTATATCAGAGGGACAGCCCACGTAAGATGTTTTGGAGACAAAGTCAGAGAGGCTAGATTGAGATGGTTTGGACATGTACAGAGGAGGGATAGTGAGTATATTGGCAGTAGGATGCTGAGGTTGGAACTACCAGGCAGAAGGCCTCGAGGAAGACCGAAGAAGAGATTTATGGATGTGGTGAAGGAAGACATGAAGGTCGTTGGAGTTAGAAAAGAAGATGCGGAGGACAGGGTGAGGTGGAGGCGGATGATTTGCTGTGGCGACCCCTGAAGGGAGCAGCCGAAAGTAAAAGAAGAAGAATTTAATGTACTGTTATTAGTTTTCGTAACTCTGTGGGGCCAGTACAAAGGTCTGTGTTCAGGGGTACTTTAACATCAGGTGACTGGATATTAAGAGTTAGCCCTTTACAGCTGTGTAATTAAGTAGAATAGACATTTTTTGTGTCATGGTGATGGTTAGTTGTGTTTTTTTGTTTTGTTTTATTTAATTATTTATTTATTTTTAATTAACCACACCCTTACAAACTGTAGTCTCAGCCGACCTGCCCACTTCACTAAAATATGCTTTAGTAAATCACCCGCACCTGGCCCCACATGCTACTACTAGTTTAGCCTGTACATAGGTGGCGCCTATACTGTCCATATTCTCTTACAATGTCTTTAGTGTTCAACATTTCTGTATCCCTGCATGCTTTCTGGCACTTTGTTGATAGTTGATAGCGCTATACAAAATATAATTTAATCTAAATCAAAAGACAATTTGTTTGCGTAGAAAGTATAGTCAAAAAATCAAAGCAAAAATATTTATTTTCCAAGCACAACTACCAACAGTCATACACAAATTATTCAGTCATCATACTGATCTGTCTGCTTTGGCCAAATAAAACTGAAATACTGCCTTGACTCCTCCTCACCAGGTGCGCGCACGCGCACACACACACACACACACACACACACACACACACACACACACACACACACACGCATTCTTATCACTTAGCAACAGTAAATAAATGTTGTGGAGACAATTTCCATTACAGGGAGTGGCAGCACTGCACCAACTCTGTTTAATAAACCAAAAGGGAGAAGTAAATTCAGTGTACACACTCCAGAGTGATAGAGAAAACCCACAGGAGAGAACCACACTCTCAGATTTCTCTCTATGGTTCAGACACATCCTAATAGCATGACCTTTTCTGTTAGCGATTCACGATTGAAAACTATGTACTGTTACCATTATCAAGTTTTTAAAACTTCTATCATGAGAGTAAACAATGAGAAGAAGGAAGCACGGTGGTATAGTGCTTAACACGTCCACCTCACAGCAGGAAAGTTTTGGGCTTGATTCTCTATCCTTAGGCATTTCCATGTGGAGTTTGCATGTTTTCCCTGTACTTGCTTGGGTTTCCTCTGGATAATGTGGTTTTCTCCCACTATCTAAAGACATGCACATTAGGATAATTGATTGTTCCAAATTGACCCTGGGTGTGGATGTGTGTGCTTTCCTGTGATGATCTGGTGAACTGGTTCAGGGTTTAGAAAGCCCCTTCGCCCAATGTCAGCTGAGATTGGCTACATTAATTCAAAAGCAGAGTGTATTGTACCTTAACCTGATGAAATAACATCTGTGCTATGAATAAATTGATGTATTGTTCTACATGGTATTTTTTATTGTTGTCTAGAAGCAAAACAAGTAACACAATTATTCACACCCACACCACACACACAGACCGACACCCACACACACACCTACTTTAGGCTCATTTTCAGGCTTACTTTGTGCACAGTGTGAGCTTTAAATGAAAGATTAACCAAAGCTTGAGTCAGCCAGTGTGTGTGTGTGTGTGTGTGTGTGTGTGTGTGTGTGTGTGTGTGTGTGTGTGTGTGTGTGTGTGTGTGTGTGTGTGTGCGCGCGCGCACGTGCGCGGGCTTGACTGGCCTCTTCTTTCAGTCTGAGAGAGAGGCGAGAAGATGGCATTTTTACTGGCTCAAAAGTAATTGGACACCCTCTTTCAACACCCTACCCACACGTGAGATTTTTCGTAAACCGAGCTGAACCTGCCTGAAGCACGGTCATTTACATGTAATGTTTTGTTCCACAAGCTTTCTTACCATCTTGAAGGAAAATGAGTCTCTTTGTTCAGGTTGATTGTGTGCTTGTATGTTTTGGTTTGCATGTGCGAACATGCACATGTGGAGTTGAGTAGGTCTCATTTACAAAGTGATGCATGAGGCTGTTGCAGTGTCTCAAAACTTTATAGCTGTTCATTACTTGCATCACTGCATGGCTTCGTGAAGAATCTTTGATTGGATTACTCCTAATCTGTGTAGAGCAAGATTAATATGCATGCGAGCAGAATCATGTTGAATCTGAAACCACCATTAATGCAAGTAAATGGATACAAATTGATTTGTTTGATTAGTTAACCTTGTTGGATTCATCTGATGGTCTCGTTAACTAGTTTCCTATGTGTGCACACGAATAGCTCCATCTAACTCATATCATACTACTGAGATGTATTTAGTCATACTACGTGAAGAAATTAGATGTATTTGTTCCTTAGGATTTTATCATCGGGTAAGAATTTCATTCACTCATTCTAATCATCTGTATCACCTCAAATATATTAAACATGGTTGGTATGGGTGCTTGAATACCTTGAAAAGTACTTGAAAAAAAATTATTTTCAAGGGCCCTGCAATTGCCAGGCCACCCCTTGAAAACCAATGGTTATCTTACTCTGTCCTCGAACAGTACCTGATTTTTAGCTTTGAGAAATAAATGTATCACATTTTATTAGAAAGCTCTGATTTGTGTATCTTTTCTACAATAAAGTCACAGAAAATCAATGTTTGTCAATCACATCTTCCTGGAAGTTCCGCTTTACTACACAAGATTATAAAAGCTTCTAGATGTTTTACGACATACAGATCACATTTTTGGCAAGTTGGTAATGGTGTCCTTTGTGCTTGTCACAAGTGAATAAATGTTTATAAAACAGCTTAAGAAAACTGTTGTACCAACAGCCACAATGCCAGGCGGTTAGTGTATATTTAAAGCAGAATAGCAGGAGAACAAAGACTACAGTGATTGGATAGACATCGGCAAAAGCGTTTTTCAAGGCATGCGGAAATAACATTGCAGTTGGTGCTCTGGGGGAGATGCATTAAAGTCATACATAAAATCAAATATCACCCACTCAAAAAACATGCAAAGACTTAAGAACCACTTAGCGTGTGAGCCCTCTGATAACAGCCTATTGCAACTATGGATCCGCACCCAGTACAGGTGTTGACCCGAAGCCAAAGGTGAAGAAAGTGTTTACATATACATTTAAGAAAGTATGTGGTCTTCTGGTTACAGTTGATACATATTTTCCAGCAAAAAAAAAAGTGCCCAGGGCACTTAAAAAATTGGAGTGGGTCGGCGCTTAGTAAAATGTTACCAGCGGAGTGGAACGGTAAGTGCTTATTACCATCAAGGTGGAAAACATGAATAATAACAGAACAATAAAAGCATTTTAATGGTATTTGTGTTATTCATTTTGTGGTATCAACCAAACTATAGTACTTACACAAAAGCTGAAAATAAACAGAAAACAGCATAAATTTTAAATAAAAGACCCCTTACTTTCCCTCCCGGTGTTGTGCCTTTAAACATTTTCCCGGAAGTAAAATCGAGCCAATCAACACAAATGTCAACTTTAGCACATGGCACGTTGAACCAATCAACACGAACATAAACAAAAGCACATGTCCAGGAACGTGCTTAAATTTATAAAGTTAGTGAGCAGGAGAATCGGGTGAAAAATACTCATCACTTTTTGATAGGTCCATATCTGGCTCATCGCTCCATTCATTCATAGCATCCGATAGTTTTGCTGTAGCAGTTTCTAATGGTTGATCGGTTGTTGGACATTTGCCAAGAGAACAGAGCAAAATATTTTCCTGTTTTTGAAAGCACGGCGGAACAATCAAATGTGTTGTTACTGATGAACATTATTGACATTCCCCAGTGGCAGGGGGTCTTGAAATACCGTGTAAACTCACTTTTACAAGCAGTGAACGGTTACAGACTGATCGAATAAAATTGGTAAGTTTGATCTTTGATTTTGCTCCCAGTACATATGTGGTAAGAGCAAAAATACTGGGGGGTGGGGGTGGACGCTTATTACGTCGAGTACGGTGTGTGTGTGTGTGTGTGTGTGTGTGTGTGTGTGTGTGTGTGTGTGTATGTATACTAGTATCTTCTTCTTTTCCTTTCGGCTTTTCCCTTCAGGGGTCGCCATGGCGAATCATCTGCCTCCATCTCACCCTATCCTTTGCATCTTCTTCTCCTACACCAACGACCTTCATGTGCTCCTTCACCACATCCATGAATCATCTCCTTGGTCTTCCTCTAGGCCTTCTGCCTGGTAGTTCCAACCTCAGCATCCTACTACTAATATACTCACTATCCCTCCTCTGTACATGTCCAAACCATCTCAATCTAGCCTCTCTGACTTTGTCTCCAAAACGTCTTACATGTGCTGTCCCTCTGATGTGCTCATTCCTGATTCTATCCATCCTCGTTACTCCCAAAGAGAACCTCAACATTTTCATCTCTGCTACCTCTAGCTCTGCCTCCTGTCTTTTCCCCAGGGCCACTGTTTCTAAACCATACATCATCTTTGGGCTCAAGTCACACCGGACACTTTTCTCCAACCATTTCAACCTTCCTGCACACGCTTACTGAGAGATTTATACTGTTTATATATTTTATCAATAAATATGATCACAGTACAAAATTACAAAGTTTTTACTTTATCATTACAGTACTACATTTTACTACATTATTACTGTATTAATGAGTAAGACTGTCTATAGAATGTGTTTAAGAAGCATATTTTAGTGCATGTAATATGATACATAGGGTTTTACTTTCAGGTAAATAACTCACGGAATTTCTTGATCCATGGGAAGGGCCAGAATCGGTAGTATTCTGATTTTAGTTCCGATCCCTGGTTATGGTTTCAATGTGGAGTTGGACATTGTTGTTAGTGTTGGATGTTTTTTCCATTTCAGGGGAAAAAATACATGTCAATGGTGGCTTGTCTTGTGTGTGTGTGTGTGTGTGTGTATATGCGTCAGAGAGAGAGAGAGAGAGAGAGAGATCCTTTCTTTTTATTAAATGTCCCTCCACCATGACCCTGATTAGGCTAAAGTATTTACTGCAGATTTACGAATGAAAGAATGGGTGATTAAATTATCCGCCTCGAGACATTTTAAAGCATCTGATTGCTTGCGGCGCCCTAAGACTACTTATATTTAAAGTATGCCTGTTTAAGTATGTGCTGCATTTACATGCTTGCTTTGGTTCTGTGTTTTGATTTGATGCTGATAAGCAATGGAAGACAGCAACATTTCTGGCGCTGATCTCAAGATTGGTGTTTTTTGGCTGTACCATTGACTGGCAAAGAAGTAACATTTTTGGGAGTTTAGCCTGTTATAATATTTATTGCATGGAAGTTTTGCTAGTACAAGGTAAAGCAGCTTGTCCACACTCAATAATGTGCCACAAATGCTCATTACAGATATATAGCAAATTTAGGCAGCTCTATTAAGGAAATAAAGATCACAGATGATTGGCACATAGTTCATTCATTCATTTTCTGAACCTCTTAATTCTAATTAGGGTCATGGGGAGGCTGGCACCCATCCCAGCCAACTCTGAGCGAGGGCAAAGTATACCCTGGACAGCTTGCCTGGCCATCGCAAGGCAAAAACACACTGACGGCTATTCAGCTACTCTTGATGCAAAGTCAGCAATGGTTCTTTGACATGCCTCTCACCATCGATAGTGAGAGACATTGTCCAGCAACTTACCAAAACCATGACTCTTCTTTGAAGTCCCTTCAGAGGTTGAGTGTCAACTCTGGCAAGTTTTTCTTGTGTCTTGCCTGCTTTTTTTGGGGTGAGGGGGGGTGTTCGGTGTGTTTCTCATGCCAGACTCATCCTTGACAACAAGAATAAGCCATAAATATTATAACAGGTGAAAATGTGTACAAAAACATTACGAAGAAACTGTATACAGCTGACTCAAGGAAATCAGTGGTCAAGAACACGGTAGAATTGATTGAGATTTTGAAACCCCATCAAAGATGTTCACAAATTTTCTGGTTTAGTATGCTTAACCAGGTGCACAAATGCATCATGCACTCAGACAGATGTATTTTTAAAACCTTTCAATATTTTCATGCCAAATTTGAACAGCTTTCACTTTCTCAAAGACATGGCATCAAACTTAAGTATTACCATCTGTACCCTGTTATCTACAATCAGTCGACAAGTAATATAATTACAGTGCAGTATACTGCTTTGCCATGTGCTCCTGCTTTTATGACTCAGGTAATCTGGTCTAATGAAATTTTAGTGACTAGTTTTTTTTTTCTCTCCTATTATTTTTTGAAGTGGTGCAGGTTTTTCCTTTTTGTATTCAGGTTTAAATGTACATCAGGTCACCTTACTTTGCAACATGAATATATTTGTTTTAAAATATGTGATTGGTGAGGGTGAAATTCAAATGGATTTTTTTATTAAGCATACCAGCTGGCCTGAGACCATGGCAGCAGCCTGAACAAGACATGTAAATGTGGACATGAAAATGGAGATTTGTGATAATTAGCTACTTCAGTTTCTTTGATTGGTAGATTTTTCAGGGAAATAATAAAACATAATACAATGATGAAATGGAAGAGAATTAAAATTAAATTTTGACTGACTCAACGGTGCCAATGACGTCTGCCACAGCTGTCAACTGAACTTGCATCTTATTTCTAATGAGTGTGGTGGATTTTTTGTTGGTTTTTTTGTTTTGTTTTTGTTTTTAAGAGCGGCAGGGGGTAGAGGCTGGATCCTTGCAAAATATAATCTGACTGCAAGATGTTTATCAGCATGGCAAACCCCTATGGTGGCCATATTAATAGTAAATAAACAACTACGTAGTGTACTTTCAAGGCTTTGCACAGGATTCTCAGGGTTGAGACAGCAAGCTGATTGAGGAATGGTTTTGTCAGGGAAATCACGTTTCACAAGTGAGTGCTACATAGTGCAATAAAGAGTGAAAGAGAATTTTCAGAGGAAAAGGGGAAAATTCTGCACACGCAGAAGTAGCATGGATGAAAGGAAAGCCAGACGCCCGCTGCCACCCCCATCACTCCGAAACAATGGCTTTGAACTTTTAAGTGCAGCACAAGTGGCCTCTTTTCCCCTCAAAGAGACAGATATTGCTCTGATAACAGCCACTGTCTGCAGGGGCTGATAGACGTTGTTGTCAGCACAGGCTTAATTTGACCTTTCACAAGCCCTTCCATGGATGGGCCATCTAACGCAATAAGTACCCTTACAGAGCATGTGTGTTTGTATGTGAGGGAAAGACTAAAAGAAGAAAGCAATAAAGTAAATTCCTAAAAGAACATGGGCTTAATGTATTGATGTTTGTAAATCTTATCTATATCTTTATTGCACTCTAGGGACCTTTGTTAAAACTTTAATAAGGCGATCAGCCACAACATTACCATGGCCATACAGGTGTTCAACTAAGCAGCCTCATACACATATAATGCATTGTGTGTTTGAACAGGTTCTTGTTCAAAGATATTTATTTAGCCCAAGGAGAATACAGCATAGAGTTGGGCAATCGCACAAATCAGAAAATAAATAGAAGAGATTGATCTTAAAATCTTAATCTGAAGAGACTAATCTTCAAAGAATAATCTGAAGACAAAGTGCCTCATTACAACCTCTTTTTGTAGTCCCTTAACTCCTCCTATGTTCATGTGATAGGTTATCTCACATTGACATTTGGTTTTGACATAATTATTTTCCAGCACTCTGATTGGTTGTCATATCTGGGACATGCTGTACTTGTTCCCCCCTTATTACCTCTTAAACCTTTAAGCATGACCATGTATGTTTTCTGTAATAGTGAATGTACACTTGGACCTTTGCTTAATATGATAGGCATATTTAATATATAATGATAATATATAATGAACTTTTTAACCATTACAGTGTCTTCTTCTTTTCCTTTCGGCTTTTCCCTTCAGGGGTCGCCACAGCGAATCATCTGCCTCCATCTCACCCTATCCTTTGCATCTTCTTCTCTTACACCAACGACCTTCATGTCCTCCTTCACCACATCCATGAATCGTCTCTTTGGTCTTCCTCTAGGCCTTCTGCCTGGTAGTTTCAACCTCAGCATCCTACTACCAATATACTCACTATCCCTCCTCTGTACATGTCCAAACCATCTCAATCTAGTATCTCTGACTTTGTCTCCAAAACGTCTTACATGTGCTGTCCCTCTGATGTGCTCATTCCTAATCCTATCCATCCTCGTTACTCCCAAAGAGAACCTCAAAATTTTCATCTCTGCTACCTCCAGCTCTGCCTCTTGTCTTTTCCCCAGGGCCACTGTTTCGAAACCATACAGCATCGTTGGCCTCAACACCGTCTTGTACACTTTTCCTTTCTTTCTTGCCGATACCCTCCTATCACACGTCACACTGGACACTTTTCTCCAACCATTCCAACCTGCTTGCACACGCTTCTTCACCTCTTTTCCACACTCTCCATTGCTCTGGATTGTTGAGCCTAAGTACTTAAAATCTTCCACCTTTCTTATCGCTGCTCCCTGTAATCTCACCGTTCCTCTTGGGTCCTTGTCATTCATGCACATGTATTCTGTCTTACTGAGGCTAATCTTCATTCCCCTCCTTTCCAGGGCATACCTCCACCTCTCTAGATTTTCCTGCACTTGTTCTCTGCTCTCACTACAGATCACAATGTCATCTGCAAACATCATAGTCCATGGAAAATCTTGTCTAACCTCGTCTGTCAGCCTGTCCATCACCATAGCAAACAAGAAGGGGCTGAGAGCTGACTCTTGATGCAGTCCCATCTCCACCTTGAACTCTTCTGTCACACCGACAGCACACCTCACCACTGTCTTACATCTCTCATACATGTCCTGCACCACTCTAACATACTTCTCTGCCACTCCAGACTTCCTCATGCAATACCACAGTTCTTTTCTCGGCACCCTGTCATATGCTTTCTCCAGATCCACAAAGGCACAATGCAGCTCCGTCTGACCTTCTCTGTACTTCTCCATTAACATCCTCAAGGCAAACACTGCATCTGGGGTGCTCTTTCTTGGCATGAAACCAAACTGTTGTTCACAAATGCTGACCTCTGCCCTTAGTCTAGCTTCCACTATTCTTTCCCATAACGTCATCGTATGGCTCATCAACTTTATCCCTCTGTAGTTGCCACAACTCTGCACGTCTCCCTTGTTCTTAAAAATGGGCACCAGCACACTTCTCCTCCATTCCTCTGGAATACTCTCACTCTCTAAGACCTTGTTAAAGGTTCTTGTCAGAAAATCTACTGCTTCCTCTCCTAGACACTTCCATACCTCCACCGGTATGTCATCAGGACCAACTGCCTTTCCATTCTTCATCCTCTTCAATGCCCTCCTCACTTCACCCTTACTAATCTTTGCTACTTCCTGGTCCTCAACAGTCACCTCTTCTACTCTTTTTTCTCTCTCATTTTCATCATTCATCAGCTCTTCAAAGTACTCTTTCCATCTTCCCAGCACACTTCTTTCATCAGTCAATACATTTCCCTCTCTGTCCTTTATCAATCTAACTTGCTGCATGTCCTTCCCATCTCTATTTCTCTGCTGTGCCAACCTGTATAAATCATTTTCTCCCTCTTTACTTTCCAACGGAGCATACAAGTCATCATACGCCCTCTCTTTGGCCTTTGACACCGCAACCTTCGCCTTACGCTGTGTCTCCCTGTACTTCTGTTTAACTCTCTTCGGTTTTCTCAATGTCCCACTTCTTCTTAGCTAATCTCTTCCTTTGTACACACTCCTGCACTTCCTCATTCCACCACCAAGTCTCCTTATCTACTTTCCTTCCAGATGACACACCAAGTATTCTCCTACCTGTCTCCCTGATCACATTAACTGTAGTTGTCCAGTCATCTGGACAGTGTGTCCATTGTCAAAGTCAATCAGGTTCTTATGCTTGCAGTTTTTCTGCTTCCAACAAATCAACTTCAAGACTTGTAAAGTTTTCTTTGAAAGCATAATCAATATTTTAGATACAATGTGGAAACATAAAAAAAAGCAAAGTAAAATGAAAATTCTATGGTATAATTTTTTAACTGACAATACTTGTCAGAATAATATATGTTGGTAATTTTTTTTTTTTAGTTTGCCCGCTCGCCGGTCAGCCGATGGTACATGGTTAAATGTACGTAGACATTGTTTTGTTTTGATTGTAGCGCATGCTCCCGCCACCATGCCTCCCTGAATCTCGGTTAATTGCTTTCCGAGTGTGTATGTTCATTGGCCAAGCTAAACTGCGTGACATGCGTAAAAACATGTACGTTTCAGCAAATGCGCAAGCCGAAAGGAAAATAAGATTATATTTACTTTTTTTTTTTTTTTTTTTTCAGTTCACCTGTCAGTGAAGTCAAAGTAGAAATGTTTTAATCGTGTGGCTGATTACTGTAAATCATATAAAAATATTATATGAAAGGAAACTAACGTTATTATTATTATTATTATTACTATTATTATTTTTTTTTAATTCTTATTTACTCTTAGTAAGAGCAATTTGGCGTCAGTTCTTTACTCAGTTAACAGCCATAAGATATGCTTCTTTCCCTTTTTATGGACCATAAATTCATGAACCTTTGTTACAAAGACAGTGCGAAGACGACTTCATGCACATAGCTGCACTTTTGGTAGGAAACGGGCAGCCGTAGCCTAAAGAGAAACGACTTTAGGGCTAAAAGGTCACTGGTTCAATTCCCGAACCAACAGGAAAAATGTGTGGCGGTGGGGGTGTGAGCAGCACCCTCCCTTCCTCCACAGAAATGGCTGAATTGCCCTTGAGCAAGGCATGTATTCCCCAACTGCTCTCCAGGCGCCCCCAATTTGTGTGGCAGCCCACTGCTTCGAGTTTGTGTGCGTGTGTGTGTGTGTGTGTGTGTGTGTGTGTGCGTTCACTTTGGATGCAGAGGAAATAATTTCCCTTTTAGGATTTAAGACAGTTTGTAAAAATTAAAAAAAGGAATTAATCCGTATGGAACATGAAATTCATATTCAAATTCATTCACGCATGGACACAAAATTAATACCCTTTCTTCCCCTTTTTTGGCTTAATAAATTAACACTTTACACCAGAGTGAAATAAATACACTTCAGGAAGTGACTCAGTTCTACAGGGGAATCATTACGTGGAACCTCACCTCTCACAGGACAATGGGTCATGTCCATATGTAGCTGACGTGGACACCACCACATGGAACTCTAAATTGGTGTGCGATTCTCAGTCCAGGAAAGGACTAACAGGACAGGAATTTCTTCTTCTGGATATAAATTTCAATGCAATATCTTTATTTGAAGTCTTACTATGTGCACTTTGAATTGATATGATAGCATGGCATGGAACCCAAGTTACAAAAAAAGTCAGTTTTCGTTCATACATTGCAACCAATTTTGCTGAAAAATTGTATATTTTTTCCACTGGGGGTATTTGATTGATTCTGTCTGACATATACTGCGTGTGTTTGTGTGTCCATGTGGTGTTTTGAGTGCTGACTGCCCTTTGAATTCTTGGAAAATATCAGATCCAAAATGTGAATCATTAAATTTGACCCAGTTTCCAACAGAAAAACCTATTGTGGTTTTAGATATGAGTACACTGTGTATATAACATCATAAGTTTAAATATGTTAGAGGTAAAATGATCTAGCATTTCCTAATAGGAAAAACACCACACTTTACAGGGATCCCAGATGTCTGCTATTTAGTGGAATTCCGCTATTTTTACTTGCCAAAGTGATAATTATTTTTATTCTTGTATAATTTCGCTAAAAAATTGCGGGGATGGTTAATAGATTAGTGGAATGTGTGCCAGTCAAGTTAGCTTACTTTAGATATGTTTTGGTCGATGTCGGTTGTTTCCGTTGTCATTCGATAACACTTAGAAGTAAAGAACCGTGAGAATATACGCAAAATAATGAGAAAGTATATACGGTGGTTTCCTTGCCGAGTTTCCGGTCGATTTATTGCCGGGTTTCCGGTCGATTTATTGCCGTATTCCTCGATTTCAACATGTTGTGGAAGACAGACATTCTCCACAAGAGAGATAGCAGAACGGTTATTGGGGTTAGATGCTGGGAACAAAAATTTATGGAACTGGTCGTGGCTGGAAAAAGTAGTAGTCATTTACAAACATAAAGATACGGCGAAAGCACTTTGTGGTCTGCGCGACAGGAAAGTAATCAATTATGGAGGTTGATTGGCGTTGAAACAGCATTGTGAGGGGAGTAAACATGCCGAAAAGAAAAAATGGAGAAAACAAAACTACAAACTGCCTGGTGAGTCATTTTTATAGAATTATGCAATAAGTACAGTGTAAGACTGTTTAGTAGTGCAGAGTAAATGTCGTGACATTTTGAATTATAGTGTGATACTATTAACATACTAACTTGTAGCAGGTATGCTCACTGGTTGAACACAAATATTTGTTGTGATAACATATGTCATGTGTTATGTGAGCATTCTACAAATTAGTTCATAGTTATTTCATAATTGTTACACATGAATGACTAGCCGCTATGATACTTGAATTATGTGTGTTTATCTACACTGAAATAACCTTTTACATTATTTAAGCTGTTTTGTTTAGTGTTTATGGATGTTACAAAACGATGATTAACTTGTTTGCATGAGTTATTACATGACATGCTCTGCCCCTGTACCATGCAAGGGGCCTGTGGCCTCCTTGACCAACAGCTGAAATATTTCATTTCCTCTATTTCTAAACCCTCTTATCTATTTTTTCCTAAACCTCACTGGGATCCCTGACTTGAGAGCAGGGATCGCCAACCACCAGTCCGCGGCTCAATTGGTACCGGTCTGCAGAAGAAATAATTCATTATTTCCGTTTTATTTATTATCCAAGTCTAAACTATCTTTATTTTTGAAAAATCTTTTATTTTGAAAGATGACCGGATTCTCGATTATAATAATAATTTTTTATACAGACCGTTGTCGACTTACGACCTATGCGAGTTACGTCTGATCGACTTTACGACTGCAACCGTTGTGAAGCATGATTCATGGCAGTGCAGTGTGAGTGCTGTATACCACAGTTGTTTGCGCTGCCGGCAGCGCCAGCATCTTAAAAGGCCAAGCAGGAGATGATGCAGCTTCACTTTCTAACTGCTCAGAGTTCAGAGCAAATCTGTTCATCTACTTTCAATGCCACATCACTGTGGTGCGAAGCGGAGAGCCAATCCTTTCTGTGTGCATACAGGTCCAATACTCTAATTTTATTGGACTCCCACAATGCAGTGTTTATGTGACAGGAACCGCGTCCCAAGTTTTACAATCAGCTGCTCTGCGGCTTGAAGTTTTTCCATGTCTCTCCATTTGTGTTTGCTTCCCTTCCTTTGTACGCACTCCTGCACTTCCTCATTCCACCACCAAGTGTCCTTGTCTATTGTCCTTCCAGAGGACACACCAAGTACTCTCCTACCTGTCTCCCTGATCACATTTGCTGTGGTTGTCCAGCCATCTGGAAGCATTTCCTGACCACCCAAAATCTGTTTCAACTCCTCTTTGAAGACAACACGATACTCTTCCTTTTTCAGCTTCTAACACTTTGTCTTCTGCTATGCCTTTGCCTTCTTCACCTTTCTTACCATCAGCGTCATTCTGCACACCGCCATCCTGTGCTGTTTGGCAACACTCTCACCCACTACTACTTTGCAGTCACTGACTTCCTTCAAATTGCATCGTCTACACAAGATGTAGTCTACCTGTGTGCTCCTACCTCCGCTTTTATAAGTCACCCTATGCTCCTGTCTCTTCTGGAAGAAAGTATTCACCACAGCCATTTCCATCCTTTTTGCAAGTCTGTCAACATCTGTCCTTCTGTGTTCCTGTCCTGGATACCAAACCTGCCCATCACTTCCTCATCCCCTCTATTGCCTGCACCAACATGTCCATTGAAGTCTGCACCAATGACCACTCTTCAACCTCTGGGGAAACTCTGCATCACTTCATCTAACTCACTCCAGAATCTCTCCTTCTCTTCTAGCTCACATCCTACCTGTTTGGCATAAGCACTAACAACATTGAACATCACACCTTCAATTTCTAACTTGAGACTCATCACTCTGTCTGACACTCTTGTCACTTCTAGAACATTTCTGACAAGCCCCTCCTTCAAGATGACTCCTACTCCATTTCTCTTCCCATCCACACCATGAAAAAACAGCTTAAACCCTGCTCCTAAGCTTCTAGCCTTGCTACCTTTCCAAAATTCAAAGTCCCTACTTTCAGTCCTAGACTCATGCCTTTCCTCTTCTCTCTCTGCCTACGGACATGACTCCTGCCTCTCCTTCTTCGATGTCTTCAACCAACAGTAGTCCAATTTCCACCAGCACCCTGTTGGTTAACAGCACTGATGGCGGTCATTGTTAATCCGGGCCTCGACCGATCCAGTATGAAAGTTGTCTTTACGGTTTGCATTTTGTATTCTGGCAAAAGTTTTACGCCGGATGCCCTTCCTGTCGCAACTCTCCGCGTTTATTTGGGCTTGGGACCGGTGTGAGGGTGGGCACTTATTTGTGGCGCCCCCCCCCTCCCCCCCCATGGCTGCATATATATATATATATATATATATATATATATATATATATATATATATATATATATATATATATAGTGAGGTACCGCTGTATAAAGTTGTTGGTGTGCTATTCTGGTTTGCTACACTAACAGTATCCTCCTGAGGTCAATGTCACTTCCATACTGAGCCATATCATTACTGTTCTCATTATTCAGGTTCATTGTTCAGTTCGTAGCTGTGGCATGAGGGAGAGCTAATTACCATGACAGATTTGTATGAAGGATATGATTTCTGGTTATTACGTTGATGATAGGGAGGACTTGAAAGAACTCCTTGTGAAAGATTTGATTAATGGTATTGTGAACTATAATAAAATATGTTGCCTTGAATGGTTAACTGCAGGGATCTTTTTGTAATTGTCTCAAGATGAAACATGCAACTAGGTAATAGGATATCATTACATAGAGTATAAGTTAAATGTTTGGACTTGCCTGCTCATTCATTTTTACCCATCAGTGATCAGTTCAGTCAGGCTGTTGAAGTATTGTCATTGCCTTTGTTTGTGTATCCGTCACAGTTTTTTGAGGCTATTTTCAAGAACTGCTGGGAACATCATTCTGAAACTTTGCTCGCAGGTTTCTTACAGTGTGCAGGTGTGCACGGGCTTGTCAATTTCTCTTTTTAACTTTTGACCTTGTCACAATGACTTAGAATTTGTAATATTTTCTGGGTTATTTCTCAAGAACTGCTCAGTGGATTATTTTGAAATATTGAATGCAGTCATCCTATGGTGTGTAGGTGTGCATTATTGGCTTATCAGCTCCTCTGTATAAACTTTAACTGTGTCACAATGCTCTTGACCTGACAAACTTTGACCTTACAAATTTTGACTGGGCTAATTCTTAAGAACTAATAGGAATCGCCATATATAATGACTACAACATACAGAAGCGAAGGATTGGTTTTGTACCTGAAATTAAAGTTTCTTTAGTTTTTATAGTAATTGGCAATGCCAGTTTACGTCCTTACGATGAATAGGTTAGAGAAGTGTCATCCAGCAAGGATTTTTAGTTATGAGATTGTTTATAGCATATATAAGGTGTGAATGCACAAAAACACACACACACGCATGTGCAAACTCACATACTTCTTCTTCTTTTACTTTCGGCTGCTCCCTTCAGGGGTCGCCACAGCAAATCATCCGCCTCCACCTCACCCTGTCCTCCGCATCTTCTTTTCTGACTCCAACGACCTTCATGTCTTCCTTCACCACATCCATAAATCTCTTCTTTGGTCTTCCTCGAGGCCTTCTGCCTGGTAGTTCCAACCTCAGCATCCTACTGCCAATATACTCACTATCCCTCCTCTGTACATGTCCAAACCATCTCAATCTAGCCTCTCTGACTTTGTCTCCAAAACATCTTACGTGGGCTGTCCCTCTGATATACTCATTTCTGATCCTATCCATCCTCGTTACTCCCAGAGAGAACCTCAACATTTTCATCTCCGGTACCTCTTTTCTTCAGCGCCACTGTTTCTAATCCATACACCATCGCTGGCCTCACCACCGTCTTGTACACTTTTCCCTTCATTCTTGCAGACACTCTCCTATCGCACATCACACCGGACACTTTTCTCCAACCATTCCAGCCTGCATGCACACGTTTCTTCACCTCTTTTCCACACTCTCCATTGCTCTAGATTGTTGAGCCTAAGTACTTAAAATCCTCCACCTTCGTTATCTCTGCTCCCTGTAACATCACCGTTCCTCCTGGGTCCTTCTCATTCACACACATGTATTCTGATTTTCTGAGGCTAACCTTCATTCCTCTCCTTTCCAGGGCATACCTCCACCTCTCTAGATTTTCCTACACTTGTTCTCTGCTCTCACTACAGATCACGATGTCATCTGCAAACATCATAGTCCATGGAGATTCTTGTCTCACCTCGTCTGTCAGCCTGTCCATCACCATAGCAAACAAGAAGGGGCTCAGAGCTGACCCTTGATGCAGTCCCACCTCCACCTTGAATTCGTCGGTCACACCGACAGCACACCTCACCGCTGTCTTACATCTCTCATACATGTCCTGCACCACTCTAACATACTTCTCTGCCACTCCAGACTTCCTCATGCAATACCACAGTTCTTCTCTTGGCACCCTGTCATATGCTTTTTCCAGATCCACAAAGCTACATTGTAGCTCCCTCTGACCTTCTCTGTACTTCTCTATTAACATCCTCAAAGCAAACATTGCATCTGTGGTGCTCTTTCTTGGCATGAAACCAAACTGTTGTTCACAAATGCTGACCTCTGCCCTTAGTCTAGCTTCCACTATTCTTTCCCATAACTTCATCGTATGGCTCATCAACTTTATCCCTCTGTAGTTGCTGCAACTCTGCACGTCTCCCTTGTTCTTAAAAATGGGCACCAGCACACTTCTCCTCCACTCCTCCGGCATCTGCTCACTCTCTAGTACCTTGTTGAATGTTCTTGTCAGAAAATCTACTGCTACCTCTCCTAGACACTTCCATACCTCCACAGGTATATCATCAGGACCAACTGCCTTTCCATTCTTCATCCTCTTCAATGCCCTTCTCACTTCACCCTTACTAATCTTTGCTACTTCCTGCTCCTCAATGGTCACCTCTTCTACTCTTTTTTCTCTCATTTTCCTCATTCACCAGCTCTTCAAAGTACTCTTTCCATCTTCCCAGCACACTTCTGTCATCAGTCAATACATTTCCCTCTCTGTCCTTTATCAATCTAACTTGCTGCACGTCCTTCCCGTCTCTATTTCTCTGCTGTGCCAACCTGTATAGATCATTTTCTCCCTCTTTACTTTCCAACCGAGCATACAAGTCATCATACGCCCTCTCTTTGGCCTTAGCCACTGCTACTTTCGCCTTACGCTGTGTCTCCCTGTACTCCTGTTTACTCTCTTCGGACCTCTCAATGTCCCACTTCTTCTTAGCTAACCTCTTCCTTTGTACACACTCCTGCACTTCCTCATTCCACCACCAAGTCTCCTTATCTACTTTCCTTCCAGAGGACACACCAAGTACTCTCCTACCTGTGTCTCTGATCACATTTGCTGTGGTTGTCCAGTCATTTGGAAGCACTTCCTGGCCACCCAAAGCCTGTTTCAACTCCTTCTTGAAGACAACACGACACTCTTCCTTTTTCAGCTTCCACCACTTTGTCTTCTGCTCTGCCTTTGCCTTTTTCACCTTTCTCACCATCAGAGTCATCCTGCACACCACCATCCTATGCTGTTTGGCAACACTCTCACCCACTATGACTTTGCAGTCACTGACTTCCTTCAAATTACATCGCCTGCACAAGATGTAGTCTACCTGTGTGCTCCTACTTCCGCTTTTATAAGTCACCCTATGCTCCTGTCTCTTCTGAAAGAAAGTATTCACCACAGCCATTTCCATCCTTTTTGCAAAATCTATCAACATCTGTCCTTCTGCGTTCCTGTCCTGGATACCAAACCTGCCCATCACTTCCTCGTCCCCTCTGTTGCCTGTACCAACATGTCCATTGAAGTCTGCACCAATGACCACTCTTTCACCTCTGGCGGTACTCTGCATCACTTCATCTAAGTCACTCCAGAAGCTCTCCTTCTCTTCTAGCTCACATCCTGCCTGTGGGGCATAAGCACTAACAACATTGAGCATTACACCTTCAATTTCTAACTTGAGACTCATCACTCTGTCTGACACTCTTTTCACTTTTAGAACATTCCTGACAAACTCCTCCTTCAAGATGACTCCTACTCCATTTCTCTTCCCATCCACACCGTGATAAAATAGCTTAAACCCTGCTCCTAAGCTTTTAGCTTTGCTACCTTTCCACCTGGTCTCCTGAACACACAGTATGTCCACTTTCCTCCTCTGCATCATGTCAGCCAGCTCTCTACCTTTTCTTTGCATAGTTCCAACATTCAAAGTCCCCACTCTCAGTCCTAGACTCATGCCTTTCCTCTTCTCTCTCTGCCTACGGACACGCCTCCCACCTCTCCTTCTTCGACGTCTTCGACCAACAGTAGTCCAATTTCCATCAGCACCCTGTTGATTGACAGCACTGATGGCGGTCGTTGTTAACCCGGGCCTCGACCGATCCGGTATGGGGGTAATACTTCTGATTTGCATCATAAATATTTGGCATTGGTTTTACGTCGGATGCCCTTCCTGACACAACCCTCTGCATTTCTCCGGGCTTGGGACCGGCATGAGGGGGAGAGACACTGGTTAGTGCCCCCCCCCCCACCTCATGGCTGCATTGTGCAAACTCGCATACATGCAAAGCAATAAATATACAGTGGCATGTATAATGTCTTATTATAATTATAGTTTTATCTGAATTTACTGGGCACCACATATGGTCTTAGGTTTTACTGAAGCCTAGACTTTTGCTCTAAATCTTTATACAGTAATTGTTTTTATAGATTACAGAGTTCTAAATAAGTAACTTCAACCTATCATTACTGGTGTTGTGGAAACAACTTCCTGGCAGAGGAGTGGTCTAAAAATAGAAAATATATATATTGATTCACTGGCTGTAGTGTGTGTGTGTGTGTGTGTGTGTGTGTGTGTGTGTGTGTGTGTGTGTGTGTGTGTGTGTGTGTGTGTGAAATTGAGTTTGTGAGAGAGTTACTCTTGCTGGGTTTTCTCAATCAGTAAGATGAAATTTTTAGTGTAAAGCTTCATACTTAATTAATATTGATGAGTATGGCTTGTGTGATAGCATGGAGTCTAAATTATTTTTTCCCTGTTTTTTTCCCAAAGGGCCCTCCCAAACCTATAGCCTTGGAACCTTGCTCAGGAGGCAAAGCTGCAGTTCTGACTGTTCTCATGTGCCTCCCAAGAGGGCCGTCGGGGTTTCCACCTCCTGGACAGTCAGGTACGGGATTCATTAATAGCTTAGTTTTATATCGCAATGTAGTACCTACACAAAATGTGTTTTTGCATTAAAAAACAAAAAAAATCAACAATATTAAATAATGAAAGGTGGTGCATGCATATGTGTTCATCTCGTTTGCTGTTTAGTCGCTGGATTAGATTTGGCGCTACCAGTTACTTTCAGAAGTTACATAAATTAGAACACGACGTCCAAGAGTCTTAGATATCTATATTTTTGGCTGGTCTGGAAGGCCCCAGAGGCTGCATCACCACAAATCAAGAGTCACCAACAATCAAGCAACATGGAGACCAAGGACATCTCCAAATTGGTCATGCACAATTTTGTGGAGTACAAATTAGGGTTTGGTTTAAAAAACAAAACAAAACAGAGATCTTGAAAATCCAATGGAGCACAGTTAAAGCCATCATCCCAGAATGGAAAGAATATGACTTTTCATTAAGTCTATCTGGAGAGGACCATCTAACAAAGTCTGCTCCTCGGATACCAGCTCACATCCTATTACCTGAAACTACCTTAAATTCTAAGCTAAAGAAAAATAATCTAAACTTTTTTCCCATCAAACATGATGAATAGCTTCTGGTCTTTGGTATCGCCTAATGCTGATGTCGGTTGAAGTGTCCTTCATACCTGGATTGACCAAACTGGAAGTACAACTAGCTACTGCCATTATCTGGTTAAATACAGAAGTCCCACTTATGCAGTTTTCCTCAGTCTAGACTAGTTCAACAACAGAATATAGAATCAAAGTATTTGATAATAAATATGATTTATTTATTATTTATTTAAAGAATTAGACAGGTTCCCTCCCACAAAGCACAGCTTTACTGGACTGCTCAAAAAACAACCTTTCAGTCAATAGTAGTAATAACATAAAATATTTATAAAATAATATATAATAATAAAAATTCCTTCATATGTAGTTTTTAAATTATACTTAAATTTATTAAAGTATTTGATATGTAATAGTCAAACTAATACACAAACTTGAGTGCTGACAGTTATATGGTTCCCTTATAGACCAAACTCAGTAGCTGAGCTAGCTTTGCGTACTTATTGAACGTAGGGTTGTGAGGTTACATGTTTGTCTAACTTTGCTCTTGACGCATTTCACAACATTTTCCACACTATGAAGCACAGAGATATCCTGTGCAGTATTTGAAAGCAAATTCCAAATAAGACATTTGAAAATTGTTTGAAACATTTGAAATTTCCAACTGAAATCTCTTTTTTGGAATTTGACAAAAAAAGTTTGAAGACTGTAATTATGTAAAATAAAGAAATCAATTTTGGTGTAATCAGATAAACATTAAAATTTCTAGCCTTAACACATAAAGCACTTTAATTGAAACCAGAAACACATCATGTAGTGTCTTATACTTATCAGACATCAAGCAACTCCTAGAACCATATTTAAAAACACAGATACATATTTAAAAATACCATTTTCCAGCATTTACTTGCTTTAAAGCAATTGTTGCGAAATTGGAGTTTCACATTCATAGCTCGAACCCAGTGTACACTCTTGTAATGCTGATGGACAATTGAGGATGCTAAAAGCATTGCAAATACCACACTGCCTCTCAGTGCTAACACTCAGACCTTATTTATCAGCAACAGATTGCCAACAATTGAGTCACAGATACTGCCTAAAAACTGCATATACCCACTGCTATAATGTTGACTAATTTTGCAATCAGTTTGCAGTATTATTTTAATTGTTCCCTTTGTGTCTTAACCTTTTTCACTAGGCTTTTGTTTTGAAATCTTTTCATGTATTCACTTGCTATAATGACAATTACTGTAGTTTTGGGCAATTGGTAGGTGTGGTCTAATAATGGTCAGAATTAACATATCTTAGTGTAGACACCTTCCTAATGAGTAATAATAGTAGTTATGTAATCCTATTTCCAAAAAAATCTGTGTGAATACTGCTCTATAAGATAATTCAGAAACAGCACAGGAAATGTATTCATGGACCCATAAGTGTTGACGGTATCCTCGTCCATCATACTCACTAATCTCATTTTTTGTCTTTGGTCTTGAAGAGAGCCGGTGTTTGTGGCTACTTCTTGCTTGTAATTTGAGACTTGTATGGTAACTACTTTGTTCTGCTCTTGATACTGAGAGTTTTGGTGCTCCCAAGTGTACAATCATTCTTTTTCTGTGATTCTGAAAACTGTCATTCCTGTGCAAAACCTTTGTTCTTTGTGCATGCTTTTAAGAAAACTAGAAGGTTGATAGGCTATTTATGATGTAATGTACATTCCCATTGGATATGAGTATTGTGATGGGTTAATATGCGATATTACCACATGCCAAGTATTAGTAAATCTTTCATTCAGGCCCACAGACTCTATGATTCTAGATGAGTTCAATGAAAGGAAATAGAAATTTGTTTTAAAGTTATGTACATGCACTTCAAGAATTATTTTATGTTGTTTATTTATTTATTTGCGGGGGGGGGGCACCAAACATTACTTAATTAGCATGCTGTGAGGAAGACGCCTCCAGTCCTTGAGTGTTGACCTGGGAGAGACTATTGTAACTGGAAGTGTGGCGAGACACCATTCATAGCTAACCACTAATGCTAGCTGTTTGACTATTCTCTGTCTTCCTTTCGGCTTTTTCCCTTTTACTCAGGAGTCGCCACAGCGATCTGATTCGCATGTTTTGATTTGGCAGAGGTTTTTACGTCGGATGCCCTTCCTGACACAACCCTTTTTAGCAAGGGACAGAAACACGCTGACGGCTTTTCAGCCTACTCTTTACGAAAGTCAGCAATGGTTCTTTTACATGCCTCTCACCATAGACAGTCAGAGACATGGCCTGCCTTTGATAACCCAGTTAGCTGCACTGGGGGGGGCAGTGACAACCTTGTGGAGAGTGGGACTCGAACCCCCAACCTTTGGATCAGTGATCCAGCGCCCTATACCACTAGATCACCACTGTTTGACTATTATAAATGTCAATATTTTTTCTTTTCATGGAATATGTAAAGTATTTAATAGTAAAGATTTTTTAATTGTCTAGTTTTTTGTTTTTGGGTTGTTGTTTTTTTTTGTTGACATAAGCAAAATTAGATATTTTACCACCATACATGACATTATTAGCCTGCTACAAGAAGCATTATTAAATATTTAATTATAAGTATATATATATATATATATTTAAATTTATACACACACACACACACACACACACACACACACACACACACAGGGATCCCTCACTTTCCACGGTTAATGGGGACTGAGACCGCCCCCGGGATTTCCGCAGTTTCATGTCAAGAAAGAGTACCACAGATGCAGTGTTTGTTTTGAGGATGTTAACAGAGAAGTACAGAGAAGGTCGGGGGAGCTCCATTGTGCCTTTGTGGATCTGGAGAAAGCATATGACAGGGTGCTAAGAGAGGAACTGTGATATCACATGAGGAAGTCTGGCGTGGCAGAGAAGTATGTTAGATGATGTTAGAGAGTGGTGAAGTGTGCTGTCAGTGTGACAGAAGAGTTCAAGTTGGAGGTGGGACTGCATCAAGGATCAGCTCTGAGCCCCTTCTTGTTTTCCATGGTGATGGGCAGGCTGACAGACGAGGTTAGACAAGGATCTCCATGAGCGAGAGATTGCTGTGTATATACAGAATATCCCTCGTTACTTTGTGGTTCAGTGTATCACAAGTTTTTCAAAAATATTCATCGAAAAATAAGCATATTAAGGAAAAATAGGGGGAAAGTTAAGGAAAATTCCGCAAAACAAGGCCAATGAGGAAAATCAAACAAAACCAAAAAACAACCCATAAAAGTACTTACATTTTTATGTGAGGTGCGCATCTGAGTGTCTGCACGCGCATCTGTGTTTGCGCATGTGTCTGTGTGTGTGTTTGTATTTTATTTACATCTTATTCATTATTTTTGAATGTTCAATTGTTATTATAAGCATTTATAGCATTGAATATGTATTTATTGAAAATATATACACATATACATATATGTCAGTCGTTCAATCCTACTTCACGGAAATCGGTGGTCGCTCGGGGGATTTCTCGGTCCCGATTAACTGCGGAAAGTGAGGGATCCCCGTGTGTGTGATTGTTTGTTTGTCAGAGAAAAATCAGTTTGTGCCTCGTTCCTACAGCTTCCCTGTCAATAAACATGTCTTTTTCTAAATCCCTAGCTCAGCTTCATCATCATACATTTACTGAAACCATTGTTTCTTTGCATCCCTTTAGTAGTCCTGGTTAAAAAGCATACCACCTTGGAATGGATAACAGAGGTACTTACGTCCCCATAGTGCATCAGAAGAATGAGCTTTATATGTTGATGGGTGGTTGTTTTTTGGATGTTGTGGTGTTGTTGTCATTATAGGTAAGCATTACTTTGCATTTGGATGATGCTCTTATTAGAGCGACATATAATTGTTATTTTTATACAACTGGATGATTGAGGTTTGAGGGCCTTGCTCAAGGGCTCGACAGTGGTGACAGTGGTGATAGTGGGGATTGAACCGCTGACCTTGGGCACAATAACGCATAACATTAACCACTAATCCACCACTGCCCTTAAAGCAGAGCAAATAGGCAACGAATTGTTTTCAACATGGCAGTTAGTGCGCATCTCACAGCTGAAAGTCACCCATTTAAGCATGCGTTCTGTGCTATTCAAAGTGATGAAGCTGTCAAGCTGCATCTATGTAAAGTGCAACAGAAAGTCAGTGTGTGATTTTTAGCACAGTTTAATCATGTTGGCTGTCATCCCATATGCAGCTGTACAATGTCCCATGACCTATCACGAATTTTGCACTGTTTGTTCATTTGTGTGAACTGGATCTCACTTCTTTTTTTTTTAATTACTCACTGTAATGTGCTTGCAAATGGCTCAGTCAGCGTCATGACACAACAATGATAACTATGGCTCAGTACAACTTACTGACAGTTAAGCAACCATATTAGTACCTAAAATAATTAACTATAATATTATTATTATCCTGGTCTGACTTTTACAATTAATATTAATGGCTTAAGAGAAATAGACTTATGCAGTCTGATAACTTTTCCAGTCGGCGCAAGAGATTTGTTTTTTGGAAACTTTATTAAAAGGTGAAGGCTTATAATTACATTAAGTAATTATTGGATCAATTGCGAAGTGGTGAAGACGCCCATGATTTTTAAGACTTTGTAGAACAAGTTAAAGATCAGCAAATGGTTTTGTTACTTAATCTGTAACTTTTTATCATCAAACATCTGATATTTACTTTGTTCACTTCCGATTATACAAAAATATGGCAATGCTATTATTTTTATGAAATATAATAATAATTGCTATTATCAGTGCTGCTGGTTTTTATTTCTCCATGGTTCTTCACAGAGGAATTGTTCAAACACACCTTGTTCAAAAATTAGCTTGCAACATATCATGGAATTGAGGACACAGGGCTTTCAAATTAAGTGGCCTTTCTGTCTACTAAAGGTCCATGCACCAGCCATGCATTTACTGTATATATAAAAAGAATGAATAAATAAAAATCCACATAATTCCTACATGCATTGTGCCTCCTGCCATCTCACATACGTATTAAGAGAGCGCCTGTGCAGTGTTCCAGAGCGCCCTTGATAAGGAAATGACCTATAGCATACATCCAGGCAAAACCATGGAAACTCTATACTTGACTCACGTGATGTGACGTCTTAGTTTATGGCATGAGTTCTTCTTCACATGAAACAATATATAATGCAACCGCTTACTTAAAATGTATTTATATTATATTATTGTTCATTTCTGTGTTTTCTTTTGACACTTGGTGTAAAGTTTCAGTGCTAAAGGTGGAGTATAGGAGCTGTAGTCATACAACTAGAGAAAGTTTTGAAAGTCAGCAGGATGCCCTGTTCTCTGGAGCTCTTATATCTGTACATCATAGCGCAAGCTTGTGGCTAAACATCATGTTAACGTAGCTTAATTGCTAATAGTTGTTAAAACTATCTTTCTCTGTTTTCTGCCTTTCAAAGTAGCTGGAATTAATGAGCTAGAAAAAAAAAAAACATGCATATTTAATTCTTTAGAACAATGCACCTGTGTTACACAGCCTATGTTTGTAGCTTGTGTTGTATTAAACTCAATTTAACAGTTTAATAATCTTAGTTTCATTCTGAAGAGAACTGTGATATACAGTGAAGAAAACCATCTGTGTTGCTTTTCTTCTACTGCAACCTACAAGTTTCAACTATATATTCTTTATGAAAAAGGATTATTTAAATAAAGTCACAGCATTGGGGGTAATGAGGTACACCCTGTACAGTTTGCCAAACCATCACAGGGCCAACGTGCACAACATTTAGGTGCAAACTATTATGGCCAATTAGCCTAATGATCCTTTAAAAAAATGTTGGAAGAAACAAGAGTGCCTGGAGAACATCCATAGAAGCACAGGGAGGACATACAAACTCCACACAGAAAAGCCCAAGCCCGGGACCTGAACTTGGGACGTTTTTGCTATGAGGTGGATGTGCTAACCACTACACCACCATATTATACTATACTGCTGCCAGGTTACCATGCAAATAAAGTTTGTTCTAGTCCCATAAACAAGCAAACAAAAACATTTTTATTGCCTGAGAGTTCTGGGAAACATAAATGTGTATAAACTAGAGAGCGTTGTGGCCTCTTGGCACGTTGGTGTTTTCTGTACTCTATTTCAGCAATGATGGCTAATAAATCAGAAAAATGGGAGCAGTCTGGAATGTATTTGGATGTAAATCCTGGCTGCTTGGAAAAAGCCAGGGCTTCAGCTTGGCAAGCTAAATTCAATTCATTTTGGCCAGTCATTTCAGAAATAATGAATTGCTCCCCTCACATAATTGCATTGCTTAAATAGCAGGGAGGGAGCTGAACCAGGTCAAGGCTATTTTGTTTTTGGGTGATTTGTGTGATGGCACTGTGAAAAATGTTCTGGGAACTATGGCTATGGCTCTTTTCACAGCCTCTTTTGACTGAAAGCTGGCATGAAACACAGCAGTAAGGCACTCTGGGCTCAAAGTCAAGCTCTTGACATGCAAGAGGTTTGGGAGGAATACTCAACAAAGCACCAAAACAGCAGCGGAGAAAAAAAGATCATGTACTTGATGACTTTGTTCTAGCTTTGGAGGTTTGGAACATACTGGTCCTAGGGTTTTTACTGAATAGCCTTCGGTTTGGTTTCTTTCACAATTCTGGGGAATCTAAAGCATAATTGTTAAAAAGTCATGTTTCTGAAACTTGATTCGTTTGTAAGCTGTCAGTGTAGGTTTGTCCAGGTAAAATGGATAAAGCCTAGGCTTCGATGTCTTATTTTTCTTTTCCCTATTCCTTGCTCTGCTTTCTAAAATAGGTTTTTTGAAAATCTACACAGAGCCATATCAAATAAAACAAACAAAATCATTAAAAATATCAGGTGGTTTCTTGACCACTATCAGTTCTGTTTGCTTCATCTTACAGAGCTCGGTGGGACTTTATAGTGGTGTCAGGTGAATGAATCCTGTTCACTTCTATAATCACAAATCTTGACACAAATTTTCCCATTCCTTTGTTTTATCTGAATAAATAAAAAGGGTTATAGGAATCATATTTGCTCTCAGAATTATGTTTATCAAATACAGTACAAAAGAAAGATATACAATTCTGTAATGCTTGTCCCTATAAGTATTCTGTCAAATACCTGCCCTTGCTAAAATTTGCATAATTTTATCGCCGAGTGAGCACTGCATTTTTTGACGTTCTGGTTGGATCTCCTACTAAAGCTCCCCACATGAGGTGTCATAATTTAGAAAATATGGTAATGCATTGACCTGATTTTTCATTCCTCATACTGTATGTCCACCAGTACATGCACCATCACAGGTCCCTATGCTTTATGTGTCTACAATAGTCTTGGGTATCCACAACCAGAAAAATGCTGTGAAAAATTACAATTCACTATTCACAATTGTTAAATATTATTCTTGATAACTATTGCATATACAGGTCATCTAATTTAATTTTAGGATCAATCCTTTTTTTCTTGCTAAAGCAGTGATATCATTTTTTCACATGAAAGTAAACACAGGATGACATAACCACTCACAGATCCCAAAATAGTGGGCTCAATATCAATAGTACAGAGGTTTTACCCAACAGAGAGATTTCCTTTCCCTTTTTCAGGGGTCACCACAGCAAATGATTCGCACATTTGATTTGGCATAGGTTTTTACATCGAATGCCCTTCCTGACACAACCCTTTAACAAGGGACAGAAACATGCTGAAGGCTTTGCAGCCTACTCTTTTTAAGAAAGTCAGCAATGGTTCTTTTACATGCCTCTCACCATATACAGTGAGAGACATGGCCGGCCTTTGATAACCCATTTAGCGGCACCGGGTGAGGGGGGGGGGGTACCTTGTGGAGAGTGGGACTTGAACCCCCAACCTTAGGATCATCGATCCAGTGCTGTATACCACCAGGCCACCACCGCCCTCAGAGGTTTTACCCAACTAAACAGTTTTATTTTTAGTTCTTCTACTGGTAATTTTTAAAAAATGGTATAAGGTTTAAGCTTTCATTAGAACAGAAAGTAACACAAATCACAGACATATCATAAGCCAAACTGTATTTCCCAAGAACTAAATGTTGTGTCTACAACCTTTTGTTTATGGCTAAGAGTTATAACATTGCATTGAAATAGTGTTCTGTTTTCTGTAATGTAATAGTTATAAGCATTTAAAATCGAGCAATGTTACCTTGTCTTTTCCTTTCTCTTTATGTGTATTTTGGCAGGTATCGCTATTGCAAGTGCACTGATTGACACTTCCCAGCAAAAGCCCATGGATTTTAAAGAGAAGAATCCAGGCTTAAAGCACCGCAAAGCTCTGCCTACAGCTCACCAAGGCACCTGTGTGTGAGACATATATCCTCTGCAGCAGCCATCTTACCTTGACTATCCATTTCCAAAGAGCTGTGCTTTGATACATTGCTGCAAGTTGCCAGCAGCATCTGTTTCTAGAGTGACCCCCAGTGATGGGGTTTTGCTCAGCATCAGAGTGCTTTGTCCTGCTCCTCTTTAACATTGCACCGTACCAAACTCCTGCACCGCAACACGTGGATTTCCTGACATACATCAATACTCCTTCTGCTGATCAGTTATATCTCACTAGAAGTGTTGTTCAGCAGAGTTGAACTTCTTAAAATTTGTCTAAACTGAGTCCTGTTTGAGATTCAAGGCTCTAGTTGTGACACTTTTAACCAGCTTCATGGTCCTTTGAGCTGAACTGTAATCTGTTATTTAATTTTTTTTTTTAACTGACTCCGTCCACTACAGCAGTCTGACTGCCGTACTTCTCCTCTGGTTTGTACCTCAGTCATTAAGGACAGAGGAGGTGGTACGATATACATATATATATATATATATATATATATATATATATATATATATATATATATATATATATATTCATATTGCAAACTCTGCAGTAAGACCTGTCATCAGTGACATTGTAGACTCTTGATGGTATTGTATATGGGTGTAAGGCCCGTTTCTTTGCTTGCCAAGTAGACTCTGTGTTCGTTTAAAAGCTTCTTATTTACCATTACATGCATTTGTAGCCAGTTGAGCTTTTGTATTTAAAATCCAACAAGTTCTGTCGTACATAGCACAAAAAAAGCTGTTGGGTTTCTTGAAGCTGATGAAGATTTGCTGCTGGTTGTATATGAGATTTGGGAGAAACCATTAATGTTCGACTAAAATAACATACTAGCAACATTTCTATGTTTCATCTGTCTGTTCTTTTTGCAAAGCTTTTGCATGACATACACATTAGATGCTTTAAAAGCTGTTTAAAAAAGTCAGAAAATATCTTTATTGGGTTAGAATATAAAACAGTGGAATACTGTTCCACCGATCACAGGAATCATCTGCTAGTCACAGAATCAGACTCCGATGTGATAAAGATATATTAAGATGACATACAGGGACTCATTTGTATAGTATTTTTTATTAGTTAACATTAGCAAACAGGCAACTAGGGAAGCTTTTATCTATTCCCCCTTTTTTGAGAATGGTTTGGTACTGATCGAAAAGAGGATTGTCTTGTGGCCTTGTGGTAAAAGTAATTTGTAATGGATCGTGAGTCTCTTACGTTTCACATATTGTGAATGTAGCAGATGGACTTTGATTAAGGAGACTGTTGAACCACTTGAGGCTTGCAGTGATGGAATTTAAACCCATAAGCCACATGTATCCACAGGAATCCTACCAGGACAGGCCACACAAGCCCATCTTCTTTCTTCTGCCATCTGAGAGAGCCATTAGCAATATTTCCAATACAGGACATGAGGAAGAACACACAAGGAAGTGTACAGTGCTTTTCCTATCATGTGTGACACAAAAACATGCTAAATGTGAATCACTTGCTTCCTCATTTAGGTATTCTAATGGTTTTGTCCTTTTTTTATTCTTAATATAGAACATTAAAAAATCTCATATTTTAGGTCCCTCCTTTCTACAATAAAGTTCCATCCGTTGTACCATTGTGTGGTGATGGTGATGACAATAATAACCATTGTCTTTTACAATGTTTGTGAAAAAGAAATGTTAGTTTTGTTTTGATAACTGATTCTTATGTAATACCTCTGTTTTGTACTTTAGTCGTTGAAGTCCTGTATCTAGCTTTATTAACAAGTTTTTCTTATTGTGCATACAGTTGCAGTATATTGCAGCTGGTTGAGGAGACTACTTGGGGCATTTGTAGTTACTTTCAGAAGTCTTCTGTGAATATGACTTATATTTTGATCAGGTTTTTTTATTTTATTTTAAGCCTGCTTTTGAATGCGCCTCATTGTATGCAGTAGGAGCACAATGTACAGTCCCATTACACAGGAATCTTACTGTAAAGTGTCACAAAATGTGGAATATGAATGAAACACTCATTCTTCAGTGCATATCATTCATTTTCAGTGTATTTTAAAGATGGACTGGAAAATAAAACACTTGATTCATAGGGCCATTGATGTCTTGCACTGTTTGTCCTTAAATGGAAGTGATTTTTGAGTTGAAGGTAGTCTGCTGGGCTTTTTACACCCGAGCCATAGTGGGCTATCAGGCCAGTGCTTATCCCCGGTTTCCATAGCGTGAAGCTACTAGGAGTTGAACTCCTCCTGGATAGGATGCTAGTCCATCGCAGGCCACCTTCCCAATATATTTTTACTAGGACCCATCTATACTGTTGGGACTGCTGGCTGAACAGATGGTTGAGACCTTGCCCAGGGGTCTTAGCACAGTGAGGGTCTAACTGGGATTTGAACACGTAGCCTCCCGATCATGAACACAGCAACCTAACCACTATGCCAGTGGTCCCACGATTTTTGACTTAGCTTACATCATTTAACATTTCCATTTGCAGGTTAAATCTAAACACTTTTTCAGGTTTTGTGATTATCCCAGATAGCTAAATTACTCTCAAATACTGCCTCTGGATTTTGGGGGAAAATTTGAAGGTTGGCTACTTTGTATACAGTATAATAAGTCAAATACAGTGATGCTTGAAAACCTGAATGAATTGTATTTATATATATTTGACCTCAAATAACATCAGTTTTTACAAGCCCAACAGTAGGCAAGCGGAAATAATGTAAGGGTTTCTACACACCATGTGGGGAAACTGTGTTACACAAGCACACAAAAATGAAACAACAAATTTACCAAATTTTTTATAGAAGCTATTAGGTATCATCCACGTGTCCCTTTTGTGTGAGAAAGAAAAGATAAATTATGGACTTGTCACTTTGTGGTCATCTGATGAAGGACATCATGCAGGCCAAGCCGGGGATGTTACGAGGTAAACAATACAGGTAGCCATGTCCAAAGAACACATGCAACAAGCATGCTGCCCTTGTCCTCAAAAGTAATCGAGGTAAGTATGGAATGTCATTTTCCAACAAGCAAGATTTTTTTAATTGTAAACTGGATCTAGGTTTTTCCAGTATGGCTTGCATGACAATGAGTGGACGTATGATATGAGACACCAGTGTAATCAGAAATTTTTATCCTTTCACTGAAGGAAAAACAGATTTGAGTGGTACACTAGTATCTTTGAAAGTATGAACCCGATTTTTTCATTGCTGGGTCGGGCCCGGCCAACCAGACACTTTGTACTGGTCCTTTAAGTTGGCTTTTTTTTTTTTTTGTGCATTAAACAGGGAGCCTTCAGGGCCAGCAAGGCCTTCTCTGCTGGCCTAAACACAATCAGAAACTCTGACCTGCATTTAACACTTAAATTCCACTATTTGTTCCATTGAATTGTATTAATTTATTCCCAACAGTCTATTCTCTTCATTTCATAGTGTGTCCCTTGGCTGCAGTGTTTTCAGTACATGTATGTGGATGTTAGATTTTTTTTTGTTCAAACAGATATCAGCTTCTATGTGCTGCCATGTTCATCTAATCTGCCGTGGGCCTTCAAAATCAGCAGTGCTGGTAGATGTCACTTAAACTATATTACCAATATGGCTGTTTCTTTAACCAATCAGATTTGCCTGAACTGCCCAGTTAGCTGGCCTATACAATAATGTGAATACTTTTCTGAACTCTGACTGGTCATAGTAAAACTATCTGAATAATCTCTAGTGATCTGCACATGATACACTAACTTTCTGAACCATTTAACCCTAATTAGGGTCACAGGGAGGCTGGGTGAAGGAAGAGTACACCCTGGACACCATACCAGGCCATCACATGGAAGGAAAAACTGACAGCTATGCAGCCTACTCTTGATGAAATTAGCAATGTTATTTACATGCCTCTCACTATAGACAGTGAGAAACATGGCAGGCCTTTAATAACTCAGCTGCACTAGTGGGACAGCAGTGTCGACGCATCAGTAGTGAAGTTTGAACCCCCAACCTTGGGATCAGTAATCTACCACTGGGCCACACCGGGCACACAGTGGCTGACAAAGGAGGAGAAATTGCCATGGTGTCAGACATTCTTAAAGATCCATTTTCAGGTGGACTTTTCCAGAGAAGCGAGACATCATAAGGTGACGTCGAAGAGGTAAAGTTTCCGTTTATTACATTTGACTGCACGTCAATTTACCAGCAGCTTCCACTAGTAAACATCGGTTAAAGTTATGTAATGCTCAGAGTTACTCGCAGAAATGCATCTCTGCAATTCCACGACTTATTAAATTGTTTTTGTATTTTATTGATGGCTTGTATAATTGCAACATAGTACTGGTATTAAGAGGTGGATTAAGTCCGTTAAGTCCCCACTGAATATCCTAGTAGTAAACGCATGGCATGCCACTGGTATTAAATAATAAAAAAAAAAACTTGAAGGACAATATATCTGTGCATGGTTTGGAACTTTTTCGTCAGATTAATCCTGCCTCACTGTTTCAAAAGCTGCTATCATGAACCAATCACCGTTTGAGGTATCTTCCCTCCGTGCATTTTTCCAACTGATTGTGTTCTTATTGTTAGTGCAGTAGCCTGGTAACTTGGACAAAATGTCTTTTTTATATTATAAAAAGGAGAACTTGATTTGGAGAACAGCAGATTAACAGTGACTAGACATCAGTGTTTTTATCTACCTGATTGAAGCCTATGTGTCTGCTGTGCAGTGGAAGTGCATTCATCAGTATGTAAAGAATATAAATTCAAGAGGCATTTTACGAAATACTATGCTAACTCTGATATGATTGTGCCAACGGATTCTGATGCTCTACACCACAACATTGTGTTACTCGTCCTTTCACGCATGAACACCATTAAAACTCGTAATCTCTCACTCTGTCGATGTGCACCAGTCTGTGTCTTGCTCCAACAATGTATACACCTGACTTCACCACTCTTATTAAATCAATACATGCCATTTCTTTCATTAGACATGAAATGTTGATCAAATCAGTAATGTAACAGTTGTGTTTATCAAATTAACATTTCAGATTGATTTATGAAGAGGTTAAATATTGATTTCTTATTATTCACTTCTTTCCTTTGTACTCACTCTCTTGGTATTTGCTTTCAAAGCAGTGCTTTTCTTTTTCGATATTCACATAATTCTCTTATTTTTATTATTATTTTTATTATTATTATTCTCTGTTCTGAATAATATACTTATTCATTTAGGCTCAACAATCCAGAGCAATGGAGAGTGTGGAAAAGAGGTGAAGAAGCGTGTGCAGGCAGGCTGGAATGGTTGGAGAAAAGTATCCGGTGTGATGTGCGATAGGAGAGTGTCTGCAAGAATGAAGGGAAAAGTGTACAAGATGGTGGTGAGGCCAGCGATGTTGTATGGCTTAGAAACAGTGGCGCTGAGGAAAAGGCAGGAGGCAGAGCTGGAGGTAGCGGAGATGAAAATGTTGAGGTTCTCCCTGGGAGTAACGAGGATGGATAGGATCAGAAATGAGTACATCAGAGGGACAGCCCACGTAAGATGTTTTGGAGACAAAGTCAGAGAGGCTAGATTGAGATGGTTTGGACATGTACAGAGGAGGGATAGTGAGTATATTGGCAGTAGGATGCTGAGGTTGGAACTACCAGGCAGAAGGCCTCGAGGAAGACCGAAGAAGAGATTTATGGATGTGGTGAAGGAAGACATGAAGGTCGTTGGAGTCAGAAAAGAAGATGCGGAGGACAGGGTGAGGTGGAGGCGGATGATTTGCTGTGGCGACCCCTGAAGGGAGCAGCCGAAAGTAAAAGAAGATTCAGATATTATTATAGTTGTATTTAATACCATTCTACACTCCTGTTGTTTTTATTGGTACAGATATGTGAAGTGCATGCTGTAGTCTTCATCATCATCACCATCATCACCCTCTGTTTAATCCGGGGTCGGGTCATGGGGACAGCAGACTAAGCAATGAGGTCCAGATGTCCCTCTCCCCAGCCACTTCCTCCAGCTCTTCTGAGGGAACATTTGAGGCACTCCCAGACCAACTGAGAGACAAAATTCCTCCAGTGAATTCTAGGTCAACCGTGTGATCGCTTGCCGGTTAGACATGACTGAAACACCACACCAGGCAGGCATTTTAACCAGATGTCCGAGCCACCCCGACTGGCTCCTCACAATGCGGAGGAGCAGTGGTTCTACTCCAATCTCCTCCCGGGCAGCTGAAGTTATCTTTAAGGGAAAGATCCACCACCTTGCAAAGGAATCCCATTTCAGCTGCTTGTATCCACAATCTTGTTCTTTCGATGACTATCCAAAGCTTGTGACCATAGGTGAGGGTCGGAACGTATATCAACTGATAAATTGAGAGTTTTGACTTGTGACTCAGCTTCCTCTTCACCACAATGGACACAAAAGCTTCGCTTTTCAGCAGAGGCTCCAGTGGTCTGCCTGTTGATGCTGCTCCATCCTTCCCTCACTCATGAACAAGCTACGAAATTCTTTTCATAAATTTTATAAACAGAATCGGTAACAAAGGACAGCCTTTGTGGACTCCCACTATTAGCAAAAATGAATTCAACCTGTTGTTACTGATGCAGACCAAGCTCTCTTCCAGCTTTGTCTCAGAGTTGAGGGATACCATCATTTACCTGTTTAACCGTGTCCACCCACCTGGACCAGCTGGTGAGTACGATCATTTTAATTTTTTTCTTTGATTTTTTTCAGTGCAGCGATGCAGGTGGACAACCTGACCGGAAAAATCACAGTATGTGCACCTACAGCACTACATTCTGGATGCTGTAGTCAGTTATTCTCTATCTCTATGTTGTTGCATGCTGGAGCAGCAGGTTGAGGGTTGCAGACACAAACAGACTGAACAAACATATCCACAAGACCAGTAACATTGTAGAGATGGAGCTGGACTCTGACAGTAGTGTTGAAGAGGCAAATATTATTCAAATAAAGATAATACTGACCACACTGTTTACAGGAGCACTCTCAGTGAAAACATATATATATATATGTATATATATATATATATATATATATATATATATATATATATATATATATATATATATATGTATATATATGTGAGTGCGAGTGAAAAGAAGAAGTGGGCTCGTGGCATGCAGTTGAGTGATATCGCAACGGAATATGGCCGAAACCCGTCTACCATTGGTATGATATTGAAGCAGGAGGCCTTAAAACGTACACTTTTATAATTTTTAAAGGGTTTAAGGGGTAGTATTGGGGGCCTTGGAACGAATCAAGCCTTTTACATGTAAACTGCTGTTAAGCCTGGGGTGTGTGTGTAGGACCCACAGATGCAGGAGACCAAAAGAAGGTTCAAACGATTTATTAAACATTAGGGATAGTAAATTACGGGAATACCAAGTCAAGGGGACTGGTTGAGCACGAAGCAAGGACCAGGGATCAATGAGAAAGCCGAGGAGCAGAATCACAGGGAAAACAATCTTCTGACATCGGAGGAAAGCGCACCGCTCCCATTTATAGCTGGCTGCTTGCTGATTGCAGATAGGGACCAGTTGCGCTCTGCTTGGAACTCGCCTACCGGCAACCGCCACGCCCCTTGCCAGCGCCTGCAATGATTAAAGAAGAGTTAATTCTGCCAGCCAGCACAGACCATAACAACTGCGGCTCAACTTGTGAAAAAATCATGTTATGAAACCATTCTGGAACGGATTAATTTCGTAAGGTAAAGTAACACTGTATATATACTGTGTGTGTATGTGTGTATGTATGTGTGTATATATGTCGCCACCCTATGATGGTGGAGGGTTTTGCATGTCCTAATGATCCAATAGAGCTATGTTGTTGGGGGTATTATGCCCCTGGTAGGGTCGCCCAAGGCAAACAGGTCCTATGTGAAGGTTCAGATGAAGCATGGGTCAAAAGACCTCTATGAAGAAACAACAAAACAAGAACAGTGTCCCTTGCCCAGACATGGGTCACCGGGGTACACCCTGGAGTGAGGCCTAGGGGCGGGCCGGTTGATCAACTTCCGGTTGATCATTCGTGCATGTAATATGATACATGGTGTTTTACTTCTGGGTACAGAACTCACAGATTATCTTCATTCACGGGAGGGGCTGGAACCGAACCCCCACAAATATCGAGGGCCTACAGTACTCAGACTCACCTCAATGCATATCTTTGGCTCTGGAACCACCTATCTTGAGAAGGGCTGGACATTATTCCATTCTGGAGATGCTCATGGTGTGAGGCATCAAGTCGGTGTGGGCATCCTTATTGCCCCGTCTTGGTGCCCACACCTAGGTTGCAGTTTGATGATCAACTTTGTAGTCGTGTCACCGGACTTGTGGCACATGTTCTGAACACTCAGGTGAAGATTGAAGCCGCGCTGTCAATTAATCACCCCCGAGTGGTGAGCTGGCTCCGATGGTAGGGGAGACCATCCTCCAGACCTGGCAGGCCCAAACGTGGAGTTAGGGTCTCCTGGGAACGTTTTGCACAGTTTTTATCTCCCACCTCAGACAGAGCTACAACCAGGTCCTGAAGGAGGAAGGTGAAATGGAATTTGAATGGACCTTGTCCAGCTGAAAAAAGAGGCCTATCGGGTCTTATTGGCCTGTGGGACTCCCGAAGCAGCAGACAGGTACTGGCAGGCCAAACGTGCTGCAGCCCAAGCTATCACCGATGCAAAGTCTCTTGCATGGGAAGAGTTCGGTGAGGGCCTGGAAAGCGATTATCGGTTGCCCTCCAAAAGGTTCTGAACCATCATCCGATGCCTCAGGAGAGGGAAGCAGTTCTCCACAAATACTGTTTACAATGGAAGTGGGGAGCTGCTCACCTCGATTGGGGATGTCTTTAGGATGTGAAGGAATACTTTGAGGAACTCCTCAATCCCACCAATACGCCCTCCATGGAGGAGGAAGACTCGGAGAGTTTGGGTGGGGGTCCACCCATCACTAGAACTGAGGTAGTCAAAAGCTGCTTGGTGGTCAGGCTCCGGGGGTGGATGAGATCCGCCCTAAATATCTCAGGGCTCTGGATGTTGTAGGACAGTCATGGTTGTCATGTCTCTGAAACATGGTGTGGTCATCAGGAGCCATACCTCATTATTGGCAAATGGGGGTTGGTAGCCCCCTAATTACCATGGCGTCATACTCCTCAGTCTACCTAGGAAAGTCTATGCCTTGCGACTGGAGAGGAGCAATACTTGAACCTCGAATTCAGGAGTAACAATGTGGTTTTTTTATCTGGCCGCAGCACTCTTGACCAACTCTATACACTCTACTACAGGATCCTGGAAGGGCATGGGAGTTTACCAAATCTGTCTACATGTGTGTTGTGGATTTCTAGAAGGCTTTTGACCATGTCCCTTGGGTTACTTGTGGGTTGTGCTCTGGGAGTATGGTGCTCCGGACCCATTGCTATGGGCTCGGGCCATTTGGTCGATGTATCCCTGGAGCCAGAGCTTAGACCACATTGAAAACAACAGGTTGAATTCGTTTTTGGTGAGGGTTGGAGTTCGCCAAGGCTGTCCTTTGTCACTGATTCTGTTCATAATTTTTATGGACAGAATTTCTAGGCGCTGTTGAGGCATTAATCAGATCTTTCCTCTGCTTATATATATATATATATATATATATATATATATTATATATATTATATATATATATATACACACACACACACAGTCACTCTTTGATTTACGACCTAGATCGGTTCTGACCAACCAGGCGTGAGTCGGATATTTAACACAACGAAACTGAAACCACCCAGCACTCGCTATGAATTCATTTGAAGCATATTCTTCACCTGCATGTTCTTTCAACATGAAATAAACTTGTAGCCTTACTTTGCACTGCTTGCAACATCACTTTCACATTTCGTTGCCTGTTATCTTCCAAGTACGTGTATAGCAACTTTTCCATCTCTGCAATCGGTCCTTCATGTTGTTTTTTGATGATAGTTGACTTAATCAAGGCTGCTACTTTCACTGTTTCTTTAATGCAGTCCTTGTCCTTCAAAATAATAGACACCGTGGAGTGGGAGAGATTGAAATTTCATTTTCGTGTTTGTCTCCAACGACAGTGCCTTCGTTGCTTTCTTGGTAGAATTGCCATCTGATGAATCGGACTTCCTCTTGGGAGCCATGGTAACAGTGTACAGTAAATGAATGTAAAATTGTACTGTAAAAGAGATGTTACTGCGACTGTATCTAGTCACTGAGTATAGTGGTAGAATGCTGTGAATGTGAGATGATGGGATGCTGTGCTGCCACAACTTTCTTATGCACTGTGGAAGATATACAGTAAACTCATAATAGGCATCTGCTAGATGTGGTTGTAAGTATGGGTGGTCGTAACTCGTGTATGTAGTAACTTGGATAGTGAGTGTGTGTGTATGTGTTGTGTGTATAGTTGGATGTCTCTTCTGAAGAAATAAGACTTTGTCCTGAAGAAACGACAATTTCCTCTGAAGTGCCTGAATAATCATCTGAACATGTTTCATACATGTTTAATACATGTTTAATAATGGTTAGTATCGTTTGGTTTGGTTAATAAAAAATTGGTTACTAAAAATGTTTAATGAAGGTTTAATTAATAAATATGTTAATAAAATGGTTTAATATGTCAATAAAATGTTAAAATGGTTTAATAAATAATTATCCTTTACTTTTAACACATATTTCATACATATTTCATCCAAAATTGGTGTACTTTTATAATTTTTAAAGGGTTTATGGGGTAGTATTGGGGGCCTTGGAACGAATCACACATTTTACATGTAAAATGCGGTTCAATTTACGAAAAATCCAGGTTCTGAAAAAGGCTCTGGATCGGATTAATTTCGTAAGGTGAGGTACCACTGTGTGTGTGTGTGTGTGTGTGTGTGTGTGTGTGTGTGTGATATATATATATATATAATGTGTGTATGTATGTATGTATATGGGTAATGTGTGTGTGTGTGTGTGTGTGTGTGAGTGTGTGTATTTACTCAGTGAACCTTACCACAGCCAGGGGAAATATATCAATAGTTCAGAAAAAACAAACATTAAGATGGTTGAAGGATCACCGTCTTTTCTATACAGTCGGCCCCCTACTTACGAAATTAGTCCATTCCAGAGCCTTTTTCGTAATGTGGAGGTTTCGTAATTAGTGGTGTATTTTACATGTAAAACGCCTGATTCGTCCCAAGGCTCCCAAGACTACCCCATAAAGCCTTTAAATATGATAAAAGTATACCAATTTTGAATGAAATATGTATTAAAAGTAAAAGAAAATTATTTATTAAACCATTTAAACATTTTAACATATTTATTAATTAAACCATTATTAAACATTTTTTATTAACACACACACACACACACACACACACACACACACACAACTCTCTCTCTCTCTCACACACACACACACACACACAAATGTGCGTGCGCACACACACACACACACACAACTGTCTCTCTCTATCTCTCTCTCTCTCTCTCTCTCTCTCTGACACACACACACACACAAAATGCAGTACACATTAAATGTTTATTGTGGCGCGCGCCGTTGAATGCGGGCTCCGCCCACATGCAGGACGCTGGAGCGTTTTAAGACAGGAATTCAAAGCGCATTCCCTGCTTGACAGATTGGAGATCCCAACTCAACTTTAACTTGATTCCTTGAGGGATCAGAGGTCCAGATGAGCCGTGTTTTGCTCAAATTCAGAAGAGCATGCCACATTTATTAAACATTTACTGAATTAAACTGCAATGTGCTCTTGAAAGAGAGTCAAGCCTCCTTTCATCTCTGACTGACTCTGTAGGCAGTCTCTTTCTCTCTCTCACACACACACACACACACACACACACACATATACACACACTCTCTCTCTCTCTCTCTAACGCAACACGCAGCTGACGGAACAATTCTATTTAAATGTTTAAATGGATGGGATGTTGTATTTAAAACAGAATTACAGTACCTGTTTGAAAGATCAGAGGTCCTAGTTCAATATTAACTTGCTTCCTTGCGAGATCATAGGTCCTACTGCATGGAGCACTTTGCTCATGCTTCTGCTTCAATATCGTGCCGAAATGATCACCTAGATCACTGTATTTCCGCTTTAAGGTCTCCTTCTGCTTCAATATCGTCCCGATTGTAGAGGGCTTTCGGCGATAACGAAATATAGCACTGCAATGATCTCAAAACAAGTCAACAGTCAACTCTCCTTCACGCGTGTGACAAACAGGAAGTATGGGTACAGGAACTATGGGTCAGACTTGGGCAAAATTCAGAATTTCAGAATTCAATTCAATTCAGGAAGTGAATTTGAATTGAATTTGAGTTGGCTCCACCCCCACAGGATATGGAATTGAATATGAATTGGAATTACAGGAAGTAGAATTTCAAACTCATTGCAATTCAGAGAAATGAAGCAATTCAGTGAGAATGTGATACCTAGCATGTATTTTTCTCACAGATTGAAATAATTGTAATCTGAAACACAATAAATACAATACAGAGACTGTTATTAAGCATACATTCTTATATTGAAAAGCAATGTTTCCATTTTAAAGTCATCAAATGACACAAAGATGTGATGAATGCAATTGTTATTTTATTTATTTTACAGGGTAACACAGTTGCGTTTGATGATCATCAGCTCTTCAAACGTTTTATCATTGAGGCGGCATTGCTCTGGTCGGAATATCTTTCCACCAACACTAAATATCTTCTCAACAGGTGCAGAGGAAGCAGGTATGGGCAGATATTTACAGCAAGATTTGGGAGGCGATTTTGGTTTTCTTTCCAGTACAACAAAGGGTTGGTACCCTCTGCCAAACACTCAAGTAAACTGGGAGCTCATGAGGGGTTGCATCAATTGGCACAGAAGTTGTTTGGGTATCCATGGAGGAAAAGAGTCTGGGACGTTTGTATGGTTGGATATTAATGGCAGAAGTAGTTTCTGGACGTATGGAATCAACTTTTGCAGCGAGGAGGTTTCTGATTGTGTTCTGTTCTTCACCGTTACACCAGTCTAGCTTAAATCTTGGATCAAGAGTTGCAGCCATCTGGAAGCACTCCATATCTTCAAATTTTAGAAGTCGCCTCTCGAGTGCAGTTCGTACGGTGGACAGAAACTTCTTGTTCCCAGTCATTTTGACATCTTTAATGGCATGTCACAGTCCTCTCACACAAGGAATGACATAGCTTGATGTTACAGCTTTCTCTGCCTGACAGCGGTCTGTGACCTCCTCAAAGGGTTCTAAAACCTCACAAAGTCCCTGAATGATTTTGAGTTCGTATGGTGATAGCTGAATTGGGCAGTAGCGCTCAGCAAGGACATCATTTGGAACTTTAAGAACTGACCTAAGCATCTTCAATTGGCTATTCTAGCATGTGACGATGGCAGGTTCAAGTTTGTTCATTCCCTCCAGGGCCTCTGCAACATGAGTGGATTTGTGACAAAATGCAACTAGCTTCTGAACCTTGCCTAGGAGGCTTTTTATGACGGCAGCATCATCCAAAGCGTCACGCAGTACCAGTTGAAGAGTGTGGGTAAAACATGGTAGTCTCTCAGGTGGAAAGTACATCATTTGCTCATCTACATTGACCACCTCTACACTGGCATCATCAGCCTCCTCATCTTCTCCATCACTCCCACTGTCGCTCACATGCACGAGTGGAAAAAGAGTGAAGGCCTTTATCATGTTGGAGGCATTGTCCGTTATGATGAACGACACTTTGCTCTGAATGTTGTAACTGCACAGTACTTGGTCATAAACCTGGCAAATATTTTCCGCCGTGTGTCTACCTTTAAAACGCTGACAGCTCAGCATCACACTCTGCAGGTTGTAATCATGCATGAAATCGCCAGTCATTCCTAAAAATGACCTCATTGATCTGTTAGACCATAAGTCAATTGTTAGGCAAATATGGCCAGCATTTGTCATGGCATTTGTCAGATGGTCTTTTACAGCTTTTGCACACTGTGGTATGAGGCTATCTCGAGAGCTTTTCGATTAGGAACTGTAAATGCTGGTTGTGCAAGCTGGAACATGCCAATGAAGTCCTTATGTTCAACTGTAGAGAGGGGAAGGAGGCCATTGTAAATCAGACCAACAATGCTATCTGCTATCTGTCAGAGCCATTTGATTTGTATTGGTTGAGGACCACTTAGATGTTGATGGTTGGTCTTGATGTGTTTGACTGCCACTGCTGGATGCAGACCCCATCTCCAAGACTGCAGGGTGTTTCTTCTGTAAGCAGAAAAGCCAATCAATGTTTAAGACTTTTCATTCTTTTGATCTGTACATTATGTACAATTCTGTGTAATCTGCACAATTGTATCTATATACTGTCTATTGTAATCTGTACACAGATATGGTTGAATTCAAAATTGTTAGCCCCTCTTGTGAAATTGAACATAATTCTTGATTTCTCCATGAAAATGACCATTGACAACAAATGTTTGTTATTCTAGAAACAGATGCACTATAAAGTCATTGTCCAAAAAGTTTAATTTGGATATTTTATTGTCACACTGAGTTTTAACAAAAAAATAGCAAAAATGAGACGTTCTAAATTATTAGCCCCCGGCACAGGTCTCCTGAGGAATTTTGGCCCATTCCTCCTTTGCAAACTGTTCCAACTGGCCCAAATTGCATGTTTTTTGTGCATGGACATTCTTTTTCAGCACTTGCCACAGGTTTTCTATGGGATTGAGATCTGGGGTCTGTGTGGGCCACTCTATAGCATTTGTCTTGGCATCCTTGAGGTATTACTTGACTACTTTAGATGTATGCTTCAGGTCATAATCTTGCTGGAAGACCCAATGACGACCTCAGTATGAAGTATGAGCAGACTTCTGCATGTTTTCCTTCAGAATTCCAAGGTAGTCTTCTTTTTTCATGGTGCCATGCACCCAAACTCAGTGTGACAATAAACTAGCCTAATGAAACTTGTTGGACAATGTCTTTATAGTGCATTTGTTTCTAGAATAACAAACATTTGTTGTCAATGGTCATTTTCATGGAGAAATCAAGAATTATGTTCAATTTCACAAGGGGGGGAGGCTAATAATTTTGAATTCAACTGTATTTTCATATATAGGGCCTATATGTATAGTGCCATCTGTTGATCATACTAATTTAAACTTCTTTCCCCCATTCTCCTGAGTACATTCTGCTCACATAACTTATTTGTATATAGGCTGCACACAATGGTTGCCATGATTATCCATACATACATACATACATACATTAAAAATTACAAAGCTGTTACTTTACCTGGAGGTGTCCTTTGAAATTTGAGGTTGCCTTTGTGGAACCACAGACCAGAGTATTACAGTGATTGCAGATTGCTTTATGGTTTCCATTTGTTGTGGGAATTGACTCACCAAAATGAATGAGCACAGATGTACTTTTAGTTGTGTTGTCATTTTGCATATTGCTGTAATAAGAAAACTCAAAAATACAAGCCAGCTACTGTAAGAGTCTATCCTGAACAAAATGTCCGAAATGTTTGGACAACCACTTTGAAGACTAGGATAAAGTAAAGCATTTTGGGAAATGAAGTCTTGTTTTTTTCTAATTTTAGCCCATTTCAATGTTTATCATTTTAAGGATCAGTTTTATGAATATGTATATATTTGTAGTGTAGGTTGGAGAAAAGTGTCCGGTGTGATGTGCGATAGGAAGGTATGGGCAAGAATGAAAGGAAAAGTGTACAAGACGGGATTGAGGCCAGCAATGTTGTATGGTTTAGAAACAGCGGCCCTGCGGAAAAGACAGGAGGCAGAGCTGGAGGTAGCAGAGATGAAAATATTGAGGTTCTCTTTGGGAGTAACGAGGATGGATAGGCTCAGAAATGAGTACATCAGAGATACAGCACATGTAAGAGGTTTTGGAGACAAGGTCAGAGAGGCTAGATTGAGATGGTTTAGACATGTACAGAGGAGAGATAGTGAGTATATTGGTAGTAGGATGCTGAGGTTGGAACTACCAGGCAGAAGGTCTATAGGAAGACCAAAGAGAAGATTTATGGATGTGGTGAAGGAGGACATGAAGGTAAGTTGGAGTAAGAGTAGAAAATAGAGAGGATAGGGTGAGATGGAGACGGATGGTTTGCTGTGGCGACCCCTGAAGGGAAAAGCCGAAAGGAAAAGAAGAAGATATATTTGTAGTGATAAATTGTGGTACAAATGAGCCTATTTTCTGTTAACAAATATAAAATTGTGCTATGGACATAAGGTAAGGCCCTATATTAATACAATGTATGAATTAAATACATTTTGCAATCATATAAGTCTGTACAGAATCATTGTTAACTGTACTTTCATTATGATGAATTTCTCTGAATTTCATGGAATTACAATTCTACTTCCTGCAATTCGAATTTGAATTGCAGTTCTATTTCCTGTTTTGAATTTCAATTCAAATTCATATTGAAATTCAATAATTGAATTGGAATTTGGGGGTCATTCTCAATTCAATTCTGAATTTTGCCCAAGTCTGGTATGGGTACTGTTTGGCTGTCTCCTGGCCAATGGGAGGCCAGCGGGGCAGGATGTTGGGAGACAGCCAATGAGAGAGCAACTCGCGCATCGTGTGAAATTTTGATTGGCGTGTTTGAAGTTTGAATGGCGCGTTTGGCGCTTTTCATAAGAGGGGATTGTTTTCGTATATAGAGGACGAAAACTTAGAAAAATGTTTTTCGTAACCTGGAGTTTTCGTACCCAGAGGGTTTTGTAAGTAAGGGGCCGACTGTACTTTGGATTCTTTTCCATCCCTAGTGTTTGCACAGAAGGAGAGATAGGGCCTTCTGAGATTATTGTTCTTTTGGCAGGGCTTCATAGTTAAGAACTTTTGGCGTATATTCATTCATTCATTTTCTAACTGCTTAATCTTAATTAGGGTTGTGGGAAGGCATGTGCTCATCTCAGCTGACTCTGAGCGAAGGTAGTGTATACTCTGGACATCTCGCCAGGCCATCTCAGTGCAAAAACTCACTGACAGCAATGTAGCCTACTCTTGATGAAAGTCAGCAATGGTTCTTTTATATGCCTCACACCATCGATGGTGAGAGACATGGCCTGGTTTTGGTAACCCAGTTAGCTGCACTTGGTGGACAGTGACAACCCGTTGAGAGTGGTGCTTGAACTTGGGATCAGTGATCCAGCACCTTACCACCAGGCCGCCACTACCCCAGGAACAGTATAGTAAGGCCATATTTGAGAAGAAGATGGAAAAATTAAGATTGAAAAAAATTGAGATTATTGTGCATGTATATAACTGTGTCATGCATATCCTGCAGGATTTTTCGGTGTACGTTCATGCTTAAAACTGAATCTGTTGGCTTCTGATCTGGTGGCCGGGAAGACCACTGAAGAACATTGAAATTATCTAAATTATCAGTCTGGGAGTCGCTGTTAAAAGGTCACAAATTGTGGTCACAAAGGGATACACATATTGAGGAACAATACTCAGACAGTATATGCTATGCCATTCAAGTGATGATGATTAGTATCAAAAGGCCCAAGGTGTGCCAAGTAAACATTCCCCTTACCATTATATAACCTCTATTAACCCGAACTGGTGGCTCAAGGTATATCGGGCCCAAACTGACCAGCTTTATAAGTGTTATTGCACATCCTCTCCACTAGGTAGCAGTGGTGCTCTCACTGTGACACTCGTAAGTCGAGGTAGCACTGTAATTGCTTTTATTTCCATATACACAAATGCATTGGAAACACTACACATTCTATTCCAAATCAAAGCATGAAGAAAAATCTATAAAATGTTGCACTATTCCTTTAAATAAATTGAAGAAAAGTGAATATTAGTCTGTTCAAAAATATGTCAGTGTCTGCATTCTTTGTTATAATCCGAAATATTCACTATACAAACTGAAAAATGTTGTAAGATTTTGTTTTCCTTTGAATTAGTGAACTAATGTTTAGTTGCATAAACACTGTTTCTCAAGACTGCTGTATAATTCTGTTGCATGGGGTCAACCAACTTCTGGCACCTGTGAACAAGTTTTTCAGACCAGGACACTTGAATGACGTTCTACAGTTCTTCTGTATTTCTTAGTTTTGTCTCAGAAACTGCATTTTTAATGTCACTCCACAAGTTATGTTTTGGATTATGGTCCGGGGCTCGGGTCGGCCGCTCCATAACGATAATCCTGTTTGACTGGAACCAAGATATTGCCCATTTACTGGTGTATTTGGGGTCGTTGACCTGATGGAATACCCATTTCAAGGGCATTTCCTCTTCATCATAAGGCAGCATGACGTCTTCAAATATTGTAGTGAATTCAAAATGATCCATTATCCCTGGTATGCAATAAATAGGTCCAACACCATAGTATGAGAAATATCACCATATCATGATTATTGCACCATCAGACTTCACTGTCTTCACAGTGCACTCTGGCTTGAATTCAGTGTTTGGCATTGTCTGGCAAACTGCCTCCGGCCACCAGACTCAAAATGAACAATCTTAATTTCAATAAATCCACAAAATGGTGCTTATTTGTCTTTAGGCCAGTCAATGTGTCCTTTGGCAAATTGTAACATATTCAGCATGTCTTTTTTGAACAGTGGGACTTTGTAGGGGCTTCTTGGCTTCACATAGGCATCTTCTGATTGTAATTGGACTCGCAGGTAATTTCCGACCTTTAATCTTCCTGGAGCTGATTGTTGACCGAGTTGTTGCCATTTTGGCGATTCTTCAATCCATTTGAATGGTAGTATTTCAACATCTTTCATGTTTTGGTTGGTATTTTCAAAACTATTTGGGGTCATTTTAGCTGAGCAGCCTTTCATTTTCTGCACTTTTTTAATACCCCCCCCCAATCAACTTTATAATCAATGTACGCTGTTCTTCTGAACAATGTCTGGAACGACCCATTTTCCTCAGAATTTCAGACAGAAATGCTCTGTAATCAGAATGTACATTTGCTGCCGTCCTTCCTTTAATAAGGAATGAATGACGTCACTCATCCAACTCCACACTGCTATTATTTTGAACATGCCCCTTTCAATTAGTGATTAAATTGCACAATATTTACTACTTTGTACCCTGTTGTCATGCAGACTTCACAACCCTGAACCTAAACAACATTCTTTTTGTATAGTTGTCTATGCTAAAAACAGAATGTCGTTGACCCGTCAACTCTGAATTCATTATTTCTAGTGGAAATACCTAAACGTTCCTCTTTTTTATACTTATGTTGCACAGAAGTTAATTTGACTTGAGTTCTGGTATATTCTGTCTTTCCCTCAATTTCTCACACCTGTGTTGCTCACTGCATAAGTGTCACTAGACTCTAATTAGACAGGGAGTCTGTTCAGGTGTAAAAGTTGCCCAAAGTGACACAGACAGAGTGAGCTGTCACTACTGACTAATGTCCATAAATGCTCTCATGGGAGCAGTGTGAATAACTCAATGCACATTTGGGGATCTCAGTGAGAGGATGTGTATGAAGATGTGTGCAGACTGTCATTGGAGAATGACAGAAACAACCTGTACTCTAGGCTGCATTGGACGGTCTTTGATTTAACATCACATGAAGGTAAGCTCTCATAAATATGGTCTGGACATGGAAGTTTTAAATAAATCTGACATTCAAAGAAATCTCTAATTGTTTGTGTGAGGTATCCAGTGTTTTTATCTCGTGTTTCTTTTACAGCCACGTGAAAAAAAAAAAAAATACCCGTAGAGTGCGTTCCGCGCCTTTCCGCCATGATCCTTGCATTCCGCGCTCCAGTGAAATGGGGGTATTACATTCCTTAACACAGTTCTTTTACAAACTTGAATTTTTTTTTTTTTTTAATCATTTATTTAAGAAAAACATAAACAGGTCTGTGGGGAGAGATAAAGGCACCCTTAGCCTCAGAAGCAAGTATTGTTTCTGTTAGTTGAAATAACATTTTTCATTTTTTTTTTTTTAAACAAAACAATTTAATAGGCTTCAGAGCCGGACTTTGGTTTGGCCATTGCATAATACCATTAATTCTTTACCATTAAACACTCATTGGTTAATTTGCTCATGTGCTTGGGGTCATTATCCTCATAAAGGCTCCACCTCTGGTGCAATTCAAAATTTTGGATAAATTGCCTCAAATTATCGTCAAGCCCACTGTATATTCATTCATTTTCTAAGCTGTGTAATGCTAACATACCAATACCAAGGTGTATGTGTTAAAGATTATGTGTTTGTTGGACCTGCGATATGATCTAGCGAGCTGTTCAAGGAGTAGTCACCTTCAGTACTCTGGTTTCCTCCCACAGTCCAAATCCATGCACATCAGGCTAACTGGCTATTCCAAATTGCTTGTTGGTGTGAGGGTGAATGGTTGTGTATATGTTTGCTCTGTGATGGTCTAGTGCGCTGTTCAGGTTGAACACACACGATTTTGGCCGAGATAAGTTCAAGCTTCACTGCGACCCTAATAGAAGTCAGCAATTCGGCAAATGAATGAGAGTGAGTAATTCTTTTATTTATTTATAAAAATGGCAATTTTTTTTTAATGTGTCATTTCTTGGAGTCTTTCAACTTGTATGAGATGTGTTATATGTAATTGCTGCATCATACGTCTTCTCTGATAAAAACTATTTTCCTTATCATATTTTTACTGTCAAAATTTACCAGCCATTTATAAATCTGCCTACAGCTTAATCATACTAAGGTCATACCTATCTTAGCCGATGGGCAGTGTTTACCCTGAACTGCTTGCCAGACCATTGTAGGACCTACACTCACACAAACAACCATTCCCACTCACACCTACAGGCAATTTGGAACAGGCAGTTTTCCTAATGTGCCTATCTATGTACTGTGGGGATGTAACTGGAGTACCCGGAGGAAACCCATACAAGCATGGGAGAACATGCAAACTCCATACAGACACCCAAAACCTTGACTCCAACCTTGGAACTTCTTGCTCTGAGGCGAATGTTGTAATCACTACACCAGTGTGCTGGCACATTTCTGAAACTGCATTTTGCAAATTTCCTGCATGCACCATTTTTTGCGCATGTTCAGCACGCTGTTTTGAGTTCAATGCATTTTGGTCTCTCTGGCTGGAATGGCTGAAGGCTTTGAGAAATGATGAGATTGCTTTAAATTTGTCAACAATGAATGTATTTTTTTCAAGTGAAATAATTTTTAAGGAGCATTATTATCAAGTCCTCCAGTAAAAAAAAAAAAAAAAACTAAGGTGGATGAAATTCACAGTGCTGTCTTATGTCTCTGCTACACAGCAAAGCAGAAAGTAAAAGGGCCTTCGTACAAGAGGGGAAAATCCACCCAGCATTCAGAAAAATAATTTGAATTGTTTTAATAATGTGCCCTCCAGTGAAATTATAGCAAGTACTAAATCTGTCACAGTGTTGTATAATAAGGAACACTGCAAATGATTTAAAAAGTACGTTGCTTGGAAATGTGATTATTTTTCATGATTCTCATACAAGTTGTTTGAACAAAACGTATAATTTGATGTTTTCAGTAAATAAAATTATTTATGCCAGGAACAAAGACAGTGTTTATTGCACATCTTTAACTAACAGATTTAGTTTGGGTGCATGGTTGTACAGTATGATGTACAGTATGAAAACAAAAATTAATTTAGCAAGGTAAATGCATTAAATAAAAAGGTTTATAGCCCCAGTATCATGGGGAAATGGAGCTTCTTGTAAGGACCTCCTCACTTAGAGGTTGATTGGAATGTATACTGACAGTAATTAAAAACATTGAGAGAGAAGTTTCTGTATATCTGAACTTGTAGGTGGAGTTGGGATAATGACCTGTGGTTTTTTTGATAACGGCACCCGGGCACTTGAGAAAATGATGTAATTTTTTGCATACTTCATTGCACATGTGTGGGTCACTGCAAAAGTGAACCAAATGCAGTTTGAGCAAAACACAATGTGTATATTCACAATTTGAGGAGTGGTTTGGAAAGCCTATATTAAGGCTCAAAAATGTCCACTACTGTTAGTCGAGTGCACGTCATAATGCAATGTCTAGCCCATGAACAACATCTCCGGGTAATAGGTGTGGTGCAGCTCGGGTTGAGCTACAGTGAAGAATTGAGAAGTATGGGCTGTACACAACCCACAATAAGAAATTTGATTGATTGCCACAACATTACAGGGTCAATTGATGACAGGCCACGTCCACGGTGACGACTCCTGAACAGGGTCATTATATCTGGTTGTAGCACCTGCGGGACCAATTTTGCTATGCCGTATCACCCTAAATCACCACCTGTATCAACGCAAATGGAGACCATGGCCAATATGTACTGTGACTAATTTTAGTGGTGCCATTTACCAAATTTTCAGGACTATAAATCACACTTTTTTCATAGTTTGGCAGAGGGTGCGACTTGTACTCCAGAGCGACTTATATGTGAAATTATTACATATAACTCTGTTCCTCATAATAATAACAAACATAATTTCACATGTTGGTTATTTTCACACTCACAAACACAAGAAAGCAAGTCTAGGCTTGTGTACCTCAACCAATAGGTGAGTCTCCAGTTCCAGTGTCCTCGTGCTGATTCAAAGTGTGGTACTCTACAGCAAAGACTCTCCGTCAGATCCTTTCTCTGAGGACTGGCAGCTTCAGGGCATCTACAGTGGGAATCCCTAATCGTGAGCTAAAAGCTTGATGACCACAGCTAAAGGAATAAGTTCGCACATAGATGCTTGAGCAATAATGCTTTGGGGAGGGGCTTAAAAACAATGCAGTTGTGTTTCCATGCCCAAGTAATTGCCAAGGAGATGGCTATAAATTACTTTTCAGGAGAGCTGTCTTGGTGTTACCACTTCATGCAATGCAACCCCCTCCCTATCAGAGCAATAATCACAACGTCACAAAAACTTCCAGCAGATTTCCAAGCCGAGGTAAACAGTTTCTGTGCGTTTGTTGAAGAGTAAGTAACTGTGCATGTGACATGGGATCATTTTGTTTGCATGGACGAGATCAAATTTAATAATAAATTCCCCCAAAATGCGACTTGTAGTCCAGTTAGACTTATGTGTTTTTTCTTCTTTATTATGCCTTTTTTTTGGCCATTTCGAGTTGTATTCTGGAGAGATGTATACTGTAGTCCAGAAAACACAGTAGTTTGGTTGTTTTTGGTGTATATAATTTAATTTTTGAGATGTTTATTTGTTTTCTTTTAAGCCAACATGCTAAGGAAATTATACAGATTGCCAAAATCCAGTTTGTTGAAAATTATGGTCTCAAAGTTTTTAATGACCATCAGTAGTAGTATTCTCTCACATGACTGTAACTTTAATAGTTACACTGGTGCAAATAAGAGGAGGGTTCGTGAAATACTCAATACTCATTTTTGACAAGATTATAAATAGACTAAGTATAAATGCATTCCCTTAGACAGACCTTGCTGCACTCTCTGCATCTATAATCCATTTCATATTTTATATTTATCTTTTTAGGATACAGCAAATAATCTTTGAAATAAGAAAATGTAATAAAGGATGGCAGCAAAGCAAAAAAAAAAAAATGCTCCGTATTATTTATTTAATTCTCAAGCCAAATCATTCTGTGCAAAATAGTAAGTATTAAAAGGAGAAACATTTATGTATTTCTGCTAGAAATGAATGCAGAGTTGACAGGTTAATCTTCTTTTCTTTTCGGCTGATCCCTTCAGGAGTCGCCACAGCGAATCATCTGCCTCAATCTCACCCTATCCTCTGCATCTTCTTCTCTTACACCAACTACCTTCATGTCCTCCTTCACCACATCCATAAATCTTCTCTTTGGTCTTCCTGTAGATCAGGGGTCACCAACATGGTGCCCATGGCACCAGGTCGCCCACAAGGATAACATGAGTCGCCCTTGAGCCTGTTCAGGGGTCGGGAACCTATGGCTCGTGACCCAGACGTGGCTCTTTTGAGGACTGCATCTGACTCTCAGATAAATCAGGTGGCCTTTCTTAACAGAATAACTAATAAAATCAAATAAAACAAAAACATAAATAAATCTCACGCATTACAATCTATGCATCTATTTTCAATGCCACTTGTTGTTGTGGCGAGCAGCGGAGAGCCAATCCTTTATGTACTCCAGTGTGTGGGCGGGGCAGATACCTTGAAACTCAAATTTAATTGGATTATATGCAACAGCTTGCTTGAGTTGTTTTTGGGTAAAGAGGTAAATTTCCCTTGTTTTGATCAGTTCATGTGCACAAAGCCAAGCAGAGCAGGCAAGCAAAACACAAATGGACAGAAAGAAAAAACTTCAACCCACAGACCAGCTGATTGCCTTGGGACGCGCTTCCTGTCACATAAACACAGCAGCGTGTGAGTCCTGTCGTATTGACCATGTTCCACATGCGCACACAAGCATTCCTTCTCACACTTGAAAAGCATCAAGACCAACATGCAGTCACGTGTAATAGATGGAAGCCTAAACGCCTGCGTGAAGCTGAACTTCAGCACGTATCAACCAGACTACAAAGCCATCAGCAAAACCATGCAGCAGCAGAAATCGCAATAATAGTAAAAAGTACTTTTCTTATTAATAAATAACTTCGTTATAACAATGTTGTCTAAAATAAATTCAGAGTCGTATTATACTCGAAAATTGTTGGTCTAAGTATTAAAAAATATATTTGGCTCTCAGAGGATTGGATTAAATTTTTTTTGTTTGGTTCTCAGTCAAAAAGGTTACCAACCCCCTACATAGATGAATATCATTAATTTTTAATAACATATAATTAAAGGTAAATTGAGCAAATTTGTTATGTCACAAGGGTGTATCAACCTGGTAGCCCTTCGCATTAATTGGTACCCATGAAGTAGCTCTCAGTTTCAAAAAGGTTGGAGACCCCTGCTCTAGGCCTTCTGCCTGGTAGTTCCAACCTCAGCATCCGACTACCAATATACTCACTATCAATCCTCTGTACATGTCCAAACCATCTCAGTCTAGCCTCTGTGACTTTTTCTCCAAAACTTCTTACATGTGCTGTCACTGTGATATACTCATTCCTAATATTATCCATCCTCGTTACTCCCAAAGAGAACCTCAACATTGTCATCTCTGCCACCTCCAGCTCTGCCTCCTGTCTTTCTCCAAGTGCCACTGTTTCTAAACCATACAACATCGCTGGCCTCAACACAGTCTTGTACACTTTTCCTTTCATTTTTGCCGATACCTTCCTATCACACATCACACCGGACACTTTTCTCCAAATATTCCAACCTGCCTGCACATGCTTCTTCACCTCTTTTCCACACTCTCTATTGCTCTGTATTGTTGAGCCTAAGTACTTAAAATCCTACACCTTCTTTATCTCTGCTCCCTGTAACCTCACCATTCCTCTTAGGTCCTTGTCGTTCACATACATGTATTCTGTCTTACTGAGGCTAACCTTCATTCCTCTTCCTTCCAGGGCATACCTCCACCTCTCTAGATTTTCCTTCACTTGTTCGCTGCTCTCACTACAGATCATAATGTCTTCTGCAAACATCATAGTCCATGGGGAATCTTGTCTAACCTCGTCTGTCAGCCTGTCCATCACCATAGCAAACAAGAAGGGGCTCAGAGCTGACCCTTGATGCAGTCCTACCTCCACCTTGAACTCGTCTGTCACACCTACAGCAGACTTCACCACTGTCTTACATCTCTCATATATGTCCTGCACCACTCGCACATACTTTTCTGCCACTCCAGACTTCCTCATGCAAGACTACAGTTCCTCTCTTGGCACCCTGTCATATGCTTTCTCCAGATCCACAAATTCACAATGCAGTTCCCGCTGTCCTTCTCTGCACTTCTCTATTAACCTTCTCAAAGCAAACACTCCCACTGTGGTGCTTTTTCTTGGCATGAAACCAAACTGTTGTTCACAGATGCTGACCTCTGCTCTTTGTCTAGTTTCCACTATTCTTTCCCATAACTTCATCGTATGGCTCATCAACTTTATCCCTCTGTATTTGCCACAACTTTGCACGTCTCCCTTGTTTTTAAAAATGAGCACAAGCACACTTCTCCGGCATCCTCTCACTCTCTAGTACCTTGTTGAATGTTCTTGTCAGAAAAGCTACTGCTACCTCTCCTAGACACTTCCATACCGCAACAGGTATGTCATCAGGACCAACTGCCTTTCCACTCTTCATCCTCTTCATTGCCCTCCTCACTTCACTCTTACTAATCTTTGCTACTTCCTGGTTCTCAGTGTCACCTCTTCTACTCTTTTCTCTTTCTCATTTTCCTCATTCATCAGCTCTTCAAACTACTCTTTTCATCTTCCCAGCACACTTATGTCAATACATTTCCCACTCTGTCCTTAATCAATCTAACTTGCTGCACACCCTTCTCATCTCTATTTCTCTGCTGTGTCAACCTGTATAAATAATTTTCTCCCTCCTTACTCTCCAACCTAGCATACAAGTTATCATACCCCCTCTGTTTGGCCTTTGACACTGCTACCTTCGCCTTACGCTGTGTCTCCCCATACTCCTGTTTACTCTCTTCGGTCCTCTTTATGTCCCACTCCTGCACTTCCTCATTCCACCACCAAGTCTCTTTGTCTACTTTCCTTCCAGAGGACACAAGTACTCTCCTACCTGTCTCCCTGATCACATTAGCTGTTGTTTTCCAGTCATCTGGAAGCACTTCCTGACCACCCAAAGCCTATTTCAACTCCTCCTTGAAGACAACATGACACACTTCCTTTTTCAGCTTCCACCACTTTGTCTTCTTCTCTGCCTTTGCCTTCTTCATCTTCCTCACCATCAGCGTCATCCTGCATAACACCATCCTATGCTGTTTGGCAATACGCTCACCCACTACTACTTTGCAGTCACTGACTTCCTTCAAATTACGTCGCCTACACAAGATGTAGTCTACCTGTGTGCTTAAACCTCCGCTTTTATAAGTCACCCTATGCTCCTGTCTCTTCTGGAAGATAGTATTCAGTACAGCCATTTCCATCCTTTTTGCAAAATATATCAACATCTGTCCTTCTGTGTTTCTGTCCTGGATACCAAAGCTGCCCATCACTTTCTCGTCCCCTCTGTTTCCTGCACCAACAGGTCCATTGAAGTCTGCACCAATGACCACTCTTTCACCTCTGGGGGTATTCTGCATCACTTCATCTAACTCACTCCAGAATCTCTCCTTCTCTTCTAGCTCACATCCTGCCTGTGGGTCATAAGCACTAACAACATTGAACATCACACCTTCAATTTCTAACTTGAGACTCATCACTCTGTCTGACATTCTTTTCACTTCTAGAACATTCATGACAAACCCCTCCTTCAAGATGACTCTTACTCCATTTCTCTTCCCATCCACACCATGATGAAACAACTTAAACCCTGCTCCCAAACTTGTCGCCTTGCTACCTTTCCACCCGATCTCCTGAACACAGTATGTCCACCTTCCTCCTCTGCATCATGTCAGCCAGGTCTCCACCTTTTCCTTCCATAGTTCCAACATTCAAAGTCCCTACTCTCAGTCCTAGACTGGTGCTTTTCCTCTTCTCTCTCTGCCTATGGACATACCTCCCGCCTCTCTTTCTTCGACGAACAGTAGTCCAATTTCCACCAGCACCCTGTTAGTTAACAGCACTGATGGCGGTCGCTGTTAACCCGGGCCTCGACCGATCCGGTATGTTATTCTTATTTTTGATTCACATTTTTATATGGGGCATTGGTTTTATGTCGGATGCTTTTCCTGACACAACCCTCTGCATTTATCCGGGCTTGCGACCGGCATGAGGAAGAGACACTGCAATGTCCCCCCCCCCCCCCCCCACACACACACACACACACACACACAGCTGCATTAGTTGACAGGTTGATAGCATTCTGTTTTTAACATTTTCATCTTCATCCACTTAATCCGGGGTCAGGTTGTGGGAACAATGAGGTCCAGACGTCCCTCTCCCAGCCACTTCCTACAGCTCTTCCGGTCTTCCGGGGGGGGGGGAATACTAAAGCATTCCCAGACCTGCTGAGAGACATAATCCCTCCAACATGTTCTAGGTTGACCCCAGGGTCTCTTGACAGTTGGACATGCCCAAAACACCACACCAGAGAGGCATTCTAACCAGATACTGAAGCCACCTCAACTGTTCCTCTCAGTGTGGCGAAGCTGCGGTTCTAGTCTGAGCTCACGCAGATGGCTGAGCTTCACATTATTTCTCTAAGGGAGAACCCCGCCACCTGGCAAAGGAAGCTCATTTCAGCCGCTTGCATCCCCAATCCTGTTCTTTTGGTCACTACCCAAAGCTTATGACCATAGGTGAGGGTTGGAATGTAGATTGACATTGCATGATGCTTTGCCTCATGGCTCAGCTTCCTTTACACGACAAATCAGTACAACTCTGCTTTACAGCAGAGACTGCAGAAATCTATCTGTCCATCTCCTGCTCCATTCTTCTCTCACTCTTGAACAAGACCCCGAGATACTTGAGCTACTTGGGGCAGGACCTTGTTCAAGACCCTGAGGGTGCATTGCACCCTTTTCTGACTGAGAAAGAGCATATAGAGTTGGTCAGAAGTGCCATGGCCAGGACAAAAAAAAACCCAAACATTTTTCCTCCTGAAGCAGAGGTTAAATTATCAGTTGGATCCTCGTTTCTAGCATCTCAAAATAGACTTTCCCAGGTAGGCTGAGGAGTGTGATTCCACGATAATTGGAACACACCCTCCAACCCCGATTTTTAAAAAGAGGGACTACCACCAATCCATTGGTATGGCTCCTGATGACCATGCAATGTTGCAGAGAAGTGTGAACCAAGATAGTCTTACAACATCCACAGCCTGGATAGTGGTCCAGAACGTTTATGAGGCCAACTGATAATAGTTTTCCAGGCCCTCACCAAACCCCTCCCATGTGTGAGATTTTGCATCAACTACAGCTTGGGCTGCAGCATGTTTAGCCTGCCAGTACCTCTCTGCTGGCAAATAAGACCAGATAGGGCTTTTTTTAGCTGGCTGGCCCCCTTCACCATCGGTGTCCACCACCAGTTTGGGGGTGATTGGCACGATGACCTTCCGGCCACAGTTATGCTGTGTTATTGCCGCCTCAGCAATGGAAGCATGAAACATGGCCCATTTGGAGTCCATGCCACCCACCTTCTTCGGGACCTGGTTGTAGCTCTGCCGGAGATGGGAGTTAAAGGCCTTGCTGACAGGAGACTCTGCCAAACATTCCCAGAAGATGCTAACTACACGTTTGGGCATGCCAGTTCTGGAGGGCAGCTTCCCCGGCCATGAGAGCTAGCTCACTACCAGGTGGCAAGTCCAGTGACACAACTACAAAGTCGATGAACCACCTGCGGTATCCTGGTGCCAAGTGCACTAATGGACACCCTTATGTTTCAACATGCAACATGGTGTTCTTGATAGACAAACTGTGACAAGCCCAGAAGTCCAACAACAAAACGCCATTCGGGTTCAGACTGGAGAGGCCATACCTACAAATCCCACTGTTCCAGTTCACACTATCGTTGCCTAGATGGGCATCGAAGTCTCCCAGCCCAACGAGTGAGTCCCCACTGGGAGCGTTCAACTTGACTTAGTCCTCTTCGCTCCTTGTGGAACATAGGGCCTCAACAGTAGCTCGCCAATTCCTGTGGTCTCTGGTGTTTTTCTTGGCTGCCTCCCACATCATGCCAATGGTCTTCAGTTCGGCAATGCCGATCCTTCGCCAGATCTGTTTTGGGCGCCCTCGCCTTCTTTTCCCCTGTGGGTTGCAGTCAAGTGCTTGGCGTGCGATACTTGAAGGTTCCTTTCTCAGTGCGTGGCCAACCCATCGCCATTTCCTTTTTCGGATCTGGATGTCCATAGGCTCTTGGTTTGCCCTAAACACTCAAAGAAGGTGAACTGTCATTTGGTGCATAAATGCAAACAACACCATGAGCAACTCCAGAATGAAATAAGGTCCAACTGGTGAATCCAGAACCCAAGCTATGCACTGAAGTGAGTCTGAATCTATCTAGCCAATATATCTCCACCTCATGCATCAGCTCAGGTTCCTTCCTCACCAGAGAGGTGACATTTCGACATTTCATGTCCAAGAGTCAGAATCAGTAGCCAAAGATCGGTCTGACAGAACCCATGCCTTCGTTGCCACCGAACTCATACTACACCTGATTCCTCTAGCCCCTCCATGGGCAGAAGCCCGACCACCAGGCACTCGCTTTTGAGCCCCTCCCCCAGGCCTAGCTCCAGGGGGGGGACCCCAGTGTCTGAGTAAGGGAAACTGTGTCCTTGTGATTTTCTTCATAGGGGTTCTTCGAACCGTACTTCATCGGGACCTTCACTTATGACCTGATTGCCTTTGGTGACCCTACCAGGGACATAATATCCCCAACAACATAGCTTCTAGGGTCATTATGACACAAACCCATTCACCACGATAAGGTGGCAATTCAAGGAGGGTGTTTTTAGCATAGCAAACGAATACGAAAAGAATGTTGTTTAGTTTAATTGTTGCCAAGTCTGCATGACAACAGGTTATAAGTAGTAAAAATGAGAATTCTTCCTTTTCCTATACATATACAGTTGTGTTCAACATAATAGCAGTCACACAACACTAACCTAATAAATCACTGTTTTTGGTAGAAATTGTATTTCTACAAGGCGGCACAGTGGCGTAGTGGTTAGCACGTCTGTCTCACAGCAAGAAGGCCTGGGTTCGATTCCCGGCCTGGGCGTTTCCTCTGCTTGCATGGGTTTCCTCCGGGTGCTCTGGTTTCCTCCCACAATCCAAAGACATGCACAGTAGGTTAATTGGCCGTTCTAAATTGCCCGTAGGTAATTAACGACCTGGAGAGGGATGGGCGCCGCCAGGCCAAAAACATCCCAAGTCTCGCTATGTAGGCGCCCCAACGACATCCCTGGATGTTAAGGGATAAGTGAAGAAGAAGAAGATATTTCTACATGGCAAATAATTTACTAGCAGGTGTAGTAGTGAAAAAAAAAAACAGGTGCTAATCACTTCTCTTATTTAAGTAAGAAAAGCAACAAATGTACTAATGCTGGTTATAGAGCATTCCTGTCTGAAATTCTGAGGAAAATGGGTCGCTCCGGACATTGTTCAGAAGAAGTGTAACTTGATTAACAAGTTGATCAGAGTGGAGGAATCATATAAAGAAATGTATTAAATGATGGGCTGCTCAGATAAAACAATTCCAAATGATTTTAAAATGGGAATCAAAACCTGAAAGACATGGAAGAAAGTGAAACACCACCATTTGAATGGATCGAAGAATTGCCAAAATGACAAGGACTCTGTCAACAGTCAGCTCCAGGAAGAACAAAGAAGGTCGAAAGTTAACTCTGAGTACTGTTACAATTAGAAGCCAAGCTATCAGTAAGAAGTCCCCACATAGTCCCACTGGTAAATATAATTATATATATATATATATATATATATACACACACACACACACACATGTGCTGAAGGGGTAACAATTCGCCAAAGAGCACATTGACTGGCCTAAAGAAACGGTGCAACGTTTTGTGAACTGATGAAAGTAAGATTGTATTTTTTGAGTCTAGTGATCCCTCTAGATGACCCCAAAAACAATGAATTCAAGTCACAGTGCACTGTGTAGACGGTGAAGTATGGTGGTGAAAGCATCATGATATGGGACTGTATCTCGTACTATGGTGCCAGGCCTATTTATCGCATACCAGGGATCATGGATCAGTTTGAATACATCAGAATACTTGAAGAGATCGTGCTACCTTGTGCTGAAGAGGAACTGTCTTTGAAATTGATGTTCCAACAACACAACAACCTCAAACACACAAGTAAACTAGCAATATCTTGGTTCCAGACTGACAAGATTGATGTAGTGGAGTGGCCTGCACAATCCCTGAACCTTAAGACAATAGAAAACTTGTGGGGTGATATCAGAAATGCAGTTTCTGAGGCAAAAGCAAGCAATACCGAAGAACTGGGGAATGTAGTTCAATCATCCTGGGCTGGCAAAACCTGTTCGCAGATGCCAGAAGTTGGTTAACTCCATGCAACACAGATGTACAGCAGTTCTCAGAAACAATGGTTATACAGCTCAATACTAACGAACTTTCACGACCAAAAGATGCATCAGATTATAAGGCAGAAGACCAGCAAATGCCGATTGAACAGTATAAGCACACACACACACACACACACACACACACACACACACACACACACACACACACACGCACGCGGCGCACCAGACTATAAGGCGCACCAAGCAAAACAAAAGTCATATAAGTCAAACTTGATTCAACCCACTCACAATAACTCAACATTGTTCAGCTGTAACACACAAAATATAAACTAATACACTTCACAATAACCCTCAACATTGTTCAGTTGTAACAATATAAAACAATAAACTCACTTTTTCTGTTCATTTCTCTTCCACAAATCCATCAAATGCTTCATCGTCAGTGTCTGAGTTGGACATGAATCCTGGATACCTCTATTATTTTTTATTATATTATTATATTTTATTATCTATTATTCCCTCGCACATGGAGTCAGATCAACAGAGATGGAGATTATAAGTCTTCCTGACCTTCTCTCAGCCACGCCCCCTTAAAGAGGCAGCGCATTAGTATTGTCTTCATTACATTCTTAAGGCGCTGTATCAGTGTAACTTTAAATTCAAGAAGTTTAATCCGAGGTCTCAGTAGGACACCTGTAGAAGTGCTTTATCCCTGTATTTGGACATAAAGCCCGGATCCTTGTAACTTACGACCTGCTGACACCAATATCTAGCGGTTGAAGTTCTTTGGTTAATCCACCAGAATGATGGGAAGCTCTGAATTAGTTTGCTTCACTTGGGTTTTGACGGTGTCAGTGAGATGGAGCGGAGGCTGCATCCACACATAAGGTGCACCGTCAGCTGTTTTGAAGATTGAAGGCTTTTAAGTGCGCCTTATGGTCATGAAAATACAATACTTCAGAAATTCAAAGGGAAAGCAAAACAAACCATTTTTCAGTTTATACAGTGAATGTTTGAGTTGTTAAAAAATAAAGCAGATGCTGTCTATGTTACGACCCTGGCTAGGTCAAACCTGGGATGAATTGAAGGAAGACACACAATGAGTCCCTGATCCTGCCACAGGACCATTCAAAGATCCCGGATGAGCCCTCGATTCTGTTACGACCCTGTCTAGGTCGGACCACACTAAAAATCTGCTCCATCCAATGAGCAAAAATTTACTTTAAGAGATCCCACGCGTGACTATAAATAGTGTTTACTGCACTTTATATCATTTGCTTGGTGCTTTTCCCCTACACCAATTCAGCAATGAGAGCGCCACTTCCGACTATAGTGGATGTGCAATTACACTTAATTCTAGTACAGTATGGCAAAAAAAGCATGTTCCTCAGGGTCAAACCCTACTATGTGAGAAGGACTGGGCTTATGGGAGCTCACCACAAGCCTTTCCTTGCTGGCATTCGTAGCATGTACACACAGAAAATTCTCCTCCTCCACCTCCGTTATGCACCACCTCCTGCCTGCTCATGTAACATCTTCACCCCAGTCGATGATCGGAAGGGTGAGTTGACTTATTGTTTATTTGTTTTATTATTATTTATTATTAATTATGGGGCAGTGGTGGTCTAGTGGTATAGGGCGCTGGATCGCTGATCCAAAGGTTGGGGGTTCGAGTCCCACTCTCCACAAGGTTGTCACTGTCCCCCCCCCCCAGTGCAGCTAACTGGGTTATCAAAGGCAGGCCATGTCTCTCACTGTCTATGGTGAGAGGTTCATGTAAAAGAACCATTGCTGACATTCGTAAAGAGTAGCTGCAAAGCCGTCAGCGTGTTTCTGTCCCTTGCTAAAAAGGGTTGTGACAGGAAGGGCATCCGACGTAAAAACCTCTGCCAAATCAAACATGCGAATCAGATGATTCGCTGTGGCGACTCCCGAGTAAAAGGGAAAAAGCCGAAAGGAAGACAGACAGACAATTATTTATTGTTTATGTACATGCATTATTATTATTAAATATTTATTGGTTTGACATGTTTATCTTTAATATATTATGTCAAATACACATGTTTGTGGCAGGTTTATGTGTTTGGGAGGGGGAGTGAAACGAATTAATTGGTTTTATTTATTTCTTATGGGAATAATTGTTTCATAGAATGAACTTTTTGGCTTTACCTCAGAAGGAATTAAATTCCTTAGCTTATCACTGTATATACAAAGTCAACAAACAGATCAGGGGGAAACATAAACAGAGTAAGAGCCAGGCACAAGGTCATACCCAAAAAGAAATGACAAAATCAGATTGATTGATTGATTTTCCTTTCAGCTTTTCCCTTTATCAAGGGTCGCCATAGTGAATGATTCGCACGTTTGGTTTGGCATAGGTTTTTACGTTGGATGCCCTTCCTGACACAACCCTTTAGCAAAGGACAGAAACACGCTGACGGCTTTTCAGCCTACTCTTTACGAAAGTCAGCAATGATTCTTTTACATGAATCTCTCACCATAGACAGTGAGACACATAGCCGGCCTTTAATAACCCAGTTAGCTGCACTGGGGGGGGGGGGGGGGGGGGGGGTTAATGACAAAATCAGAAAGGCACACAAAAACAGACGGCACAATTCGTGCCCTGAGCTGTGATTTGTCTGCTGTTTAAAAACACAACTGGACATGCACTCCACCAATCAGGAGGCAGGGCCAAGTTCAAGGTCATCCTCCCTATATGACATGAACAGGATTCAGTGTTGTGAGCTGGTCCTACAGATGAGAGGAAACAAAATTGATACAAAACGGGGATATAACAGTCTAATATTCACTTTTCTCCAATTGCTTTCAAGCAATAACACAAATTTGATATTTTACTTCATATTTTGATTTGGAATGGAATGTGTGGTGCTCCCAATGCATTTGCGTGTATGGAAATAAAAGCTGTTATAAGGATTTTGAGCTTTATTCGCTTTTTAAACACATTACTATTTTGAATACAGTTTAAACTATTTACACAGTCACAGTATGGGGACTTTTCTTTTTTACTGGGATTTCATAATGTAAACCATTACATTTTAAAGTTTTTATGTATTTTAATGTTTAGGTTAAGTTAAGGTACAGGTTCGAATTAGTCTCCAAGAATATTAATGCAAGTCTATGCATTGTCCCTTGACTTAAAAACTAGATTGTGTGTGTGTGTGTGTGTGTGTGTGTGTGTGTGTGTGTGTGTGTGTGTGTGTGTGTGTGCTTTCTCTGTGATTCTTTGTGTTTGCTCTCTTTTGATTCCACTATTTTGATACTCCTCTTCAGAATACTCAGGTAACAGTTGCTGGTAGAAACATATAAAAATTTGCAGTTTGTTTTGCTGGCTGTCAGAAAATTCATAAAACATCAAGATAGAAATTAATCTTTTTCAGTGTTTCTACTTAATTGTTTTTTCAGTATATAGCATTTCCATGGAGATGAATCTGTCAGTTGCAGCATTATAAATCACAGGGAGTGTATGTTCTGGGTTGCTGTATGTCTTGAATGGATGTGTCAGTAGACGAGTGGAATGAGGCATCCCTGTTCTCTTATAGCTTCAGGACGAGCCCACTGTAAATCAAGGTGTCTGCCAGCAGCATTAAGAGATATTAATGAGTGTGTGGCTTACTGCTAATACAGAGGGTGAGACAGACACTGAGTGATGGCAGGGTTTTATCACTTATCTTTTGGTGCCCAAACCACATGAAGCTGTGAATCTCTGGCTTGCTCTCTCACCTGTCACAGAAAGCAAAGATTTTCTGTAAGCAAATATTGGAGCGATTTGAGGTAAGTTGTAGAATCCTAATTTTTATTTGATTATGGAGCATTTAACTGGTATTCAACTTTTTTATTAGCAATGAGGCTCTTTGTCCCAGCCCACCTTATATTGTTGCAAATATTGAATCTGAAGTGAATGACACAATAGACTGTGCAGTAATAAGGCAATAATTCACGACAAGGTTGTGTATTACAGCATGACACGAGAGCTTGAGATGCTATCAGTCCCAAAGTGATTATTGTAGTTCATATTCACAAAATAGGGTGACACAGTGGTGCAGTGGTTAACACATTCACCACACAGCAAGAAGCTCCTGAATTCCTGGGCTCAGGCATTTCTTTGTGGAGTTTGCATGTTCTCTCCATGCCTATGTGGCTTTCCTCCAGGCATCCTGGTTTCCTCCCACATGCACATTAGGTGGGTGTGAGTATTAATGGTTGTAGGTGTTGACCCTGCAGTAGACTGGCAAGCTGTTCAGGGAATGTCCCCTGTTGGCTCAGTGTCAACTGAGATAGGTTCCAGCTTCCCCTCGGCCCTAGTAGTAGAATTAAATGATATTCACAAATCAAAGCAGTCTAATATGTGTGTGATAGCAGTCTGACAGTCACAGTAACTTTGCATATAGGACTGCAATTCACAAAGATTGCAATGCCTCATTTATTAATGACTGACATAGTGCACATTATAATAGATTATATATAAACTGAGTGACAAGTTAGTTCCTGCTATCTTTCTTTATAGAAATGAAAGACATCCCTGCAATTTCCCTTCTGATCAATCAAGTTCAAGATTTCAAACACGTTTGGCATTGTCGCAAAGCAGCTTTACACAGTAAAAGTAGAAGTTTACAAATTATAAAAGAATTTAACATTTTCTACAACCCCAGCACATCCTTAATGAGCGTCGCCCGTGGCAACAACGGCAATGGAAAAACTCCCCCAGTTGACACAAGAAAACACCTTGAGACGAACCAGGCCCAAAAGACAAACCCATCGCCATTTAGGTGAAATCATAAACATACAAACCATATATGAAAAACTTACATTACAGTCCAAAATGTAGTCCGGTTGGTGATACAACTGTACTCCTAAATAATTGTGGGTCAAGAGTGAATATCACCAGCAGTCAAAAGTCATCTTCACAGTCTGAGTGCACATCAAGTCCATATAGATCTTCATCAGCAGAAGGGAGGGGCTTCCAAGATGATAATTTCAGCTAGCATTGGCACACCAGGACAGACCACAAGACTCAGGAAACAGAAGGATTAGGATCACCGGCATCCCAGAAGTAGCATGTTTACCTCAGCAAAAACAAACATGCAGAGAGAGAGAGAGAGAGAGAGAGAGAGAGAGATCGTTAGGTATACTCATAATAGTATAATGGAAATAGAAGATTTTATTATTTCTGATTGCAAGCAGAGACTCCAGCATGACTGGCTATGGCAGCATAACTTGGAGAGAGAGAACCAGAAGAAAAGCAGACATAAGGGCACCCTGTGGCATTGGGCAATCAGCATCCCACTGTCAAGAGACCTGGTGAGCATGCAGAGTGGGGGAGCAACAACATTATAGTTTACTAGAACTCTCTATGCCTGAGACCCCCATATCTGCTCCTTTACCTAATAAATGGCTATTAACAAAATGTTATACTAAACAAGTAAGTTTTCTGCCTCGTCTTTAAAACAACGACTGGGTCTCAGTCCTGAACATTAACTGGAAGGTTATTCCATAACTTTGAGGCTTTGTAGGAGAAAGCTCTGCCCTTGCAGTATCACCATCATCATCATCATCATCATCATCATCATCATCATCTTCAGCTTCTTCCGGGATTGGGTCGCGGGGGCAGCAACTTAAGCAATGAGGTCCACACGTCCCTCCCTCCAGCCACTTCCTCCAGCTCTTCAGGGGGAACACTGAGGCATTCTCAAACAAGCTGAGAGACATAGTCCCTCCAGCGTATTCTAGGTCGACCACGGTGTCTATTCCTGGTTCGACATGCCGAAAACACCAGACCAGGGAGGCGTTCAGAAGGCATTCTGAGCAGATGCCCAAGCCACCTTAACTGGCCCCTCTCAATGCGGAGGAGCAGTGGTTCTACTCTGAGCTCTCCCCGGATGGTAGAGCTTCTCACCTTATCTCTAAGGGAGAGCCCCGCCACCCGGCGAAGGAAGCTCATTTCAGCTGCTTGTATCCGTGATCTTGTTCTTTCGGTGACTACCCAAAGCTCTTGACCATAGGTGAAGGTTGGAACATAGCTCACCTAGTAAGTTGAGAGCTTTGCCTTGCGGCTCAGTATCCTCTAATATCCTCTACTTGTGGCAGGACCTCATTTCCGACCCGGGAGGGTGCATTCCACCCTAGTCTGACTGAAAACCATGGAATCGGACTTGAAGGTGCTGATTCTCATCCCGGCTGCTCCGCACTCGACTTTGAATCACTCCAAAGAGAGCTGGAGGTCCCAGCTTGATGAAGACAAAAGGTCAACATCATCCACAAAAAGCAGAGATGAGAGCCGATGGCCACCAAACCAGAACTCCTCAATGCCTTGGCTGCGCCTAGAAATTCTGTCCATGAAAATTATGAACAAAATTGGTGACAAAGGACAGCCTTTGCGAACTCCAACCTTCAAAAGAAACGAATTCGACCTGTTGTTACCAATACAGACGAAACTCTGGATCTGCTGATACGGCAATCAAATGGCCTGTGGCAACAGGTCCGGAATGCCATACTCCCAGATGCCCACAATGGCTTGCCCACTCTCCCCATGAGCAACTCCAGAATGGAATAGCCTCTCTCAAGATGGGTGGTTCTAGAGAACAAGCTATTCATTGAGGTGAGCCCGACTATACCTAGTCGGTATCTCTCCACTTCACGCACCAGCTCAGGCTCCTTCCCTGCCAGAGAGGTGACATTCCATGTCTCAGGAGTCAGAGTCAGTAACCGAGGATTGGTTCGACAGAACCCATGCCTTCGGCTGCCACCCAACTCACATTGCACCTGACCCCTATAGCCCCTCCAACAGGTGGAGGGTTTATGGGCGGGCAGGGCCATGTCTCCTTTTTGGGCTAGGCCCAGCCTGGCTCCAGGGGGGGACCCCGGTGACCAATGTCCAAGCAAGGGAAACTGTGTTCTTTTCTTTTTATTTAGTATAGAGGTTTTCTGAACTGCACTTTGTCTGGACCTTCACCCAGGACCTGCTTGCCTTGGGTGACCCTACCAAGAGCATTATGCTCCAGACAACATAGCTTCTAGGATCATGAGGTCACGCAAACCCCTCCACCAAGATAAGGTGGCGATTCAAGGAGGGGCCCCTGCAGTAGTCTTCATTATTACAGGTATTACTAAGCATCCTGCACCTTTTGATCTAATGGGGCATGCTTGATCATAAATGACAAGAAGTTCACTAATACAATATGGCACAAGATGATTAAGTGCTTTTTAGGGTTAAAGTAGTGTTTTATATTCAATTCGAAATTTAACTGGGACCCAATGGTGTGTAAATAAGATGGTGATATGCTCATGTCTTCTGGTTCTAGTAAGGACTCTTGCTGCTGCATTCTGGACTAATTAGATCCTCTTTATGCTCCTGTTAGAACACCCAGACAGTAACGCATTACAATAATCTAATCTCGAAGTAAAAAAAGCATGAACAAGTTTTTCTGCATCATGCACTGACAATATATTTCTTATTGGAGCAATATTCCTCAGATGAAAGAAGGCTACCTGAGTAATATTATTTACAAATGTTTCAAATGAAAACAAAAGCATCAATACAGTAATCACTCCAAGGTCCTTTACACATGATGAGACTGAAACACCATCCAAACTTATTATATCACCATAAACTTTATTTTTAACTTCTAGTGCAAGTACTTCTGTCTTAGCAGAGTTTAATAAAAGGAAGTTAGTAAGCATTTAGTGTCCAATGTCCTTTATTAAGCTGATGTCATCTGGCTTTGCTGAAATATGAACTGTGTATCATCAGCATTACAATAAAAGCTAATACCATTATCACGAATGACATTACCCAAAGGGAGCATGTGGAGAGAGAAAAGCAACAGGCCTAGGACAGAGCCTTGTGGAATACCAATCTTAATATTAGAACATAAATAGAAATCACTATTTACATCTACAAACTGATAGCCATCAGTTAAATAAGATTTAAACCATAGGAGGACTGTTGATTTAACTCCAACAACATTTTTTTTAATATGTCAAGGAGAATCATATGATCAATAGTGTCAAAAGCTGCACTAAGGTCAAATAACAAAGCTGTGGTTGAAGGCCACCAGTAGGCCATATACCACCTTAACGAGTGCTGTCTCTGTGCTATGATGAGGCCTAAACCTGACTGATACATTTTGTGAATGTTATTCCTACAAAGATATGAAAACTGTAGCGTTACAGCTTTATCTAAGATTTTAGAAATAAAAGGAAGCTTTGATATTGGTATATAGTTGGACATCTGATATGGGTCAAGGTCAAGTTTTTTTACTCAGAAGTTTGATAACTACTAATTTAAAGAATTTATGTACATAAACAGCTAAGGGGATAATATATTACATTTAATAAAAAGTTGATCAATGGGCAGTGGTGGCCTGGTGGTAATGGGCGCTGAATCGATGATCCTAAGGTTGGAGGTTCAAATCCCACTCTCCAGAAGGTTATCTCTCTATGTCTACATCAAATCACGAGGAATGGACATCGATCCCTGAAGCTTGAATGATGTGCATACAGGGATTGTCATGGCTATGATCACAATAATCTACCGTATGGGTCACCAAGCCATATATGGACTCATTCACACCTACGGGCAATTTGGAACAGCCAAGTAACCTACTGTACATGTTTTTGGACTGTGGGGGGAAAACTGGAGTACCTGGAGGAAACCCGTGCAAGCATGGGGAGAACATGCAAACGCCACACAGAAACGCCCAGGTCGGGAATCGAGCCCAGGCCTTCTTGCTGTGAGAGGGACGTGCTAACCACTACGCCACCGTGCTGCCACATTATCTAATCTATGGTGTACATTTGACTCAAAGGACTCGGTGGCTTGATCAAGTTCTGCAGGGTCTGATGGTGATCCAATCATAGTTGATAATTCTGAAAGATTATTAATGACACTCCATGCAGTCATTGATGTAAAAGTATGCTTAATGCGATAACGTGGTGAGGTGTATATATTAGTACTGAGAGGCACTGTAAGCAAGATAAGATAATGATCTGAAATAGGTTCTGACAGTGGAACTGCAAACTATATTTTCAATATTTCATTCTAAAGTTGGTATTAAATAGGGAGTATGGTCAGCTTTATGACTGGATACTACTAAATTCTGATTTACCCCAAATGAATCTAGGATAGATACGAATGTTGTTCTTAAAGGGTCTCCAGGTCATCAAAATAAATATTTAAGTCCCCAATAATTAAAGCTTTATCTAAACAAACAACCAGGTTAGAAATTAAATGTACAAATTCCTAGGTATTCGGAGTACAGCGCTCGGGTCTGTTAATAATAATTCAAGGAATCAGCTGTGTGTGCATATTTTTTCCAGGAACATATGTAATAGTACTGTATATGGAATTTCAAGTGCATTAAATTCATGCCAAAATTTTTGTATGAATTCAAGATTTTCAGTATATATAACTGCAATGCCTCCTCCTCGGCCAGTTAGACAAGGTTGACGTATATAACTGTATCCGGGAGGGCTCACTTCATTTAATGTTACATACTCATTGGATTTAATCCATGTTTCTGTTAAACACATTACACTAAACTTCTGAACAGTAATGATTTCATTAACAATGAGTGCTTTAGATGTGAGAGATCTAACATTTAACAACCTTATTGTGGAGGCTGTAGATTCAGTATGATTTAAATTTATGTTAAGATTATTAAAACAAACTCTGTGAGAGGTTTTTATATTTTTGTTTATTTCAGGGAAACAGATTTTTCTACAGCATTGAATTTGACCTTGAGTGACAACTCTGTGCATCTAGCAGATTAGCCTGTTTGTCTGCTCTCTGGCTTTGGCTCTGGATAGTCATTGACTGAGTAGTCCTGTGCTATGTTGCAAGAAATGAGAGCAGCACCTTTCTGAGTAGGATTGATACCGTCCCACCCTATCAGGCCAGTTGTCCTCTCAAAAGTACTCCCAAGATCTATAAAGCCTGCTTTGCTTGCCTGAAACTATGTATGTATATAGAGGGTATTTTGAGTGTGTTAGTGGTAGTACCTTTGATCAACCTGTCTGTCGCATGCCCTAGCGCCGGAAAATGGGACATGGACAGGATCACTGGTCAAAAACAAACTATTCAACTCTCACTTATGACTCTAAGTAGTCAGGTGTGTATGCTGGCAGCTATACCTCGGGACCTCCAGTCAACAGTGGTGTTAAACTAAGTTAGGGGCATTATGGTTGACCATCGTGAAGCAGCGGTGATTCTTCCTTTTAGTGCATAAAGTCTGGAATAGCAGAGAAGGCCACATGAAAAGTGGTCAATGGCTTTGCCCTCATAAGTGTCTATGCACTGACAATGATGCACACGGCTGAAAGCAAAGAGGCAAGGCATTCTACAAAGATCTTTACAGATATATCCTGACCACTGAGAGGAAAGACAAGCTGATTATACTCGGTGACTTAAATGCACTTGTAGGCGCTGAGCATGTCACATGGCCCAAGGTAGTTGGTCACCACGGCCTGGGCGAGTGCAATGCAAAAGACACTTTGTGCTGTCAGTGTGCGCAATCCACAACCTCTGAATTTCCATCACGTTGCTTTAGCAGACTGATAAATACAAGACAACCTTGATGCACCATAGATCAAAACACTGGCACATGCTACAATGATACCCCAGTGTGACAGTAGATACATGAACATCACCCGGTCAGTGAGAGGCAGTGGATAGTTGCATACCACCTTCTTGTCAGGAGTAAAATGAAGCTGAAGGTGGAACCACCAGAGAGAAGGCAGCACCAACCTCAAGTGAGAAAACTGAAGGTAAAAGTGCTCCCCACTGATGACAAGTTACAAGATTTGCAAGACCTGTTAAGCTCTACTCTCAGTGCAACTAGGATCCCTGCTGATGATAATGTGGATGTTGAAAACTGTAGAGTGACTTTCAGCAGACAGCTCTTGGAGTGACCACCAGTGTACTGGGCTTTGTCAAAAAGAAACATCAGGACTGGTTTAATGAGAATGACATAGAAATCACAGATCTTCTCCAAGCCCTTTACAAAGCTCATCGCAAATACATTGTGTGTAAGCACTCACTGTCGATCAGAAAAGCATACCAAGAGTGCAAAAGACTAACACAAAAATGATTTAGAAACATGTTCAGGTGGTGGGAAGACAAAAAGCTTTAAACTTGAGGAGGCTGATTCAAACAACATCAAGACCCTCTTTGACAGCCCAAAAGTGGTTTATGGAACATGATCAAATGATTCATCTCTGATATTCTCGGTTGATAACACTAGCCTGCTGACAGACAAGAATGAGATAATCTCCAGATGGGCAGATCACTTCAATTCATTACTGAACAAGCATTCTGCTATCTGTAACGATGCTCTATGTGATGCTCCCTCACTGCCTATCATAAACGAGCTGGACATTGCACCCAACTGTGCAGAAGTCACCAAGGCCATTAAACAAATGTCTATTGGTAAGGCTGCGGACCCTGATAGCCTACCAACGGAAGTGTACAAATATGGAGGTGTTATATAGACTCAGCACTGATGAAACCGTTTGAGACTTTTTGGGCAATGAGTAATGTCCCGCAAGACCTAAAAGACACATCAATAGTTCACCCTTACAAACAGAAGGGAAAGAGGATTAAGCTTCAGCTCTGATGTGCCACAAAACCTATGATGTAAAAGCCCAACAAAACTTTACCTTGTTTTTTTTTTTACACCAGCTCTGTAGTGGTAGTAGCAACACTAACTGGAAATGAGAGTAAAACAACTTGCTCACTTGTATTCTTATGCACATAGAACAGGATTTTGACTGGATGAGAGCGCAAGGGTTAAAGCTAAAATACATTTACTCAAGCACCCTGTTGAGTATTTGATGGAAATTCTATATTACTGAGTGGTATTTTTCTTAAAAAAAAAAAAAAAAAAAAAAAGAGAGCGTAGGCTGAGCAGTCAGTTCCTGTGAAGTGAGATGTGCTTATGGTCAATCTTGCAACAACTCCTACATAGTAATTTTCTTCTTCACCTGAGGGTTGCACAAGTTCTTCTTTGGATATTGCATATACTTTGCATGGCCTTTGTTATTGTTTGTTTTATGACAACATGCACAGAGGTCCCTTTATTTAAACCTTTGAACGAGAATTTCAACTGAGCGTTAACCTCTTAAAAAAAATAAATAAAGAAAAGCATCTGAGCAGATGAACGGTCTGACTGAGCTCTGGAGGAGCTTCTGTCAAGTCTATCTAAACATCTGGTCTTCGTTGCTTGCAGGCTGTAAATTATATGGGTTGCTCATTGTACAGTGGAGCCTCGGTACTCAAACTTTATCGTTTCCAGATGGCTGTTCAGATTCTGATTTGTTTGGATTCCGAATCTGCTTTTCTTCATTACAAATAATGTAAACAGTCTCAATCCATTCTGCCGTCTTTTGAATAGAAGTTAACAGTACCGTAACTCATACCATAGGTCCACAAATTAAGTGAAAAAACTATTCAATACAGTACACTATGTTATGGTCTCTGTTGCGAGAGACTCTTTAACTGCACTGTGGTTTTTATTTTAGTGTGTTATGGTCTCTCACAATAAAGTTGTGCATTGAAATGTGCGTTGGAGAGGGGCATGGCTGTCATACACGGGTGTAGTGCTCAACACACACACACTTAATTCCACTTAATCATGGGCTATAAAGACTAGCAGCGCTCTTCCCAGTGCTAGAATATTGTCCCTCTTCCCCGTGATGTCTCTGGCTGTCAGCTCCATGCTCCACCAGTTCCCGCTTTAGTTTGATTTCCGTGTTTCTCCGCATCTCTAACAGTGACTACGATTTCACCTTTTCATCTATGAAAATGGATGCACTTTATTGTTTACAGGGAAGGCATTAGAGCACGGGGAAATCGTAGTCAGTTAGAGATGCGGAAAAACACGGAAATCAAACTAAAGTGGGAACTGGGAGAGCACAGAGCTGAGAGCCAGAGAGATCACGGGGAAGAGGAACAATCTTCTAGTACCTTGAAGAGCGCTGCTAGTCTTTATAGCCGGTGATTAAACAGAATTAGGTGTGTTTGTTTAGCACTCCATCCGCATGTGACAGCCACACCCCTCTCCAACTTGCATTTCAACACGCAACTCTTTTGTGAGAGACCATAATACACTAAAATAAAAACCACAGTGCAGTTAAAGCATAAGAACAATAAAGATAAGATTTGTAACATTTGTGGTGGTGGTGAGCAGTTGGCATATGTAAATGTTGGAGAGGAAGAGAAGAAGCATATCCCCTTACATAACAGAGAGGGAGAGGAAAGTGGATTCCCTTCCAAAACAACGTCAGGTAAATCAGCCAAATGTGTTTTTTTCTCTTGCTACCACTTTGTATGGATGACTCTTCTTCAGGATGTTCCTTTCTTTTCTTGAAGAACATTTCTAACATGGCTTGTTTCTGCCTTCTTTTCAAAACCTTACGGAAGTGGCTCATGACCTCATCATTAAAGGTGTTCACAGTGCGGCTAGCGCTTTAGCTTAGCTTTAGTGCTTTAGCTTAGCTTTAGTGCTTTAGCACTAGCTTTTGCTTTATGAGGGTAATACGTACCGGACTTACCCAGAACATACATAGTATCAACAACTTCCGGAAGTCATGCACTTTTCCTCCCTCTCGGTCTTGTTTCTCGAGTTCGACTTCCGGTTTTTGTTCAGTTTCTGAGACGAAAAAAAAAATCACGGATTTTTTGTTTGGATTTCGATTTGTTCGAACTCTAGAGTGATTCCAAGGCTCCACTGTATCTGATCTAGTGGTCACAAATGTTTAGCTTATTCTCCGAGAGTTTATTTTTTTTAGAATGAGTATGGAGGATGTGCAACTGTACATACCCTATACATGATTACAGTAACAATGCATCCCTTATGAGCTTGGTGTGTCCTGTGCCTCTTGTCCCAGCTTCCTACTATAGGCAGATTTCTTTTGCCCCCAGTAGACTGATACTTTGTTGCAGGATGTGCTATGATGTGCTGCAGTTGCAGTCAGCTGTGCTTGGTGAAATCATGACCTTGGAGTCCAAGTGAGAATCTATGAGTCGTGATTTTTCACAAGAGCTACTCATAATTTACATTAATTTAGTAGTTGTTCAATCCATTACAACATTTTATGACATTCTTACTGAGAGATTTACTACATTTTCCTTTATTGCACTCAAGTCATTTTTCTCTTTTTCTTCTCACCCGTCATCTGATCTTTTGTAAATGTGTCCATAAAACAGAAGTAATCACTCTAAACCAGTTTTAAAGCTTTCTCTCACACCTTTTTCTGTTTTCCTTTCCTTTTTTGCTGATCCATTTCTGCTGAGCTGCACTTGACTTTTGGAGCACATCTACTTCTCATGTTGAAAGAGTGAAAAGCTGTCTTACCTTTTGGTTTAGAGTTTGCAGGAATGGGGTCAAACTTTGTCAACATTATCAGTAAGTTAAATCCTTATCCCAGCTTATTACCTGTGCCCTTCTCCAGCTCTAAGGAGAAATCATCTCTGTACACACATACACGCTTTGGGCAGATCTCTCAGGCCAGATACACACAGCATGACATTTACAGCACACAATAACATTGAAAAAGCAATGTGTTTATGTTGAAAGAAGTGCTTTCTGTGAAATGGTAAAGGTGAGTGTTGCAGCAAGGGTTCAGAAGAGTGTTCTGTGAAAATGTGTATGATGTCAGACACTGAGGTCAGAGGTGAAGTAATTAGATATAATTTTCCCTTTCATAGCAGACAGTACACTCTGATTACATTATCTCTTCTGCTTTGCTCCTTCCCTTTATTTAAAGAAAGTCATTATCTCAGGGCGTCGGGTCACACTCTCTCTCTTTCAGCTCTGAGGTTTTGCTGTTGCTATTGATGCACAGAGAAATGTGTTTCCTTCTATTCATGGTTTCTTTCTTATTGAAAAGCTACCCAAGATAAACCAGGCACGCTATTCATTTATTTGTTACCCGTATCATTTCTGCTTTTCATTTGGTTTCACAGTCGATGCAGATCTGGCAAGCTGTGCAAATACAATGAAGCATTTGGTCTCCTTTCAATAGTCTCGTATGATCATATTAAATCTTGTCTATGGTATTTTTTCTGTTTGTTTGTTTGTTTTTGTTTATTATTCTTGACACCATTGCTTCCGCATAGTTCAAACAATCGCTAGCCTAAAGAATGAACAGTGACAGCTGCAATTAGTTTTCTGGAATATATGTTTAAACTTTCTAAACAAAAAACACAGAGTACTAAAGATTAATGCTCTTTTAACCAGTGAAGTATATCTGCTACATGAAGTGAAAAGGGATAAAAGCCTAGAAATTGTATATTTTATTTTATTATTTTTAACATTTTATATAATTTTTTTTAAAACATTGGCCAAAAATCAACATTGTGTACTTGGGAAATGATTTTAGCACAATTAGAAAGGGACTTGGTAAACAGATGGTTAATGAGTCCAGCTAACTTAAAAATACTTTGTTTTTGTTTTGTTTTTTTCTTTTGTGTTTGACATACTGTATTAGTAAATGGTTATTTGCACAAACAATATAATTACTTTTCAGATTGTTTTATAAATTAGTTGTTGGCCAAAAATATGTGAGTAATTTGAGTCTGTAGTTTATAAAGTAAAGTAGTATTTAACATGAATTCATTACTGTATTCAGTTGGAAGGGCAGTGGTGAGGACATTGCACCATGTCCATTGAAAACAAATTTAATGGAGTTTGTTGTTTCGAACAAGCAGTAATGCAGATTTTATTTAGAAAGACACCAACAAGAGATGTCAGCAAATAGTTATTTTAATATTTTTCACATATTTTGTATTTATTACAAGTGATATTTAGGGGTAAGTAATGAAAACTTCCTATCTTATAACTATTTGAATTTGACTAAGGTTTATCACCTTGACTTGCTCACTCATTCATTTGTCAAAAGGCTCAATTAATTTTGTGGGTAGCGGGGAGGCTGGGGCATATTTCAGTTGACACTGGGTCAAAGTGGGGTACAGCTTGCAGGGCCTGTACCGTTTTTAATAAAATGGAAAACAAACTTAAGAAGAAAATGTCATGAATCAATCTATCATTTAATATGCCTGTGTGTGTGTGTGTGTGTGTGTGTGTGTGTGTGTGTGTGTGTGTGTGTGTGTGTGTGTGTGTGTGAGAGATGAGGATGGGCTGTGTCCTTGTGTGTTATTGTCTCTTGATAGAACAAACAGATGTGATCTGACTGACAATACTGTGTCCTCATTATTGCTTAATCCTGCCTGCTAGGTGTTAAAGTTAACATAGGCTGATAAGCACAGCAGGCAAACCCGCACTGAGACATTACAGACTCACAACATAATTTTAGAATCCAGGTAACATGTACATGAAAACCTGAGAGGGTCAAATGGGATAACTGCCCATTGTACTGAAATGCCAGGCTTGTAGCAGCATCCAAATCTGTCAGTTCAGTCAAAACACCTTTCATTCTCATGGATAATTATAAAAGGTTGACAATGTAATTATCATTTACATGTCTTATCTGTACATGTTTGTAAGGATTTATTCAACATTCTCTGATTTTCCGCCATGTCCCAAAAAACCATGCCAACAAGGGGAATAGCCATACTAAATTGACCCCCAAATCTGAATAAGAGATTGAATATATAAGTCTATGGTTTCCTGACATGGACTGGTGTCTTATCCAGGCTGTATTCCTATATCAAGGCACTGCCACAACTCTAACAGGATAAAGTACTTGATAAAAGTAATAAATGCTTATTTAGGTATGGCTCAATTCATAAAATATAATATATACATGTAGTTATAATATGTATATATATATATATATATATATATATATATATATATATATATATATATATATAAATATATATATGTATATGTGTATGTATATATATATATAAAATATATTAAAAATATATATATGTGTGTGTATATATATATACATATACATATATATACATATATATACATATATATATATATATATATATATATATATATATATGTATGTGTGTGTGTGTGTGTGTATGTATATATATATATATATATATATATATATATATATATATATATACATACATACATAAAGATTATTGATATATAAGCTGTTTTTATAGTGTGTATATGCTGCTACTGATAAAACAAATACTGCTTTTTTCACTGATAGTTAGACAGAAACCAAGTTCTAGTAATAGCAATGTTTTTATGACACCTTTTTAGCTGTCAACTGTAGTAAGATGCAACATGCTGAAAAGATCCCATGGCATCTGCTGCACTTCTACAGTTTTATGATCAACACACACATTTCTGTTCTGAATGATATAACCAAAGAAAAACTGGTATCTGAATATTTTCCCCGAATCATTACTCTGCTGGCTTTATGTCTTGCACTCCTAGCTGAGATGGACAGCAACGGTTATTAGATTACATGTGTGTGGCATGGGGGGGTGGGTGGGAGATAAAGTAACAGTGGTTCAGCTCACCACCAGACCCCAAAGCACTCCTCACATTTGTAACCATATCACTTAGTTTCCTTGTAATTAGTGAATAATTAATGGTAGTTGCTAAATAATAAACAGAGTTTGAGAGGTTAATGCATTTAGCATGTGGGTGATACTTTACAAATATTAGTATAAATATGCATCTCAGGCTCATTCCTACGGCCTCTAAATTTCCTTTATCTCATTTGAAGAGAAGAGACCTGGCTCGTATAATACAAAATAATGTAGGATTTCTGAAAGGAAAAAGATTAAAGACAAAGATCTCACAGATATTAAAGGCTCTTCCTGGATTCTTTTAATGTATTCTTCGTTGTATCAGTACTTACAGCCCTATTATATGTGTATATATTCCATTTTTTAAACAGTTCACGGTACCACAACAATGCTGATGGTTTTTTTTTTTTTGAACACCTCATCTAAAAGAAAGAAAAACAATGTCCATTATTTTATGACACATTATACAAAGGGGTGCTCAAGACTGAATCATCAATGTTTTGGATGGTGACCTTTGTTTCAATTTAATATGCAAGCAAAAAGAGACCTAATGATTTGAGTGTCAAAAGAAATTAGATTCTTATTTAGAACATTTTGATACACCACTGAATAATAAGTAGCACTGACATAGACTCTTCATCAGGAACACTTGTACACCTGCAGATTTGGCTGCAGGGCTTTGTATGAAGGTACTGCTTAAAAGATTCTCTTAATATACACATCAAACATCAAAATGTGGGAAAATATCCATCTCACTGAATGGCTGTGGCATGGCTGGTGATCTCCTGAGATTTTCACGTACAGCAGTGTCTACATTTATTCAACACTTTGAAAAACAAACAAAATTGGTTGATAACAAGAGTGAGCCGAGAATAACAACCAGACTGGTTCAAGCTGACAGGAAGCCTATTCAAAATCAAATAACCAGTGTTTACAATGGTATTGAGCAGAAAAGCATCTCAGAATGCATAACACATTTATCAAACATTGACACAAATTCATTTGTACGAATTCGCAGGCGTTCAGAACTCAAAACGTTCTCATCTTTGCTTCCAATTTACTAGTAATTAACACAGTTCAAACACGTCAGATGATATTCTCCCCAACAATGCTTGTATTGTGGGCAAAAAATGTGCTATATGTCTGTTTGGATAAATTCCTAAACAAAATAAATAGAAGTTTCAAAGAAGGGCAAATAAACACTTTTCCCAAAATATAATCGATGCTGAACATTTGGCCTTTAAAGTCTTGAGCAACATGGAGCAGTAAATATTCCCATTTGCAAAATAATCCCAAAGTTTTTTTTTATTTTTTATTTTTTATTTCTGTTTCATGCTTTTGCCCCAAGGCTCAGTCTGTACCAGGGCCATGCTGGAGATACACAGGGAAAGCATGACTGCTCATGTTGAAAGAGCTAATGGATTGGATTAGAAGGCTTTTCTTAGAGATGTGGGATTTTGGCTGTTGCATGGATAGCTGAGCACAAGAGGTTTACAAGCTTGTCTCTAGGAAAATTAACATCTGTAAATTGTCAAAGATTCCCCCACCCCCATTTGCCAAAAGGGACTTTCTGCAATAACTCTGTCCATCTTAATGAATTTAATGATCCATATTTCTCTCCACAGCTTCTTTTTAAGACTATGGATGGATAAACATTCAAAAATTAAATATAATTTCCAACACAACTTAGAATGAGAGCAAAGAGTGACAAAGGTGTCCTTTTTATTATTTTTTTTTGTGGATCAGTGGTCTTTTATGTCCATGTCAGTAGCACTGTCTTCAGTTTCTTCAGTTTTGTTCATCAGGAAAGGAAATTGGCTTTAGCACATTTAGACATCACATTTGGTACAGCTTCAGTTGCGTAAGAGCAGCCGCGAGTATGGTACAGGAGCAGTCTGAAACTTAGAATGGCTACAAATTTAAGAGTGGAAGAGCAAAAAGGACGGCAAATGAAGGAACGAGGCTGGATGAGCTTCCCGATATGGCATTGAAGCTACTTGGGTTAGCCAAAGGAGGGTCCTGTAGAGCACAGAATGGTAAGAGTTAATGTTCTTATTAACATTTATAGACATAAGACACTTTTAAAACAACATCAGTATAGTAGTTGCTTGATTTTGTTTTTCCCCCAAAAGCTTTTACATGGACCACAGTTAGTAACCTAATTATATGTTAATATGCTTTTTGCTTTTATTTACTGGGCTAGCTCTAAAAAGTCAATGGTAATTCTTTTCTAGTACTCTAATGTATTTTGTGAGCGGGAAAATAAGTAATCAGAATATCATTGTCTGCATTTAAATATCAAGCCAAACATTTGTACAGTTTGATTACATCATCATCATCATCATCATCATCATCATCATTATCATTATCTTCCTCCGCTTAATCGAGGATCAGGCTGCGAGGACAGCAGCCTAAGCAATAAGGTCTAGACGTCCCTCTCCCCAGACACTTCCTCCAGCTTCCCCCCTTCCGAGGGGGACACGAAGATGTTCCAAGACCAGCCGAAAGACATAATCACTACAGTGTGTTCTAGATCGACCCCAGAGTCTCTTCCTGGTTGGACATGCCCGAAACACAAAACCAGGGAGGCATTCAGGAGACATTCCAACCAGATACCTGAGCCACCTCAACTGGCTCCTGTCCTACTCCAAACTCCTGACGGATAGCTGAGCTTCTCACCTTAACTCTAAGGGAGAGCCCTGCCACCCTGCAAAGGAAGTCATTTCAGTCACTTGTATCCACAGATCTTGTTCTTTCGGACACTACCCAAAGCTCATGGCCATCGGTGAATGTTGAAACATAGATCAACTGGTAAATTGAGAGCTTTGCCTTGTGGCTCAGCTCCCTGTTCACTATGATGGACCAGTACAGGTGCCAATTTGCAGAGAGGCTGCAGTGATCCACTTGTCGTTCTCACGCTCCATCTTTCCCTCATTTGTGAACAAGACCCTGAGATACTTGAACACCTCTACTTGGGGCAGGACCTCGTTCCAGACCTAGAGAGTGAACTCCACCCTTTTCCCCATTGAGAACCATAGCCACGGACTTGGAGGTGCTGATTCTCATCTTGTCCGCTTCGCACTCAGCTGCAAATCGCTCCAATGAGAGTTGGAGGTACTGGATTGATGAAGCCAAACGGACAACAGCATCCACAAAAAGCAGAGATGAGATCCTATGGCTACTAAACTAGAACCCCTCAACACCTCAGCATAAAAATAATGAATAGAATCAATGACAAAGAACAGCCTTGGTGGACTACAACTCTCACTGGGAACGAATTTGACCTTTTGTTACAAATGTGGACCAAGTTCTATCTCCAGGGTTACAGAGACCAAAAGGCCCATAGTAACGGGTCTGGTACGCCGCACTTCCAGAGCATGAACCACAAGATAGCCTGAGGGACACAGTCAAAATCTACAAAGCACTTGGTGAAAGCATGTAACATGGTCAAGGAAGAGCTTACTCTCTTTTTGGGTAAAAGGGTGGATTCACAAATTTAGTTTAACTTATGCTAATGTTTTTAGACACAGATGGAAGTGTGCACTATTAAAATGCACTTCTGACGGTTGTGTAAACCGCCACTTTCACTGTTTTACTGTGTAAAGCTGCCTTGTGACAATGTCAGTTGTAAAAAGTGCTATACAAATAAAACTGAATTGAACTGAATTGAAAGTACGTGGACCCCTGAACAACATGACAGATATGCTTGGCACAATTCCTTGCATAGTCACCCCTTGGCATTTTTGACGGTTTTTTTGTTTGTTTGTTTGTTTGTTTTTTTGCCTCACGACCTGGAATTAATATGAATTGTTTGAAGGTTTGCATCATTTCATTTACAAAACATGCCTACAACTTTAAAGATGTTATTGATTTTTGGACAGATTGGACAAACTCCCATGCCCCCTCCAGGATCCTGTACAGTGTATAGAGATGGTTGAGAGCGCTGCGGCCAGAACGAAAACCACATTATTCATGAACATGCCCCCTCCACTACTCCTGCATAGACTTTCCCAGGTAGGCTGAGGAGTGTGATTCCGCAACAATTGGAACACACTGCCTGGTTCCTTTCTTAAAAAAGGTGGACTAATACTCGGGTTTGCCAATCCAGAGGTACAGTCCCCTATGACCTCACGATGTTGCAGCGATGTGTCAAACAAGACAGTCCTACAACATCCAGAGCCCTGAGATATTCAGGCCAGATTTAATCCATCCCCGGATCCCGACCACCGTGAAGCTTTTTGACTACCTTGGCAACCTCAGTCCACATCCTCATATTGATGTTTCATTAAATTTTTTGAATATTTAATTACCATGTAAATTATTTAAGAACCACACATGTAAAGGAGGGGCAGCAGGGTAGCGAAGCGGTTCGCATGTCTGCTTCAAAGAATGAAGGCCCTGGGTTTGAGTCCCAGGCTCACACATTTCTGTGTAGTTTGCATGTTTTTCTTGTGCTTGCTTGGTTTTCCTTCGAGTACTCTGCTTTCCCTTCACACTTCAAAAACATGCAGATTAAGCTAATTGGCTGTTCTGTATTTCCCCTAGGTGTGAATTGTTGTGAAAAACTGAATTATTGTGTGTGTGTGTGTGTGTGTGTGTGTGTGTGTGTGTGTGTGTGTGTGTGTGTGTGTGTCAGTGCAATGCTCTAGGAAAATGTTCAGAGTAAACACCATGTTTCCCCAGTGTTGGCTGAGATAGGCGTCAGCCTCTGCATGGCCCTGAAAATATTAAGTGGTACAACATATTGGTGTGTGAGTGAATGAGTGATGTAACTGATTTGTGTAGAACCATTCTATTATTGTCCATGTACAACCTAAAACTAGTGGGCCAGTGGTGTAGTGGTTAGGGTGTTGTGCTCATGATCGGGTGGTTGTGAGTTCAAATCCCACTGAGACCCTCACTGTGCTAAGACACCTAGGCAAGGTCGCAACCACAAGTGTGCCTCTGTTCACCCAGCAGTATAAATGGGTATCAGTAAACATATACTGGGAAGGTAACCTGCAATGGACTAGCGTCCCATCCAGGAGGAGTTGAACTCCTGATCGCTTCACGCTACAGAAACTGGGGATAAGTACCGGCCTGATGAGCCGCTAGGCTCCGGTGTAAAAACCCAACAGACTTACCTTACAACCTAAAACTAATTATCGGACATTAATCAGTGAAATGTTCTTTATATAGTACTCTTACTATGCCTGAAGTATATCTGAAGAAAAGTATTAACAAGATAGTCTTGTTTATATTCCTGGTATTTTCGTTAAACATTAAATGTTCATTTGATATTTAAACAAAAGCTGTACTTACCACACACACATCCACTGTGACATTCACCTTCAGCTTCTGTGCCTAAGAGAGGGACAATTAATGGGAAAAGTTGTAGCCCATTCATTAGACTCTTCGGGAATGGATAAACCTATTAGCCTTGAAACATTTCTTCTACTAAAGCCTGTCTGCTTGGTCAAGGGGTTGCTCTTACATTATTAAAATAATCCCAACTTAATGCATTGAATTCTCAATGGACTGATTTCTCTCCAATCGATCTGCAGTGTGAGTATAGTTATGTTCTGGCAGCAAAGACTATATTAATGTGTGTGACAGGGTAATACATTATAATACCCCCCACCCTCTTACAAAAAAGAACTTTGCTGTGCTATTCACAAAACTACCCACACAGATGGAATTGCTGGCATGATAAAGTGATTCCATAGAGAGTTAAGAAAATAATAAACTTGCTGCACAATAGAGAGAATGGAAGTAATTTTGGGGACTATGATTGTGGCAAAACATGATTAATGGTCTTCCTGAAGGTCTATCCTGCTGGAGAAAATGTGCCCACTAATAAATCATCTTATGACTATTAAAACATTATGATGTATAACTGTGCGAAAGATATGAGTGTATATCTAATGCAATCGGATTTGGTTATTAAGATGCCCAAACATAAATCTTTGGAAATTCTTGAATTCCAGGAGCCCCACTGAACCTTGGAAGTAAACCAGGCCCCCTTCTGCACGCATGTGTTTCTCCACTGTGTGTGAAGCGGCCTGTCAAGCTATGCAAAGTCGGATGAAGAAAATGATCAGGGCAGATATGGGATGCTTGGATGAGTCAGCGTGGTGCTAGTGTTAGGACACAGGGATATGGATGGGTAGTTCCTGCTTAAGGCTGTTCCTTGTGTTAATGTGACACCTAATTAGCTGTGACATGACAGCTCTGGCAGTTTTACGTATCTCATTTCTATCCAAAGGGCTTACATATGTGTGTGGGTATCATTATGACAGTCCATAGCCATCAGTCAAATGTGAGCTGTCATCTCACCAGTGAGTCCTAACTGAAAAGTGAAAGATCTTGTAAGCAGACTTCATCTGTTGAACAAATGACTGGGTGTAATATTGACAAGGGTCAGACGTTGCTGTAAAGGATTACAGCTGGTGTGTGTGTGTGGCTCTCCACAGTGGCATCAATTAGTCTGTATCTGAAGTTCTCTGTGGCACTACAAAATCTGTGTCCACTAATTTAATCTTTGATAACAGTGCCACTACCCCAGCTTTCATGCCATGTTGGAAGTTGAACCTCCGTCCCAGTCTCAAATCACAGACAGACTAAAGGCTAAAGAATATCCCTGCATTTAACATATTTCATCTTTCCCTCGACTCAGATCAGTTTTCCAGTCCCTGAAAAACATCTCCACAGCATGATGCTTCCACCACCATGTCTCACTGTGGGGGTGGTGTTTTTGGAATAATGAAATGTGTTGGATTTATGCCAAACCTGGCATTTTCCTTGGTGGCTGAAAGTTCAATTTTAGTCTCCTCTGACCAGAGCACCTTCCTCCATACATTTGGGGAGTTGACAACATGCCTTTTGGGAAACTCAAAAGGTGCCTTTTTATTTTTACACTCAGTAGTGTTTTTTTCTGGCCACTCTTCCACAAAACCCAACTCTATGGAGTATAAGGCTTATTGTGATCTCATGCACCAATACACCAGTCTCTGTTGTGGAACCCTGCAGCTCCTTGAGTTACCTTTGATCTCTGTGCTGCCTCTCTGATTAATGCCCTACTTGCCCAGTCTGTGAGTTCTGGTTTGCAGACTTCTCAACAACTTTGTCTGTGACTTGTTTGGCTCATGCTCCTTGGTCTGCTTGGTATGATGCCTCATACTTAGTGGTGCGGCACCCTCTGGGGCATTTCGCAAAAGGTGTTTTTATATCGACAGATCATGTGGTACTTAGATTGCACACAGCTGAACCTTTCACAAATTATGTGACTTGAAGAGGTAATTAGGGGTGAACACCTTGCAAGGCACTGTCTATATCCAAACCCATAAATGTTAATATGGACCGGTTCCCCCTTTTGATACGGGGATTGTTCCTCAAGACTAGTCGGGTTGGGTACTAATGGTGACATTCCAATTTATCCCAGAGGTGTTCAGTGGGTTTGAGTTTAGGGTTCTATGCAGGTCAGTCAAGTTCTTACACTTCAACATTGGCACACATTGTTTTTAAGGAAAACAAGTTGTGCACAGTCATTGTCACTGTGTAACAGTTAGTCACAGTGAAAGAAATATGTTAACACTATAGATTATAGCCAATAAAACGCTTTACTCTTTGTACCAACAGTTCAAGGAAAGCCCATGTATACTCATGGTGGTCAGCTGTCCAGATACATTTGGCTATATAATGTAGGATTGTTGAAACCCCAAACCCAAAATGTAAGCTATGCAAAAGATCTTGTTGAAAAATCTTATTATCTAGTATAGTCCTACATGGTAAGATGCACGTATTCCTGGGCTCAGTGAGGGCTTGCATAGGTTTCCTCTGGGTTCTCTGGTTTCCTCCCAGCATTCAAAAACATGCATATTAAGCTGGCTGGATGTTGCAAATCGGTATTAAATGTGAATGTGAATGACCGGGTGTGTGTTGCCCTACGATGGCTTGGTGGGTGATTTGGGGTGTATCCTACCATTGCCCAGAGTCAACTGAGATAGTCTACAGCCTCCACATGCTCCTAAAAGGATCAATCGGTCTGGCATATAAATGTATGGATGAATCATGACATGAGAACATTTCTACAAAATTTGTGTTTTCTATTTCAAGTTTCCAGTCACAATGAATTTACAACCTTCTGTCACACTTCTATTTTACCTGGAGGTTTCCACATAAGCTGTAGAGATGGTGACCATTGCTGGGGTCCAATTCACTAGTAAAAGCTGGGCCATGCAGTCCATTAATTGTCCTTTCTTGTCCTCTCTGTGGAGTGTTGAACTGATCAGTTGTTTGAATGGGTGGTTGAGGCTGCCACACGCCAACATCTGTACCATTCCCGAATGCTTGGATAGCATTACCTGCAGAGATACACCCATGAAAATTAAAATGCTGCCAACATACCTGCTGACTGAGGAAATTACATTTATCACTGTTTGTTTTGTGTAGAGCTAATATTGATAGGTATGGTCCACTCTATTTTGTCCCAGAGCTGATAAGCTGATAAAGATCCCCAGTTCATAGAGACTCCAGACAACAGTATTATTGCTTAAACATACAGGCCTCAGGAGTGTTGTGTAATTTTGGATGATAAAAGAGAGCCTCATTATAACAGAGCTTCCACTGTTAAAATAAATGCATGCTTTTAGCCTCCTTGCCAGGTCACTATTTATTTTTTTCTCTCCTTTTTCTAAAAATAATGTAAAAGGAAAAAAGATGCCGATATATTACAGTAACTACATGAACAAACATATCTGAATGTGATGGGTCAATGAAGAAGGGTTGAAGTACTTTTATATAGTTGCCTCCGGAATTTATCACACCCAAAAGAATAGGATAAATAATAATCCATATGTAGGACTGTATAGTCCACATGTGCAAACCTGAGAATATAATGACGTTTGACATATTTTCTCTTTAGCACTCAAGAGTCTTTGCACAATATTAGCTGTCAGTGTACCAACCATTTTAAAGACAAGCATTGAATAACATGCTTAAAAAAATCAAGTCTTGAAGAATTATTTACATAATAATAAAAATAAGTATTTAACATCTCACTGTTGAAGTTCATATAATAGCTAACTGCAAGTGCTATTAATTATACTGTACATTATTTTTCTCTCCCCCTTATGCTGGTCCCAAGCCCGGATAAATGCAGAGGGTTGTGACAGGAAGGGCATCCGGCGTAAAACTTCTGCCACATTTAAAAATGCAAATGATCAACACAAAATTCATACCGGATCGGTCGAGGCCCGGGTTAACAACGACCGCCATCAGTGCTGTCAACCAACAGGGTGCTGATGGAAATTGGACTACTGTTGGTCGAAGACGTCGAAGAAGGAGAGACGGGAGGCGTGTCCGTAGGCAGAGAGAGAAGAGGAAATGCGTGAGCCTAGGACTGAGAGTAGGGACTTTGAATGTTGGAACTATGCAAGGAAAAGATAGGGAGCTGGCTGACATGATGCAGAGGAGGAAGGTGGACATACTGTGTGTTCAGGAGACCAGGTGGAAAGGTAGCAAGGCTAGAAGTTTAGGAGCAGGGTTTAAGCTGTTTTATCATGGTGTGGATGGGAAGAGAAATGGAGTAGGAGTCATCTTGAAGGAGGGGTTTGTCAGGAATGTTCTAGAAGTGAAAAGAGTGTCAGACAGAGTGATGAGTCTCAAGTAAGAAATTGAAGGCGTGATGGTCAATGTTGTGAGTGCTTATGCCCCACAGGCAGGATGTAAGCTAAAAGAGAAGGAGAGATTCTGGAGTGAGTTAGATGAAGTGATGCAGAGTACCTACCCCCAGAGGTGAAAGAGTGGTCATTGGAGCAGACTTCAATGGACATGCTGGTGCAGGCAACAGAGGGGACGAGGAAGTGATGGGCAGGTTTGGTATCCAGGACAGGAACACAGAAGGACAGATGTTGATCGATTTTGCAAAAAGGATGGAAATGGCTGTGGTGAATACTTTCTTCAAGAAGAAACAGGAGCATAGGGTGACTTATGAAAGCGGAGGTAAGAGCACACAGGTAGACTACATCTTGTGTAGGCGATGTAATTTGACGGAAGTCAGTGACTGCAAAGTAGTAGTGGGTGAGAATGTTGCCAAACAGCATAGGATAGTGGTGTGCAGGATGACACTGATTGTGAGAAAGGTGAAAAAGGCAAAGGCAGAGCAGAAGACAAAGTGGTGGAAGCTGAAAAAGGAAGAGTGTCGTGTTTTCTTCAAGGAGGAGTTGAAACAGGCTTTGGGTAGTCAGGAAGTGCTTCCAGATGACTGGACAACCACAGCCAATGTGATCAGGGAGACCGGTAGGAGAGTACTTGATGTGTCCTCTGGAAGGAAAGTAGATAAGGAAACTTGGTGGTGGAATGAGGAAGTGCAGGAGTGTGTACAAAAGAAGAAGTTAGCTAAGAAGAAGTGGGACATTGAGAGGACCGAAGAGAGTAAACAGGAGTACAGGGAGACACAGCGTAAGGCGAAGGTAACGGTGTCAAAGGCCAAACAGAGGGCGTATGATGACTTGTATGATAGGTTGGACAGTAAGGAGGGAGAAAATGATTTATACAGGTTAGCACAGCAGAGAAATAGAGGTGGGAAAGACGTGCAGCAAGTTAGAGTGATAAAGGACAGAGAGGGAAATGTATTGACTGATGACAGAAGTGTGCTGGGAAGATGGAAAGAGTACTTTGAAGAGCTGATGAATGAGGAAAATGAGAGAGAAAAAAGAGTAGAAGGGGTGACCTTTGAGGAGCAGGAAGTAGGAAAGATTAGTAAGGGAGAAGTGAGGAGGGCATTGAAGAGGATGAAGAGTGGAAAGGCAGTTGGCCCTGATGACATACCAGTTGAGGTATGGAAGTGTCTAGGGGAGGTAGCAGTAGATTTTCTGACAAGAATATTCAACAAGGTCTTAGAAAGTGAGCAGATGCCAGAGGAATGGAGGAGAAGTGTGCTTGTGCCCATTTTTAAGAACAAGGGAGATGTACAGAGTTGTGGCAACTACAGAGGGATAAAGTTGATGAGCCATGCAATGAAGCTATGGGAAAGAATAGTGGAAGCAAGACTAAGGGCAGAGGTCAGCATTTGTGAACAACAGTTTGGTTTCATGCCAAGAAAGAGCACCACATATGCAGTGTTTGCTTTGAAGATGTAACAGAGAAGTACAGAGAAGGTCAGAAGGAGCTGCATTGTGCCTTTGTGGATCTGGAGAAAGCATATTACAGGGTGCCGAGAGAAGAACTGTGGTATTGTATGAGGAAGTCTGGAGTGACAGAGAAGTATGTTAGAGTGGTGCAGGACATGTATGAGAGATGTAAGACAGTGGTGAGGTGTGCTGTCGGTGTGACAGAAGAGTTCAAGGTGGAGGTGGGACTGCATCAAGGGTCAGCTCTCAGCCCCTTCTTGTTTGCTATGGTGATGAACAGGCTGACAGACGAGGTTAGACAAGAATCTCCATGGACTATGATGTTTGCAGATGACATCGTGATCTGTAGTGAGAGCAGAGAACAAGTGGAGGAAAATCTAGAGAGGTGGAGGTATGCCCTAGAAAGGAGGGGATTGAAGGTTAGTCTCAATAAGACAGAATACATGTGTGTGAACGACAAGGACCCAAGAGGAACTTTGAGGTTACAGGGGGCAGAGATAAAGAAGGTGGAGAATTTTAAGTACTTAGGCTCAACAATCCAGAGCAATGCAGAGTGTGGAAAAAAGGTGAAGAAGCGCGTGCAGGCAGGTTGGAATGGATGGAGAAAAGTGTCCGGTGTGATGTGTGATAGGGGAGTATCGGCAAGAATGAAGGGAAAAGTGTACAAGACGGTGATGAGGCCAGCAATGTTGTATGGTTTAGAGACAGTGGCCCTGGGAAAAAGACAGGAGTCAGAGTTGGAGGTAGCAGAGATGAAAATGTTGAGGTTCTCTTTGGGAGTAACGAGGATGGATAGGATCAGAAATGAGTACATCAGAGGGACAGCACATGTTAGATGTTTTGGAGACAAAGTCAGAGAGGCTAGATTGAGATGGTTTGGACATGTACAGAGGAGGGATAGTGAGTATATTGGTAGTAGGATGCTGAGGTTGGAACTACCAGGCAAAAGGCCCAGAGGAAGACCAAAGAGAAGATTTATGGATGTGGTGAAGGCGGACATGAAGGTCTTTGGAGTAAGAGTCGAAGATGCAGAGGATATGGAGAGATGGAGGCAGATCATTTGCTGTGGCGACCCCTGAAGGGAACAGCCGAAAGGAAAAGAAGAAGATGGTCCATGAGCTCATGTATACAAAATATAGCCCTTGCTCTTTCCTTCAAATGTTTTAGCAAAGATCCTATGTGGCACCTCACAGACTATCAATCACGATCACACATCCCTGGAAAATAATTTTGATAGTTGTCCCATGTCTGAGTCTGGGGCAGTGGTGGTCTAGCGGTATAAAGTGCTGGATCGCTGAGCCTCAGGTTGGGGGTTTGAGTCCCACTCTCCACAAAGTTGTCACTGTCTCCCCCAGTGTAGCTAACTGGGTTATCAAAGGTGGGCCATGTCTCTCACTGTCTATGGTGTGAGGTTCATGTAAAAAACCATTGCTGACTTTTGTAAAGATTAGCTGCAAAGCTCTCAGCGTGTTTCTGCCCCTTGCTAAAGGGTTGTGTCAGGAAGGGCATCCAACGTAAAAACTTATGCCAAATCAAATGTGCGATTCATTCGCTGTGGTGACCCCTGATAAAAGGAAAACGCCAAAAGGAAATCTCTCTCCCATGTCTGTGTCTGAGTTGATGCTAATAGGCTCTTATGCATTGCTAATTGGCAACATGACAGGAGCAATAAAAAAATGACTCAATAAATTTATTTGTAATGAAACTGAAGCTCCTAAAATAGAGGCTCATACACCACTCAGATTTGCACAGAATAAACACACAATCTAAGTCAGTTGGACAGGCAGACTTTTGCTGAACAAAATGACGACCACCATAAGTGGAAACAGAACATGAACTCAATGAATAGATAATTAAACAAGAGAGGTGATGCAAATGAACACTGAAATGAGCTTCTAAAAGGTGGTGAAACCCCCCCCCCCCCCCGTCAGTATTAACCTTTCCTGAATTTACAATGGACTCCACTCTGGAAATGCAAGGATTCTTTATCTACTTTCTCCATTTATTTACTTATTTTCGTGTATTTAATTATTTTCTCAAGTTGATGTAACATTTTACGGAGCTGTACTAGTCTTATAACACCAGCCATGAACACCTATTAATAGATATACCCATCACAAACTTGGCTTTTAGGCACTGCATAAATCTAATTACAAATGACCTGATTGGCAAGGGGGCACTGGTGCCCTTTGGGTACTGGCTGAGATGGGGCCAACCTCCCTGTGACCATAATTACCATTAAGTGGGTCAGAAAATGAATTAACTATTGGGGAGAGTTGGCCATTGGCAAAGAATTGGCAGGTGACCAAACTAGAGAGAATCCAAAAGATTAAAGTTGATTGAATTTTGACTAAATAACACCCTATAATTCTGGAGTTAATGATAACTAAATGTAGAGCATGTCAATCTTCAATGACACTTAGTTCCATTGTGCTGCTTCATCGGTGTGCATGACCTGTTCTGTAAATATAATATCTGCCTCTTGGCACATTGCCTCTTTGATCTTATATGCACTGTCTGTTCCTTGGCAAGGCTCTTGAATGAGTTTATAAGAAAAGTTAAAAAAGAACTTTTTAAGAAAAGAAAAGTTATAGTGTGATTCCAGGTTTATTAGAGGAACTTACACTATATTGTTTGAATGAACCAGATTCATTTATTTACCATGTTTTAATAATTTTTGATGTTTGCATAATATTGCCCTTTGAACAAAAAGAAAGGTAAAAACGTAATACATTTTAGAGACAAAACATTACAAATTAGCAATAGCATGACCATAGGCATGTTTGAATAGGCATATGGCAAGGCAATGCAAGTCTGTTGGGTTTTTACACCCGAGTCTAGTGGCTCATCAGGCCGGTGCTTATCCCCGGCTTCCACAGCATGAAGCGACCAGGAGTTCAACTCTTCCTGGATGGGACGCTGGTCCATCGCAGGTTACCTTCCCAGTATATTTTTACTGGTACCCATTCTTCTGCTGGGTGAACAGAGGCACACTTGAGGTTGAGACCTTGCCCAGGGATCTTAGCACAGTGTGGGTCTCAGTGGGATTTGAACTCACAACTTCCTGATCATGACCACTACGCCACCGGCCCCAAGAATAGGCATATATCGCATAGTTTACAATCAGAGGGCAAAATGTTCATATTTATTTGACAGGTTTCTGTCTTACAAGTGACATATTACATCCTCAGATACTGGTGTTATACTGTATTATGTAGCGTATAGAACTTAAGAGACACTTGTGTTGTACAAAGCTTAATTCTGCATTTTTTAATTAGTGTGTCATATGTTAAGTGAGGCTTTCTGTGATAATGTTGCTGTCCTTCCCAATAGTGCTAAACAAAGGCATATCTTCTTTCCCCATCTCTCCAGTATCTCTTTCATCACTCTCCCTCTATCTAAATTGGTGCTATTGAATAAGCTACTGACAAAATAATGTCAGTTTTCCACTTCTCTCCTGCTCAGACAAACAAATAATGCTTTATTGCTTTTGTCTGTCATGATCTCCATGTAGCTCTTCCACTTAAGCATGATTTGCCTGTCTTCTTTGTGTCCGACTCTTCCTGATGAGCCTGCCATATTCACGCAGTGTTCACAGAGGTGATTCACAAGTAATTTAATAAATGATCACAAGGAAGCTACAAAGCAGCCCTGGACACAACTTGTCTTTTTGTTACTCACATCAATCACCCCATTGTGTATTACAACAAATGGCATGACTACCACACACTGACTGTGCTGTCATGTGTACAGGAGTAGACATGTAGGAGCATGCTGATGGGAAGAATTAATGAGGGTGGGGGACTCACGGAGACAGCGGTTGTTGGTGAAAAATTCTGAGAAAGTGTCACACTCTGACTTCCTGTTACCAGTGCTGGTGCAGTCACACCAGGGAGACACACTGATGCTTGAGCGCAGGTAATTCGGGGTCATCACTGTACCTGGCTCACAAAAAAAACAAGTTCCAATTGAAGCAACATCTTACTTCCTTCACATAGCACTTATTTATTCCACTGACTTATGTATTGACTGAATAATCTGACTCAAAGTAAGTCACATAGGTGCTGCAGGGTGACAAATTCTAATCAATAAAAACAATATTATGTTTCTGTTGGTTTAGTCATTCATTATGCATACTGCTCATCCTGATTAATGTTTTGGGGAAGCTGGCGCCAATCTCGGCTATCGCTGGGTGAAAGAGAGGGAACACCTTGAAGAGGTCACAAGGCTAGTGCAGAGCTAGTACAAACAATAATTCACACTCGCATTCATACTAAGGGTCAATCAAGAAGATCCAATCAGCCTAATATACATGTCTTTTGGCGGTGGGAGGAAACCAGATAACCCAGTGGAAACCCACTGAAGCATGCAGAAATACCCTCGCTGACCACAAATCTGCTATGCGACATGCTTTGATTTGTTAAAAAAAAAGGCAATGTACCATGGTGGAAGAGAAATAAAAGGATTCCAGACATTCTATTACAGCATATGTCAACATGCTTTATCGGGTTTCTTTAAACATTTGCTGTATTATGTGAGATGATTCTTTTCTTTGTTTGACTTACCAATAAGGCCAGAGTAAGCCAGTAGACAGTCCGCATAGCTCTCCTTCAGGCAGCCAGATATTGAACGAACCTCAGGTTGGCAGTTGGTAAAGAAATCAGCCAGACGAGACCTAATGTAGCATACCAGAAATGAATAAAAAAAAATCTATCTTGAATCACATCACCTCACATTCCATGAAAAACATAGTATGAGTGAAAAGCCACCATTTCCTAGACACTCACATCATCAGGTAGTGAAGAAATATATGGGAAACTGATGATTCATCTCCTCATTTCTACTCTTAGTTACATCCTTACCTACCTCCCTAAAATTCAGATTTACCCTCTCCTTCAATTGACTCATGGCATACCTGCAAATATAGTTAGTCTTGCAGGAGGTTTGCAGGGACAAACAGTTGGGCTTGTCTTTGTCCTCATAGGAGCATGCTGGCACGATAGTCTGACGTCTGCGCTCTGAGCATGCTGAGTGTTCTCCAGACGGACACGAACAGAAAAGCATGCCGTAGCTGTGCTTGGCTGGCACCTTGTCGAAGAACTGGCGCAGGGCTTTGTGACATTTGCGCTTGTTGCACACCTCAGTGGTGGAGACCCTGTTGGTGCAGGGGCTGATGTAGGCCGAGCGGTATTTCTTACACGTGTCGTTCAGGTTGCAGGCCTTTGCTGCATTCAAGCAGTTGTTGTCCTTGCTGAAAGCTGCTTCACCTACAAAAAGACAAAGAGGAATCACAGAAGAGTCATAAAAATGACATGGTGGTCATTTTCTCTCTGTGCATAGGTCAGACATTGTGAGTAATGCATGTGAAAACAAATGATTTAACTGACATTTTACTAATGTTTCAGAATTGATTTGTCTAATGCTCAGTCCTCAAAAAACAATGCACAAATATTCTGCTTCATTGAAAACATCTTATTCACAGCTGTGCATATCCAGGAGTCCATGGGAGCTAATTGGCGGAGCTGTCAGGCGAGGGAGGGAGGACATAGCCATTCATGGGCATCTGTGAGCTCAATAGTATGAGGGGCAGATAGCGCTTTGCCTCCGAGCGTGTTAGACCGCCCCAAATATGCATTTCGAAAAGTTTGAAAAGAGGAGGCTGGTTAGCACTGCATGTTACAGAGAGGGCATGTGCATGCTTTTGTTCCTCCCTGGTCATGTGATAGGGAAGGGAATACCTGATGGGTGGTAATTGGACATGACTAAAATGAGGGAGGTCCAAAAAAAAACAAACACAAAACCCATCTTATTCAACTCATCAGATAATTACTGAGGCCTTCTTAGAATGAAAGAGAACATAAGTCTAGAGGGTTGTGTCCTTCCTGCACCACACTGTTCTTGGTCTGATGGGAATGCAAGCATATGGTTACTGTAATTGTTGCTCTTTTTTCTCATTCAGTAAGTTTTCTAGTTTGGCTGATATACCTTTTTAGAATGGGATTGATTCTTTATACTGTAAAGTGCAATTTCCCCACTATTATATGTGATAAACATGAGCAAATGTTAAATGTGATACAAAGTTAAATATGCCTTTGTTTTGCTGTAGGAATTCCCAAGTGTATAAAATAATAATTATAAAACACCATTGTATGAACACATCCAAGCAATATTATTTTTCTTCTTCTTCTTTTATTATTCTACAAATTCACACTGCATACATAATTGCATAGATCAATATAAAAAGTGTATCTATATTTTCTGGTGATTAAAAACCCCTTAAAACTATTGACAGTTTTTGATAATTAACAACATGATCACTATTTTACTTTTCTATAAACTAGGGCAGCATGCATACTTTACATTTACAGCATCTTACAGACATCTTTCTCCAGAGTGACTCACATTTATAATTTCAGTTGAGAAATTGAGGGTTAAGGCCCTTTCTTAAGGGCCCAATAGTACCACCTTGTTGATACTGGGGCTTGAACTCCTGACCCTTCGGATCAGTGAGCCACTGAACTGCCACTGACGTTTTGCTTCTTAAATTTTGATGACTTGTACCATGCTCATCCAATTTGCATCCAATTAAACTCTTTCTAGAATTAATTTGCCCTGCCCTGTAAACAAGTGATGGTATTCTACAGTGGTGCTAGCAGCTACTTGTTATCAAACATAAACCAGTGGTGCACTCCTGAAGATTCCTACATGCTTACCTCTTACAAACAATTCTGTCTGTGTTAAAGAGGTGTATCTGCATTCATTTCCCCTCTAACATTTCAGCTGAAGCAAACAAAATATCATGAGCTGCATTAGGCTTGGCGAGTACAAGTAAGCAAGCATTTGTGTATGTTGTACATTATTTGTGTGTGTGTGTGTTGCTTTGTTTGCATTTGTGTGCTGCCTAAAAAGCTTGTTTCTCGATAGTTTTATTTTCATGACTCGTGTTAGTCTTTTGTCTCTCCCCTGCGGGAAGCCTAATGCCCTCTCTTCTTTAGAGGAGGGAAAATAAACTGATGAGGCGTGGTGGATTTCTGCAAAGCTGCTTTGTGAAAATTTCTATTTTTAAAAGCATTATACAAATAAAATTGAACCAAATGGCTGAGAACCTCTGCTCTAGGGTGCTAAACACAACAAAGTCGCAATGGGTAAATTAGCAATGAGATGTGCTGGACCGCTGAAAACATACTCTCTTTAGACTCATCGGCCGCTTTATTTAGGCAATTTTGTGTTATATTCTATTGACTATTATGGAAATCTCACCCATGTCCTCCCTCATTCCCTGTTTCAAATGGAAATACACCAAAACACCAAAACAGATACCATGCAGTCATTTCAGCGGTAAAGCCTAAACCATTCATTCAACATTGTTTTGAGCATACCTAATCTCTCTCTCTCTCTCTCTCTCTCTCTCTCTCTCTCTCTCTCTCTCTCTCTCTCTCTGTGTGTGTGTGTGTGTGTGTGTGTGTGTGTGTGTGTGTGTGTGTGTGTGTGTGTGTGTGTGTGTTGAGGTACACATGCTACTTCTGTGATAATAGTGATTTCTGTTTTCTCCATACGTCCTGATGTGCAACTGTTAGTTATCTTTTACGATCTCATCTTAGAAGCCCCTCTCTCCTGCTGATGGTAGCCCATATGACTGTGAACATACACTTAGAAACTGTGAGTATGACTGCTGGTGATATAAACTCTTTTACTGAAATGATTAAAGACTACAATTATTATGACAGTTATGAAATAATAAACTTGACTTCAAGTTAAATTATCGTGAAGTTTCTGCTACATGGTTTGCTCAAGGTTTCTTTGTTGTGTCAACTCAGAGTGCTTTCCCTTGCAACAGTAACCACAGGCTTGCTCAATAGGGATGTGTAGGGTTTATAGAAAAATCAATTTATTCAAATTCTGTAACTGCTTAATCCTAATTAGGGTCACGGGGAGGCTGGCGCCCATCTCAGCCAACTCTACGCAAGGGCAGGGTACACCCTGGAGAGCTTGCCAGGCCATCGCAGGGCAGAAACATGCTGACGGCTTTGCAGCCTACTCTTGTCAAAAGTCAGCAATGGTTCTTTTACATGAACCTCTCACCATAGACAGTGAGAGACATGGCCGGCCTTTGATAACCCAGTTAGCTGCACTGGAGGGACAGTGACAACCCATTGAGAGTAGGGCTTGAACCCCCGACCTTGGGATTTGTGATCCAGCACCTTACCATCAGGCTACCACTACCGTTATTGCCGTCAATTCTTTACTTAATTTGTTTTTAATATGTAAAGCTGTTTTGTGACAATGTCAGTTGCAAAAAAGTGATAGACAAATAAAACTGAATTTAATTGATCCGAACTTTACCATTATTCATTGGGTGTCATGGGTGAGCTGAAGCCAGTTGTCGTTGACACTGAACAGTCGTAACCACTCAGACCTAAATCACTGATCTCTTAATCTTTACTGGCCACTTAAGAAAGTTATATTACAGTACATTTAATAATGCAGTTAATATGCTTACACAGTGATTACACTGGAGTATATGTTTAGTATAATTTCTATGCAGACTCTCATCTGCTCTTCACTTAGCTTTTATTTTCCCTTGCATTCAGATGAAGAAGGGAATGAAGCTGCTCTGTGCTTTCAAGTCTTTATTATCTTCACTAATTTCACTTCACTAACTCCTGCAGTGAAAACTACATTCACTAATTACATGTTTGGTGTGGTATTTAGGCACATTGTGGATGTTTGTGTATTGGGGAGAATGTGGAAAAGAATGAATAAATTTGAGGTTAACCACATATTATAAAAAGTGTGCTAAAGAATAGTAATGGGATAACATAGCAGTGCAATTTGTACTGCTGCTGATTCACTACCCTGGATTCCTTATTTTATGTTTCCTCATGTCTTTGAGGGTTTCAGACATATATGTGCTTTCTTCTCCCCTTTATAGATTATAGGTGACTGTGTTTGAATGAATGAAAAATGCTCATTTGTACTGCCATCCCATTCTTGGTGTACTGTATTCCCACCCCACACTCAGTGTTCCAGAGATCTGGATGTGTTGTGATTTTTAAAAAGGATATAGTGATTATCAAAGATGAAAACATGAATCAATAAGAAAATCATGCCCACTAAAATGACTAATTGACTTAAAGGATGTCTGTCTGTCTTCCTTTCGGCTTTTTCCTTGGGAGTCGCCGCAGCGAATCATCTGATTCGCACGTTTGATTTGGCAGAGGTTTTTACGTCGGATGCCCTTCCTGTCACAACCCTTTAGCAAGGGACAGAAACACGCTGACGACTTTGCAGCTACTCTTTATGAAAGTCAGCAATGGTTCTTTTACATGCCTTTCACCATAGATAGTGAGTGACATGGCCTGCCTTTGATAACCCAGTTAGCTGCACTGGGGGGGACAGTGACAACCTTGTGGAGAGTGGGACTCGAACCCCAAACCTTCGGATCAGCGATCCAGCGCCCTATACCACTAGACCACCACTGCCCCATAATTGATTTAAAGGATGCTGTCATAAAATCAGAAAAAGCAGAGATCGAATAGCAGCAACAGTTAAGTTCATTCTTGGACGCTTATATTTTAAAATCTTGGACAGGTCTTACTCCTGAATATCGGTGTACCACTATTTTCCATCTTTAGAAATCAGAGTGTTGCATAGAGTGTCTTGTATGAGTCACTCAAAGAACAACACGCCATACCTCTGTCCTTTTTGTCTGTTTTATACTGTTGGTGCAGCAGCTTGGCAGGCTGACTATGTGCTATTGTTATCGATGTACAATAATAGATACATTAAATGTAGATTCAAAATAAGTGGAGGCATAAAGCACTGATGAAGGGCACCTGAAGTAGTGTCGCTGGAACACTTAAATAAAAACACTCACTGCTGCAGCAAATCAAATCATACAAGGACGTGACCTTCATAATAAAACTAATAGTATTTCTCTTTCTCTTTTCAATTTTTCATCTCAGATGTTCTAACAGAGTGCTATCATATATACATTCATTTTCTGATCCACTTCATCCTAATTCGGGTCGCAGGGAAACTGGCGCCCAGCTCAGCCGACTCTGGACGAGGGCGTGTATACCCTGAAAAGCTTGCCAGGCAATCACAGTTCCAACACTCACACAACAATTCATACTCCCATTCACACCTAGAAGAGGATTGGAACCGCCAATTAACCTACTGTGCATATGTGGATGTGTCTGTGTGTGTGTGTGTGTGTGTGTGTGTGTGTGTGTGTGTGTGTGTGTATATATATATATATATATATATATATATAATATAGGGGCAGTAGTGGTCTGGTGGTGTAGGCTAAGGTTGGGGGTTCAAGTACCACTCTCCACAAGGTTGTCAAGCAAAGTAGGATTACCCCCACCCCCCGACTGACGTATACGTACATGTATATGTGAGTATATAATATTAGTAAATACATATTCAACGCTATGAATGCTTATAATAACAATTATACATTCAAAAATAATGCATAAGATGTAAATAAAACATAAATACACACACATACAGACGCAAGTGGATCATTCGCTGTGGCGACCCCTGAAAAAGGGAAAAAGCTGAAAGGAAATCTCAGAGAAACAGACTACACTTTTTCTTGCAGGGCTTGTCCATGGATGAGCCCAGGCAGCATGGTGTAGGTTTTGCTGTGAGGAACTTGCTGCTCGCCTCCACTGAAACACCCACCGGACGCTCATCAAGATTGCTCACCTTGCACAAGAAGACATTGCTAGGCTACAGTAACATCTTATCAGCCTATGATCTAATGCTTACCTCCACTCCTGAAGTGAAGGATAAGTTCTACGAGGCCCTAGGACATGCACTGTCAAAAATCCCGAAAACAGAGGGCATATACTTACTTGGCTACTTCAACGCTCATGTGGGCGCTGACTCGCAAACATGGCATACCTGCCTTGGCCACCATGGCATAGGCAGGGTGAATATGAGCAGACAGAGACTGCTCGAATTCTGCTGCTATCATAGCCTCTGCATCACCAACTCCTATTTCATGTGCATATCAAAAATGATACAGAAAGCGTCTTGGAGACATCCCTGGTCCCACCACTGGCACCAGCTTGACTTTGTTATCACCATGAGGACAGACCTCAGCATAATCCTGCAAACGCGATCCTACCACAGTGCTGATTACGACACAGATCTTTCTCTCATTGCCAGCCAGATCAGCCTGAAGCCCAGGAAGATCCACCATGCCAAGACAAAGGGCCTCCCCTGCATCAACACCTGTGGCATGTCAGACTCCACCAAGGCCCAGTGCTTTGCCGATGAAGGGTTACCTTCATACTGTTATCTACGACTCAGCCATTGTCGCCTTTGCTAAAAAAAGAGCGGAAGATTGCAGATTGGTTTGATGCACATTGGGTAGAGATGCTGCCAGTCACAGAGGCCAAAAGGAAAGCGATGTTGGAACTCAAGCAGAATCCCTGCCCTACCACACTCGATGCTCTCAAAGCAGCTAGAAGCAAGGCTCAGCAGACTGCTCACCGCTCTACAAACAAGTACTGGCAGAACCTATGCACCCAGATCCAGTCAGCTATTGATTTCGGCTATGCCAAGGGATTGTATGAGGGAATCAAAACTGCCGTCGGCCCCACCAGCATCAAAACAGTTCCACTCAAGTCCAAGTCTGGCAAAACCATCACCAACAAGAGTAAGCAGCTGCAACAATGGGTTGAGCATTACCTTGATTTACGTGACACAGAATACCATCTCAGTGACTGCGCTTAATGTTTTGCCCAACCTACCAGTGATGGAGGAGCTCGACAATCCACCCACACTGATTTAGCTTAGTAAAGAAATTGACTCTCTCGCCTGTGGAAAGGTGCCAGGGAAGGACGGTATTCTGCCAGAATTCCTGAAGCAAGCAAACCATCCTGCAGTCGCTGCATAACTTCCTGCGTCTGTATTGGGCACAAGGCTACATTCCTCAGGACATGAGAGGTGCCAAGATCATCACCCTGTATAAAAACAAAGGAGATTGTAGAGATTGTACTAACCATTGGGGCATCTCCCTCCTGACCATTAGTCGGCAAGATTTTCGCCCAAGTCACCCTCAATCGCCTTCAGACCTTGCCTCGCGAGTCTATCCCGAGTCACACTGGGGCTTCAGAGCTGGAAGGTCCACAGCGGATATGATCATCTCTCTCTCCTCAGTTGCAGGAGAAGTGCCGTGAACAGCAGCAGCGATTGTTTCTTGCTTATGTGGACCTGACCAAAGCCTTTGATTTGGTGAGCAGAGAAAAGAGAAAATATCGGCTGGCCTCCCAACCTCCTTGCAGTCATTGTCCCCTCCCATCAGGACATGCAGAGCATGGTTTGCTTCAATGGAGCCAGCTCTGACCCCTTCCCAGTCAGCAGTGGAGTGAAGCAAGGCTAGCACCAACCCTATTTGGGGTCTTTCGATGTTCCTACATTATGCCTTTACCGACTGTGATGATGGCATTTACGTCAGAACGAGGCAAGATAGTAAACTCTTCAACATTACCAGACTCTGTGCCAAGACCAAGACCTACGAGGTGCTAATTCATGAGCTGTTGTTTGCAGATGATGCTGCTATAATATCTCACAGTAAAGATGACCTGCAGCACCTGGTCAGCAAGCTGCCTGCTGCCTGCAGGGAGTTTGGGCTGACAGTCAGCCTCAAGAAGACTAACACCATGGCGCAGGGTGTCGAGTCCCCACAATCCATCACAATTGGGAACTCACAGCTTGAGGTTGTGGATGCCTTTATTTATCTTGGCTCCACTGTGACCAGCTCAACATTTCTTGACACTGAGATCAGTTCAAGAATTGCCAAAGCTGTCGGGGTCATGGCCAAACTCAAAAAGCGAGTGTGGAACAACAGCCTGCTGAGTGAAAGGACTAAGGTCAGTGTGCATCAAGCTTGTGTCCTGTCTGCTCTGCTTTACAGCAGCAAGTCATGGACGACCTACACCAGACAAGAGAGACGCCTCAATGTGTTCCATCTCCGCTTGCTTCGCTGATTGCTGCATATCAGATGGCAGGACAAAGACCCTAATACTGAAGTTCTTCAGCACGTTGGTCTTATGAGCATACCCTCCATGCTCATACAAAGATGTCTCTGTTGGGTTTGCCATGTGCACCGCATGGAGCCTCAGCCACGAGAAATTCTCTATGGTGAACTGCATGATGGTACTCGTTGAGTCTGTCGACCTTTGTTGCGTTTCAAAGACACCATCAAGCGAGACTTCCAAGCAGCCAAAATCAACAAAATCAGCTGGGAGGACACTGCTGTAAACCGTGACTCCTGGTGGCAAAGGGTAAATGTTTGAGCATTGAAAGCTGAGGAGGATGGGAGAACTCAGGATACATCAAAGAAAGTAGCGAGAAGGAAGCATGCAGCCTCCATTCACGCCCAATCCATATGCATCTGTGAAAACTGCAAGAGGGACTGCCACTCCAGGATCGGCCTTTATAGCCATGCAAGATTTTGTATATATATTGTATATATATATATATATACACATACTGGTCCTTCTCAAAAAATTAGCATATTGTGATAGTTTTTGTGAATTTTGAATATTATGAGGTTCATTATTTTCTGTAATGTACTGATAAACATTAGACCTTTCATATATTTTAGATTCATTACACACAACTGAAGTAGTTCAAGTCTTTTATTGTTTTAATATTGATAATTTTGGCAAAAAAAAAACAAAAAAAAAACAAAAATCCTTATCTCAAAAAATTAGCATATTTCTTCCAACCAATAAAAAAAATGTTTTTAATTTAAAAAAATTCAACCTTCAAATAATTATGTTCAGTTATGCACTCAATACTTGGTCAGGAATCCTTTTGCAGAAATGACTGCTTCAATGCAGTGTGGCATGGAAGCAATCAGTCTGTGGCACTGCTGAGGTGTTATGGAGGCCCAGGATGCTTCGATAGCGGCCTTAATCTCATCCACAGTGTTGGGTCTGGTGTCTCTCAATTTTCTCTTCACAATATCCCACAGATTCTCTATAGGCTTCAGGTCAGGAGAGTTGGCAGGCCAATTGAGCACAGTAATACCATGGTCAGTAAACCATTTACCAGTGGTTTTGACACCGTGAGCAGGTGCCAGGTCGTGCTGAAAAATGAAATCTTAATCTCCATAAAGCTTTTCAGCAGATGGAAGCATGAAGTGCTCCAAAATCTCCTGATAGCTAGTTGCATTGACCCTGCCCTTGATAAAACACAGTGGACCAACACCAGCAGCTGACATTTCACCCCATGCCACACTTTTTCCTTCCCACAGATGTCCCACTGAGGTGTCTTGATACAGCACTCTGGGAACAGCCTATTCGCTCAGAGATTTCTTTCTGTGTCTTACCCTCTTGCTTGAGGGTGTCAATGATGGCCTTCTGGACAGCAGTCAGGTAGGCAGTCTTACCCATGATTGCGGTTTTGAGTAATGAACCAGGCTGGGAGTTTTTAAAAGCCTCAGGAATCTTTTGCAGGTGTTTAGAATTAATTTGTTGATTCAGATGACTAAGTCAATAGCTCGTTTATAGTACCTTTGCATGATATGCTAATTTTTTGAGACAGGAATTTTGGGTTTTCATGAGCTGTATGCCAAAATCATCAGTACTAAAACAATAAAAGACCTGAAATATTTAAGTTGGTGTGCAATGAATCTAAAATATATGAAAGTTTAATTTTTATCAGTACATTACGGAAAATAATGAACTTTATCACAATATGCTAATTTTTTGAGAAGGACCAGTATGTGTGTGTATATATATATATATATATGTGCATGTATGTATGTATGTACAGGGATCCCTCACTTTACGCGGTTAATGGGGACCGAGACCACTGCAATCTCCGATTTCTGCGAAGTAGGATCAACCCCCCTGGCTGACGTATACGTACATGTATATATGTATATAATGTCAATAGATACATAGCCAACGCTATAAATGCTTATAATAACAATTAAACATTCAAAAATAATGCATAAGATGTAAATAAAATACAAATACACACACATACAGATGCGCACCTCACATAAAGTCGTTTTGTTGGGGGTTTTTAGGTTGTTTTTTGGCTTTGTTAGTTTGGTTTTTTTTGTTTTGTTTTTTGCATAATTGACCTTGTTTTGCAGTGTTTGCGGTTTCCTTAACTTTTCCCCAATTTTTCCATATTTTTCCTTAATTTCTTTATATTTTAATTTTTTTGATGAATATTTTTGATAAACCCACGATGTACTGAAGCCGCAGAAACTAAAGCATATATAGGTTTTACTTCCATGGGAACACTACACATTCTATTCCCAATTAATACATGCAAAAATATAAATTTGTGCTATTACTTTAAAGAAACTAAAACAAAGCAAATATTAGACTGTTAAAAAACAGCAGTATCTACTTTATTCTATACAAACTCAAAAACTGTATAAACCGAAAAATGTAAGATTTGTTTTCCTTTGAATCACTGAACTAATATTTAGTTGTATAAACATTTATGAAAACTGCTGTCCAGCTGTGTTGCGTGGAGTCAATCAACTTCTGGCAACTGTGAACAGGTTTTCCAGCCCAGGATGATCGGACTACAAGCCACAATTCTGTATTTCTTGGTTTTGCCTCAGAAACTGCATTTCTGAAGTCACCCTACTAGTTTTTTATTGGATTAAGGACTGGTGCTTGGGCCAGCCACTCCATCACGTCAATCTTGTTGGCCTGAAACCAAGATGGTCCCCTTTTACTGGTGTTTTAGGCTTGTTGTCTTGTTGGAACACCCATTTCAAGGGCATTTCCTCTTCAGCATAAGGCAGCACGACCTTTTAAAGTATTCTGATGTTTTGAAACTGATCCATGATCCATGGTGTGTGATAAATATGCCTGACACCGTAGTATGAGAACTAACTGGTATTATTTTGAACACAAATGGGTGTATATACAGTATATATATTATATATATATATATATATATATATATATATATAATATCATATTTCACTGCACACTCATCTACCTCACTAAGTATTCATGATTAATTTTTCCTACAGATAATCATATTCTCTATTTCCTTCCTCAGCATCTGGATCAATGTGCTGTCAGGTCTCTATCAATCAGCACATCTGCTGTTTCAGCACCCTGAGCCATGTTATAAGATGGACGCCATTATACTCATCTTTCATGCATGAATGAATAGAATTAATTAGTTCAACAGCACTCTGTGCTGTACGCAAATGGTTATGCCAATAAACAACTGTCCAGGGACTTTAAATGGGCCTCTTTCAGAGAATCCTTCCATCAGTTAGCTTTGGACATTATATATTGAGGAAGACTCTATTGATTTATTCATGATTTCCTTTAACTTGCTCTTAGTGGTAATTAACCTATAAAGTGGATCTGATAGCAAGTAGATTTATACAACACCTACAAATATTTTAGTAAAACCATCAACTAAAAACTCTGGTTAAAAGTTATAAGAATTATGAATGCAGACAAATTATTTTTTAAAAACGGGAACCGCCACAAACCGCCAAGCAACCAAAATAACTTTGTCCCTCTGGAAGCACTTTCAAGGCAGTGTGTACAAGTCCCTTCGCTAAATACAAACACAAACCATCATCGATATAATAAATACTTGAATCATACCAGTTTATTGTGCTTATTTTTTGTTTTTGGTGGTGAAATGATAAAAGATATATGATTAAATGGGTTCGTACAACCGAAAAAAGTTTTATCCGAAGGGATACCAAAAAACTGACTATACAGTAAAATCATACATTATGAATCAGCCAATAGCCAAAATTACTCATTTACATTCTGCTTGTTTGGACATAAACTCCAGGCATATTTGACGCATCGTTGTGTCATGAACCAAATTACAGTATGGCTGAAAACACACAGATGCCTAAAAAGGCATTTTCTGCTATTGCAATAAAGTAAAATGAAAATAATAGTGCAGAGGTCCCCAACCACTGGCCTGGTACCGGTCCATGGAACATTTGGTAATGGGCCCTCAGACTGGCTGAATAAAAAATATTTTATTAATTTTCGGATTCTGAAAGATCTTTTATTTAGAAAAACTGCTGTTCTCAGTCACTTGATGAGGCACAAAAATAAACCCACAGGCTAGCAAAAATGAGTAAAAAACAACTGTCTTTGGAGAGCTTCCTTCTAATTCAGCGGGATGGTGAGTTGTATTTTTAATGCACTATGCTTTTAGTTGTTTCTATGCCGGTCCGTGAAAATATTGTTTTACATGAAACTGTCTGTAGCACAAAAAAGGTTGGGGACATTTTCTTCCTTTTTTCCCACTTATATAAGCTTATATCAAGTAGTTTATAAAGACAACAAACACAATAGCAAAATCAAAGCAATCTGACATAAGTCAATTTTCGGTGTTGAAATCAGAGTGTTAACTCCAGTAAGATTAATCAAAACGGGAAAGTAAATATTAAACAACCCAAACTATGTCCTATTTATCCATTTTAATGTAACTTATAGATAAAAAGGTTCAATTTTATTGTAAAAAAAAAAAAAAATCTGTTTGGTTGTGAAAAGTGGTCTTGTGCATTTGCGGTAAAAAAGACGATTTCAGTATCCTGTTGTTTATATTGGAAGTAATCAGACAGAAGAGAACAAAGCATTTGAGTGTTGTTTTACATATTTCAAGTTTGCTTTTTCACTAGATCTACTGGTAACGCTTTGAAACCTTTCTTCTTGTTGCTTGCCTTCACAATCATGCCTTAGCAAGCCTTCCTTCGGCTCTGCAGATGATATTTCTTACAACAAAGTTTGTGCTAAAATTATGACTTTGATTAGGCCAGATCAGACCCAAGCTTAAAAATGATATTTAATTTACTCATACCGAATAGACTTTAATAAACACACTACAACTAAACTCCTTGTTCCACTGTGTTTTCTGCCATATCCAGGTACAGAATGTATAACCAACAAGGAGAAACAATGTATTCATGGACATTGTCCCCGTGTATCCTGAGGATTGTCTAAAGTGTGCAGAAAACTTTAGATATCTGGCAGGTTCGTAAAACCTTAGGGCCACAGAAGATTTCTGACAGTTCCATGTAACACTGATCCAATATAATTGTTGGACCTCAAGGGTTTTGGCTTTCAATAACAAATCAGGTAAATTCAATTCAAACCGTTTTCAATTAAATAATGTCATATTGGTAAGTGTATTATTCTACAGTTCTATAGTTGGTGTGTGCTGGGTTGTGAGCACGTACAACTGTACACCTAGGAATAATAATGTCTCTGAAATGTCTCTACTGCATAAACATGCTATCTTAGAGAAGCAGCAAATGATTTTCCTGCACACTGAAGCCCAGTATGGAAAAGTGACACTTCAAACTACATCAAGACCACATCACATCCGCATGATATAAAAAGCATTAGATGTAGGTGGTTCACTTATCAGAAAAATCAATGTGTAATAAACTCATTATGCCATTTGCTGCTTGAGCACTGGCCACTGCCGTTTTTGTACTCATAGGACCAAGCCTTCAATCTCAAGGCATTAATATTGAGCTGCTGTTTATTAATCAGCATGGAATGAAGTCAAATCTAGACCATTACAAGAACAAAAATAAAATATGTTGATACTTGACTATTTCCAAATTACATTTTTCTTGGCTTCTGCTGATTCCAGCTCCATGATATATAGAAATGTGCAGAAATTAATATTGGACATATTTCTAAGCTCATTACTCAACGTACTTGCCAATCAAACATTTTAGTGCCAGGATTTGAGTAGATATTACAAGATGGTGTGTTTTAATTTGTGTTCTAAATATGCAACATGGTGAGTCTGAGAGACTAGACCTACATCAAAGAGAGAAATTGGTGTATGGTAAGCTTTCCAATCCCTCAACTGACACACAGTTCATGTCTTGAGACATAATTACAGCAGACTTCATTCATTTCTCTTTCTCTCTCTCTCTCTCTCTCACACACACACACACACACACACGCACACACACGCACACACACACACACACACACACGCGCACACACAATAGTCAGTTCTCCTATACTGTCATTTTTCTTCTTTCCTCAGCTCTTTTCCCAGGCTTTATTCTTAATGACATGCACTGTGTTTGATAGCTTTGCTTATACACATCATAAAGGAAGTCTATTCACTTCATGCTCGCTTTTCCGTGTGTAGGTAAACATGCGTTTTTCACTTTGTACTGTATGGGCTCTTAATCCAAGGGTGAACATTTGGTTTGGAAAGTTAGGGATATACAGGAAGGTCATTGTTAAAAATATTAATAATTTACCATTGCAATTTGTTACTAACAACATCGGATTAGAGACCTTGATAAGGAAAAACATTGTGCATTTAAGTATAAAGTACTGATGAATAATGTATTGCAATGGGCTCTTGTATATAGTTTTTATTGATAGTCACAAATTCTTCAGTCCTTTATATGGATTTGTACAAGTTAGCACTATACAACTTCAAAAGATTTGAATCGATCATATATTAATTCTTCTATCTTAGTTACTCATCATTCATTCATCTGCTGAAGGCTGTGAAGTGTTCATCAGTTCATCGCACGGCCTCTACAAGTTAAATTCAGTTTAAATAATTATTATTTTATATTTACATTTACAGCATTTGGCAGAGGCTCCTAAAAATTAATGGTTAAGGGCCTTGCTCAGGGGCCCAACAGTGGGGATTGATCCGCTGACCTCTGGATCAGTGAGTCTTATTCACTAAGCCACCATTACCCTCAGATATGATGAAATGATAACTGCATGATTAAATCTCTAAATGCTATGGCAGAAATCTCATGTCACAGTGCTCATGTTATGGTTGGTGTTGTTCTGTTCTAATTCTATTTCTCCCCACCAGTGCAGGCTGTGGCTGAGGGGTGTGGCTGACCTACTTCTGGCTGAGTGCAGTAGCTTGGACAGTGGCTAGACCCAACTTGGAGCCGGTCTAGAATGGAGAGGTAAGACGTCTCCTTCCATCCACTAGTCTGGGTGCTCACATTGGGCAAGTAACAGTACACCCTTAGCCCTCCTTACCAGGATCACGGTGTATATGTACAACAAATGTGGTGAATACCCTCTAGGTAGTGCTTCCTGCCCTATTCTCTTGTTAGAGGAAGAAGCTACTGATACTGCTTATGTCATAAAATGGGGGCAAAGGAAGGATCTTCTCTAGTTTGGCCCACAGTATTCACTTGTGGTGTGGCGTCTCATGTGAATTACACTAGCTTTTTTAGACAACCACTATGGAAATCCCTAGTGGTTGCCCGCCCTAGGGCGACCAAATGAATCAATGAATGAATGCAGTAGCGCACACCTGATTCCACTCTCTATATGAATCAACTCACTATAAAGACAAGCTGCACTTTGTCCTTTCTGTCAGAAGATTGTTTTCGTCTCACTTGGTCACTACCTTGAGTCCTTTCCTGGCCCCTGCTTTTCCTCTGTGCTCAGCCAGCCTTTCCAGCCTCAGTCCCCAATGTTTGCTATTTTTTCATGAGTCTGCTTACTGATCAAGCCTCATCTTGGGCGCTAGCAGTTTCTACCCACACCCCAGATTTGTACTCCCACTATGATCAATTCACACATGAGATGAAAAGAGTTTTTCATCACCCGGTCCAAGGGAGGGAAGTGAGCAGCTGACAAATACAACAAGACTCACGAGCAGTATTGGAATACATCATAGAATTCCGGATACTAGCGTAGAAAGCAGCTGCTCTCCGGGGGGTGTTTCTCAAAGGACTGTTTGATAGAATCAAAGACGAGTTAGCTGCACAGGAAGAGACAGCTACCCTTGAGGAGCTAATCACCTTAGTCATAAGGCTAGATAACAAGTTGAAGGAGAGAGACAGGGAAAGAGCCCAGGGAGAAGGGGCTGGGCCCGTCATCCTGTCCACAGTTGGTTTCAACACCCCACCCCCACCTCATACCCTACCTACTTGGACTCCCTTCCTTTGTCCTTAGGTGACCATGCCAAGCTGACGCCAAAGGAAAGACAACGGTGACTGACCAACCGCCTCTGCATCTACTGTGCTGAGAAGGGACATTACCTCGCCCAGTGTCCAGGAGTGCTGGGTTTGCCAGCAAGAAGAGGGGCGCTAGTGAGCCGAGCCTCCTCAACTCCCTGGAAATGTATCCAAATTAAAGGTACACTACACCACGCATGACAAACGTTCCCTGTCCTGTTCACTTTTCATTGACTCTGGTGCCGATGACAATTTTATTGACTCAGAGCAAGTTAAGCTCCATCACCTCCCAGTGTACGAAGTCAAAACCTCAAAAGAGGCGTTGGCCATAGATGGCTGACTTATCGATCTTATCACACACAAAACAGAACCTGTCAAACTCAGGCAACCACCATGAATATCTGAATCTATTTGTCATTTTGGCCCTCTCACTCCAATGGTGCTGGGCTGGCCATGGTTACAAACTCATAATCCCACATAGACTAGTTTATACTCACAATTGGCAACTGGAGTCACTACTGCCACCAACACTGCCTCCTGGCTGCTGTTTCTCCCCAAGCTTCCCAAACCTCTGTCCCACCTAAGCAGATAGACTTGGCTAGTATCCCCAGTGAATATCACGATTTAAAAGAGGCATTCAGTAAGGACCGAGCCCTTTCCCTGCCACCTCACCGGCCCTATGACTGTAGTGTTCCATGGCTTGCTCCCTGGAATCGCACTCCCTACAAAAAGACTCTTCAATCTCTCAAAACCCGAGAAGGAATTTATAAAAATGTATATCACTGACTCGCTTGCAGCAGGCCTTATTCAACCCTCATCATCTCCTTTAGGTGCAGAGTTTTTCTTTGTAGAAAAAAAAAAGACAAAACCCTGAGACCCGGTATAGACTACATGGAACGAAACTGCCACAGAAACCATATTGCCTGCCTCCTGTGTGGTCAAAGCTATGTGCCAGCAGGCCTCCTCCAACCCTTGCCCATCCCTCATCACCCCTGGTCACACATTGCTGTAGACTTCATCACTGGTCTATCCCCATCTGAAGGCAACACCACCATCCTAACCATCGTAGACCAATTCTCAAAGGCAGTCCATTTCATCCCACTACTCAAGCTCCCATCAGCAATGGAAATAGCTGACCTGCTGGTTCAGCATGTTTTCTGCCTCTATGGAATCCCCAGGATATTGTTTCAGACTGAAGTCCTCAGTTTACTTCCAAGGTATGGAAAGCCTTTTGCGACACCCTGGGAGTTACCCTGCAGCCTGACCACCCTCAGTCTAATGGCCAAATGGAATGAGCAAATCAGAGCCTGGAATCCTCCCTCCGTTGTGTTACCTCCCATCTCCCCGCCTCCTGATCCATACACTTACCATGGGTAGAATATTCCCATAATTCCCTGGTCTGTGCTGCTACTGGTATGTTCCCCTATATGGTGGTAAATTGTTTCCAACCCCCCCCCCCCCCAATTCCCTAGTCAGGAGACTGAAGTGGTTGTCCCCTCAGTCCAAGCTCATTTGCACAGGGCATGCCAGGTCTGGAGGGAAGCTTGGGCTGCCCTGAAAAGGTCAATGGCCCAGAACCAGCAAATTGCCGATTGCCACCGTACGCTGGCTCTGGACTATAAAGTAGGCCAACAGGTTTGGCTCTCCGCAAGAGACCTGCCTCTGCACGTGGATTTCAGGAAAATGGCCCCCAAGTACATCGGTCCCTACACCATCGAGCACATTATAAACCTCAGTGCAGTCCAGTTAAAACTCCCTGCAGCTCTCAAGGTGAATTCAGTTTTTCATGTCTCTCTGGTGAAACCTGTGGTGGAAAGCCCCCTTCATCCTTCTACCGACCCTCCACTCCTCCCCCTCGGCTAGTTGATTGACACCCGGCTTATTCAGTCAACTGCATAGTAGATGTCCGCAGGTGGGGTCACTGCTACCAGTACTTGGTGGACTGGGAGGGGTATAATCCCAAGGAACGCTCCTGGAGCTCTCAATTCCTGATTGTAGACTCTGAACTGCTGACTGATTTCTACAAGAGGTTCCCAGACAAGACTGGTCGGACGCAAGGTGGTGTCACTCGTGGGGGTAGGAGGGGTTATGGTTGGTGGTGTTCTGTTATAATTCTGTTTCTCCCCACCAGTGCAGGCTGTGGCTCAGGGGCGTGGCTGACCTACTTCTGGCTGAGTGCAGCAGCACAAACCTGATTCCACTCCTCAATCAACTAATCCCTAGTGGGGCAGTGGTGGTCTAGTGGATAGGGCGCAGGATCGCTGATCCTAAGGTTGGGTGTTTGAGTTCCCATAAGGTTGTCACTGTCCCCCCAGTGCAGCTAACTGGGTTATCAAAGGCGGGCCATATCTCTCACTGTCTATGGTGAGAGGCATGTTAAAGAACCATTGCTGACTTTCGTAAAGAGTAGACTGCAAAGCCGTTGGTGTGTTTCTGTCCCTTGCTAAAGGGTTGTGACAGGAAGGGCATCTGACGGAAAAACCTATGCCAAAATCGAATGTGCGAATCAGATGATTCGCTGTGGCAACTCCCGAGAAAGGGAAAAAAGCTGAAAGAGAAGAAGAATCAACTAATTCCTAGTGGAAATCCCTAGTGGTTGCCCGCCCTAGGGTGACCAAATGAATGAATGCAGTAGCGCACACCTGATTCCACTCACAATATGAATCAACTCACTATAAAGATGATGAGCTGCACCTTCTCCTCTCTGCCAGAAGATTGTTTTCCTCTTACTCGGTCGCTACCTTGAGTGCTTTCCTTGCCCTTGTTTTTACTCTGTGCTCAGCCAGCCTTCTCAGCCTCAGTCCCCAGTGTTTGTTATTTGTTGTTTTCTTTGTCATTCTCCAGTGTTTGTTTTTGTTCTTTGCTGCAGTGCCTCCAGTTTTTGTTCAATGTACTTTCTTCTTTGCTTCCAAATAGTCAATAAAAGGTCCCGTTACACTGAATACTGTCTCCTGCAATTCCTGGGTCCGGCTGTTGACTAGACAAAATTCAAAACTAAAGTGAAAAATACATTTACATTTCTGATACCCACAGCCTGAATTGACCTCCAGAAAGTGTCCTGCTCTGATATGTGCAATTTTATGTGCTAAACCCTCAAAAAAAATGAGTTACCCAAAATTACAGACACAGAGGAAAACATGATTTCAGAAAGAACTAGATATCTGAAAATAAACCATAAGACAACAATTCACAAAATCCATTAAGAAAGCATAACCAAGGTTCCCTTTTAACATGTCTAACATGTGACAGGTTAAATTTGTTTTCATGAATATTTAATTATCATTTTGATTTTGATATACTGTATTAATCCCATAAGGGAAATTATTTCTTCTGCATTTAACACATCCAAAGTGAGCACACATGCGAACACGGTGTGCACGCGCACACACACACACACACACACACACACACCCTTGGAGTGGTGGGCTGCCACACACGTTGGGGGTGAGCAGTTGGGGGTTAGGTGCCTTGCTCAAGGGCACTTCATCCATTTATGTGGAGGACGGGAAGGTATAGCTCACTCCCCCATCACCACATATTTTTCCTGTTGGTTTGAGAATCAAACCAGTGTCCTTACAGTCCCAAAGCCACTTCTTTACTAGTTAGGCTACGGCTGCCCTGTAATTATAAGCCATGCCCATCTAATGTTCCTTAACTCAAAAATACATAAAATACAACCAGTTTAATTTTAGTACAGATAAACAAGCAAACAACCAACTGAATTCAAATTTATCACAGCATCATACATTTATATGGATAAATATAAATGGTTATTCAATATGGCAGATATTTAAATAGTATGCAGAGTATTTTTATGATAAGGGAACCCAGAATTTTTTTTCTTCCTCTTCAGTGGGAGGGTCTCTGGCCTGATAAAAGGAAAATACAACATAACAAAAAACATATTGGCTTTAACTATAACAAAACAGACCAAACTAGGCTTTTATGCATGTAGGATGATGTTACAGTTCATAATGCATAATGTCCAATAAACTTTGCTCTCAGAAGTGTATACATCCCCTGTGGAGCACGTCCCAGTGCCTTAATCGTTTTACAAGCTGAAGCTTTTTATAAGCTACATGTCAGTGACTTTAACAGCATTTTGTCCTGGATATACCCAGTAATGCTCAAGGAACAGTTCTGGTGTTAATGATGAATACATCATTGCAATGCTGGGAATCGGTGTGTATTCTGGGCAGCGCAATAACTGTTAATAAAACTGATGCTAAATACGATTCAACCATACATATTCCATATTATTTACAGTCACAGTGTGGTCCATGGTAATAACTGATAAGTAATCATTCTCATTACTTGTGCTAAGGCTAATGACATTACTATAACTCAAGAGAAATAATGAATTATTATGATGTAGTGTGCTTGTAGAGGATTAATATTTAGTTGTATGCTACAATCATTATAATAATTGTAAAATCATTTTGCAACAGTTTTTTTTTTTTATGAGAGTCTATTTTCAAAGAGCTGTGAATAACAAATTATAAAATAGACCCTAACTACTAAACCACTACTACTGTTGATTACTTTTTTGCAACCTTAGCTATAACTGTAAATATTACTTAAATATGAGCTAAAAATGATAATTGGTCACATACTGTGTAAAAAAAAAAGCAATGGATCTGTCAAGACCCATGGTTTCAGTATCAATAACACCAGGTCCATTTATTCTTATAATTAATTATAGTTTAGCTTCATATAGGGGTGTGTGTGTGTGTGTGTGTGTGTGTGTGTGTGTGTGTGTGTGTGTGTGTGTGAGAGAGATAAATGAATTATGAATAAATTAAATTACAAGTTGATCAGATCACTGATTGAAATGCACTCAATAGACACAATTCGCATTACGACTGCACATGTGTGGGGAACGTGACCCAACAGCTGATCCAAGGGTCACTGCTACCAAACTTTATTGCAGCCACTTGCTGTTGTATGGAAACACATCCGAACAACTGCCGCTTAAAGTCTGCCTTAAACCTTAAATTATCGACATGCCAGGTGCGCATTGTGCCGCAGTGAACAGTGGGAATGACAGGTATCATCTCGAGCGTTGGAAAAAGCTAGTTTGTAGTATATATGCCTGCAAATTTTGGACTAACGCGTGTCCATGTCTGCCGCCGTTTACGCTATTTAAATTCCCCAACAAGCTGAAGGATCCAAAGGGACGCAAACGTTGGATTAAAGCAGTAAGTTTATAATTAAAGTGTTCTTTATTCGAATTCATAGACCCTATAGACTACTATATTATCTTTTATTTACCTGTTAATTTACCATAAAGACTGGCGATGCCAAATTATATATGTAAATTATCATTACACGTCATAGACCTAGATCTTGAAAATTATTGTTATGTTAATGTGTAAAATAGACTAACAAGAGCTGTCAAATCACTCGGTGCAGCTGTAAAACTTGTATTTACCTTCTTTGTAGTCATTACGAAGTCGTGCTAATAGGGGTGCCTAGTCCTTCATGAACAAAAAATCTGCTATGTCAGCATACAGACACGGCGGCCACTTTCATAAGGCGTCATTTTCTGTCTCCCAGCTGTCTTCAAGTCCGAAGGGATTGGAAATTATCACGATTTCCTCATCCACTTCAAATGTCAACAAGCTGGCATAGTCACGTTGGACTTGTTTAGATTCCTCAGCCTTTGACAAAACTATCAGCAGTTTTTGTAACGTCGCCGCAAATGCAAGCGCAGTAAGTTCATCTTTATGCTTGCGGGAACAACCGGGAAGACCCCTACGTATACAATACGCTCGAAGGTCGGGAACTTTCCATAAATTAAACGCATCGATAGTGCAGTTGTCATCCACATCAAGGTTTACTTCCGCCATGTTTGGTAGTCATGATCCCATGATGCCGTGCGCGAGCCGAGATGCGAATTGTGTCTATTGAACCAGATTCATCCTCTAAATCAGACTCTCCACCATCAAATTCTGAACATCACACTTTCTTTGTCATATTATATGATTATGAAAGATATTCTCCTTCAATTCTATTGTTGAGGTGGTAGAAAAAGGACTTTATTATTGGTTTACTGTGGAAGTTATGTACTCTTACATAAAATTATTAAATTGAGAAAATTTCAAACCAAGTATTGAGACCTAAGGGAAATGGCTTTAAGAAGGTCGGTCATGCATGCTCTCATTAAATTATCTTATTTTGATGCAAATAGTGCGTTAGTTTAGAAAAAAAAAACACCTCACATACTCTTCTTGCTGTGAGGTGAGAGTGTGGTTCAATCCCCTTTAATATATTTTCAAGGCCAAATTATTGTCTCAAACAATGCTGACATTCTGTGACAGTGTGTTTAGTGCAATGTTCTGAAAAATAAAAAGTTTACATTCTTGCTGAAATGATGGAACACTATATGAAGTCTTACCAAGAGGCTATGGGAAGGAAGGGTCCATTGCAACAATGCTTTCTGCTACACTACATTATCCATATGTACCACATTAGCAGTTATAGTATGAAACAGCACAGTAGACTTCAGGTTACTTTTTATGTATAAAGTGCCTGCAATTCTTATCTCAACTGCACTCTTTCCTCACTCCTCAATGTTTCCTCTTTTTTTCCTCTTTTTCCTCACATGCTGCTGTGGACTGGATATTTTGCTTTCTTGCACTGTGCATGCAGCAATGCCAATATCAGTGTTGAGAAATGCAACTGATTCGAACTGCACTTCCATCAAATTGCACCTCACATGATCATATTTCCATTTTTAATAAAGTCTCTTCCTTGTATAGCATGGTTCAGATTCATGCCAAGAGCCGAGAATGAAATTAATGGATTTTTCCATCAAACAAACTGCAAATTCAAGAGAATAATACATTAGATCTGATTTAAACCAAGTCACATATTTAAAACTAAGAGAGAATATACTGTCTGGTGTACTGAGTTATGCCTTTGTATTTAAGGTATGAATAATATCAAATCCCACTCTAAACACATTCATATCCAGAATTCAATTAGAGGAACATCAATAGCGTTTTCTTATAAAAAGGAAATGAAGAAAGTTTCAACTCTATTCCTACTTATTCAAGCTGATAACCATTCGACTTTATTCAATAGATTTTTAATAATCCCACATTTCTCCTCTAATCATATGCATATGATTGTGACGTTCATCTGTTTCTTTGCATCTGATGGACAGACCCACATAATCCACTCACACACTATGACTGATGATCTAAACAGAGAGCCCTCTTTCACCATCTTACAAGAAAATATTCTTGAGGATATTTACTTCTAATAAGGAAGAGGACTGGTAGGATTTGTTGCAGAATTATTCACAAAAATTATGCACCTTGAACGCTGTTATCATGAAATAACATTCTGGTTAGCAAGCATATTTAAACTTTTCATTGCTTTATGAGGGGCATAGTCAGTGCATCCTTTCATTAGTTTGAAAAGGAACTATGCATCTTAATGAGTGGGAACATAACAATTATGATGTGGAGCATGAAAAAAATGGTCATGTTATATAATATACAGTCGGCCCCCAATTTACGAAATTAACTGTTCCAGAGCCCTTTTCATATAGCGGGGATTTCGTAAGTAGGGGTCGCATCTTACATGTTAAATGCCTAATTCGTTCCAAGTCTCCAGTCCTTGGACTGGAAAAACCCCATAAACCTTTAAAAAATTATAAAAGTACACCAATTTTGTATGAAATATGTGTTAAAAGTAAAAGAAAAGTATTTATTAAACCATTTTATTACCATATTAAACCATTTTATTAAAATATTTATTAATTAAGCCATTATTAAACATTTTAATTAACAGACACACACACACACAGCTCTCTCTCTCTCTCTCTCTCTCTCTCTCTCTCTCTCTCTCTCTCTCTCACGTGTGCTGCGGGCCACGCCCACAATTCAAAGTGCATTCCCTGCTTGATAAACTCGATTTTAATTTGATTCCTTGAGGGATTGGAATTCCAGATGAGCTCAGATGCACCCACATTTATTAAACATTTACTGAATTAAAACACTAAACTAAAAACTAAAGAGTGAAGCTTCTTTCTGTCTCTATCTGGGAGGCCAGTAGGCGGGATGATGAGAGACATGTGAAATTTTGATTGGCGCGTCTGATTTTGAATTTCTGTTCGTATTTCGGGGATGGAAACTCAAGAAAATGTTTTTCGTAATCCGGGGATTTCGTACAAAGGGGTCTTCGTAAATTGGGGGCCGACTGTATCGAATATTCTTTAGTCATTTATTAATTAGTTATGCATTAAATATTTCCCTAAATGAGCGCTACAGTATATCAGAATTCCAATACTGGTATAATTTGACTGTGCAAGACTCATCAGCCCAAAACCCCATTGCAGTGTTTATTTGCAAAATGAGAATAAAATCTACCATACAAGTCTGGCAACCTCACAGTAAGAATTCATTTCAACTTCTGTTAATCAATTTACATTACATTTCATTAATCAAATTACAGTACTTCGACCAAACCATCTACTTAACATCTCAATTTAACAAGTTCAACATACAACGCTTGTTTGACAAATTGCATGATGAATTTTATTATAATTGTCAAATTATACTTGGATGATGTGCAGATTTAAAAATGAATTTTGGTCAACTTGCATACCAAGTCAAAAAAAAATAAAAAATACAAGAAAATCAATGAACAAGTCTAAGAGTGAACTTCGTGTGAGATCTATTGCCATCTAAGTAGCCAAGAATGGACGATCAGGAAAAATGGTCCCGCCTGTGCACTAGTGTACACTACTATTGCCTCCAGCCCAAGACTGTATTCACATTAGTGTTTTTTGTGCAACTGAAGAAACGGTTCGAGCCTTTTTAAATGCTGATATATGCCCTGTTGCTCCTGAGCTCTGTCTACACTGCTGAACTGTTCGGTTTATTCTGAAAAGCTACTCACATTTAAAACTCACTAAGATACTGAATGATCGTTTTTTTTTTTTATTATTACATGACTAAATTGATCAATACACGTTTGTTTTGGTATTTCCTCTGTCTTACTGACTCATCCTTTGAAGAAATACACTATACTAAGATGAAGCATTAATAATTTTTATTTTTAATTGCTTATTATTAATGCTTTGTGGGAGGTTGTGTGTTCATCAGTATCTGTTTTTTTCTTTTTTTTTTTTTGGTCTTTTAGCAGGATTATGTAAAAACTGCAAACTTATTTTCACCAAACATGGTGAAGGGATGGGGAATATCCGAACCGTGATCCGGATCTGTCCGAAATGTTATGGGAGCAGATCTGTATCACAAACCGGATCCAGGAATTTATTAAAGACTTTTTAACATGCATTTATTAAACGATTTTTTTCTGCATGCAGAATTACACAAAACCTACTGATCTGAGTTTCATTCTACAGCCACTGGGAGAGATATTTCATTATAACTGTGCTAAGTTGTCATAATCCATTTTTTTCCTGATGAAGATACTTTGCACTCTGAGTACCTCTTCAGTTTTTGATATGCAACTGATCTTTCATTAGTCTTGGGTTTGTTTCTCTGTAATGTATGTGATATTTATTTTTTTTCTTGCTCTATGTTCAGGTAGAAACCCAAGTGTAGGGAGCCACATAAGTGCTCTTTGAAGGCCATTTCCTCTGCTGATATATAAAATAGAGGCATATTTTCGATGCAAATACTACCTTGTGAATTCATGTAATAGGTATTGTCTGTGTGTCACATGCTGCTTGGTTCAGATAAATGGTGTAATAAACCCATCTGAAGAAAACCCTAAATCACAGCAAGGCTTCTCACAAGCCACTGAGCAACCAATGCAGACGTGACTTTTTTCTTTTGCTTTTGTCTTTATCCATGTCACTTAAGGCAAAGAAACAGTCAAAATACTGTACAATATAATAACATCATAAAATTCCTAATTGCTATAACGGTCATTAGTTCCACACCCTAAAAGCAACTATTATCCATGTTTCTCATCTAAAAGTATTTACAAATGGATCATATATGATTAATCTTGGAACCTGAAGAACTTACATTTCTCCTTTTAATTAGTTTTATGGTTTCTCTATTTGGCATCTATGGGACGTTTGTTATTTAAACCTCATGCTGAAAAAGCCATGAGGGCCTGCCCCTGGTGATGTTACATCAAAGACCAGAAAACTGGTGAGAGCGAGTGAGAGAGAGATAGAGAGAGAGACTCTATAATGTCTTTACAGTTCCACTGATATCTGAGCGCACCTTCTGCAACACCGCCAGCTTGGCTCCTGATTTTAATAGCACAGAGATCATTCTCATCACAATTTATCCTGATTATTTCTCAGATTAATTTATAAGGATGGCATGCTTGTTAGGGTTTGGTCTGTGATGGTATATAACTTGCTCAGCAATAAAATGATTGCTAATGCAACTATATTGATCCCACTGTATTAAGAAATATAGTATTCCTTAACAATAACAAAAAAGACTCAGTAAAAGCATTTCCTAAATTAATGGACTCTTCATTGGGCCTCTTACAGGATCAATTAGAAAAAGAACCATTTCTGCTGACAGTGTTAAAGAGTGAAAGTAGATACTGCACTCTGATGACTACATTATTATATTTAACTTCAAATTTCTAATAAAGACGTTGTGTATTGACTGGTGGTCCTTTCTTTATTATTAAGCAATACACAGTCGAGTCTATAACTGGGCGCACAAGAGAAGATACTGTTTGCATTGTTTCTACCTTAATGCAACAAGTTTCTTTGACACTGTTGTTGATGTATATGATCTTTAATATATTTAAAAGTTTTTTTTATTTGGCTTGTCCTCTTTAGATAAAAACAAATCATAATGCTATCTGAACACCTACTTCTCTAAAAGAGATCAGTCACATAGTCATAAACAGCAGCTGTCCTTTTATACAAAACAATATCACAAACTTACTTAAAGAGAACTACAGAGGATCCTGCATATTCAGGATTAAAGGTATTTCTTTGGGCCACATTTGAACAGCAATGAATTTTATTATAAATATGCAGAAGACTGAGAGGAAGGGTTGGGATTAGATTCAGTCATTCCATGAATATGTTTGCTTTTGGGTGGGTGGATGAAGTCACACGCACCCATTCATACCAGAATACAGGCACTTCAACATTTTATAGATAAATCATTTCAAAAGATACCCAGAGATTTCAAATGTTATGTATGACATGCCATTTGAATTTGTAAATAATTATCAGCTATCTAAAATGTGCAATTTTCAGTGTAATAGTATTTTTGACATGTACGAAATAATGTAGTTTAGTATCAAATAACGCAATGCAATTGATTTCACTGAAAATGTCAATTTCTTCAATACTACTACTACTACTACTACTACTAATAATAATGAGGTTCTCTTTGGGAGTAACGAGGATGGATAGGATCAGGAATGAGCACATCAGAGGGACAGCCTATGTAAGACGTTTTGGAGACAAAGTCAGAGAGGTTAGATTGAGATGGTTTGGACATGTGCAGAGGTGGGATAGTGAGTATATTGGTAGTAGGATGCTGAGGTTGGAACTACCAGGCAGAAGGCCTAGAGGAAGACCAAAGAGAAGATTTATGGACATGGTGAAGGAGGACATGAAGGTAGTTGGTGTAAGAGAAGAAGATGCAGAGGATAGGGTGAGATGGAGGCAGATTATTTGATGTGGCGACCCCTGAAGGGAACAGCCGAAAGGAAATTAATAATAATAATAATAATAAAACCTTTTTAATGGTTTCAAGGGATTGTTGTGTGTAGTTTTGAAACATATACTAGAAAAAATATCCTGTTGAGAATGGTAAATGACTAAAACAGAAATCAGGAAAGTGATTTAAATTACAGTAACAGTCTTGAGTCACCTAAATGATTATCATTGTATACTTACTTTGACCAATCAAAAGTATACCCACTGTACCAAAAGGGTTTCAAACTTAATTAATTTAGGTTTTTATATTTGAAAGGGTTTACCAATGTCCTCTGTTGTGCATGTAAGCTTGGCTGCTGATTACAGTCACACAGTGAAGCAGTATTTCGCATGCCTCCTGTTGTGAGTGGGTCATGATAAAAATCAGACTGCTCTCACCATTCAGAGCTCTGCCAGATGGACTTGCAATACAGACATGTGATGGCAGTTATAAAAATTGTGGCTGCTCCTGCACAGGACAGCTGTGATCAAATAGTGAAGCATGCTGTGAGTAGCCAAGACCACTACACCCCTTTAGAGTGGCTCGTTATTCACCAAAACTCTGCTGGACTTTAGAGTGTTAGGCGAATGGGTGCATGATTGGATTTGGCTTCAGCTTGATGTATCTGTGAAATTCTTCCAAATATGGAGATAATTCTGCTAAGTGCAGTCCCCTTGCTCAGTCTGAAAAGCTCGCATGATTTAATGCACCTGCAGTGCACTGATGCTCACAGGCAGAGTGATGTGAACATTGCTGAAGCATAAAAAACACCTCAATCTCACTGCTTTGTTATTTATTTTCCACTAGTGGGCAAAAAGTAATTACATGAGTTGTAGAGGGCCAACCATTCAGAACAATGTTTCCTACTTCCACTAGGTTGTACTCTGTTCATCTACTCCAGCTGTGAGAGAATTTTGAGATGTGGGAAGGTGGAAATGAGTGAAGGTGATGTGATGCATTTCTATTTATTGCTTGAATCTTTCTTTCTCTTAATTACTCACTGATCAAAAGTGAGGTATCATGATCACTGCAGACTGAGAACTTCAGCAACACTATTTCCACACAGTCATAATTAAACCATAAGTGAAATTGCCCAAAACATCAGATAGGTGTACAGAGACAGAACAAGAAGCAATATCAGCCTCAAACAGTTTTAGGTATAGAAATTTTAAAAAGGCAGGACTTTTAAACACTTTTAAAATGCAATACTAAAATGACTGTAGCTGGAGCTGTATTGGGAGAAGTGTACCTTGGGTTGAACAGCACCACCTGCAGAGCATGACAGTACTTCACTCTCAAATACAACTCCAGCATAGCATTAGGGATTACACTCATCCATAAAATACAAAGGAAAATACTGTAAAGTTCTGCTCCTGATAAGCACACCTCAGGAAAGACAGTGATCAATTCAGGCCTATCACAGCAGACTAAACGTAGCTGACTGGGTCATCTGTGACACTAGTAGTGTATGAAGTTGTAAGTGTGCATCTGGAACAGCAAGTCAAGAAGAAAAACCAGCAAGACAAAGAATCAGTGCCAACTGAGCACATTTATATAACTTAACAAGGGTGAATAAGCCAAGCATAAAACGTAGCTCTGTTCAGACTCCTAGTTTCTGATATTGTCTCAGTGGTGTATTCTATTTCAGCAGGCTATGCTATAACCACAGCAGGCTTGCCTGATATGATGGGAGCCAGGCGGAATATGTCAGACAGACGGCTGTTCACTGGCTCGTATGGAGAGTCCTCCAGCAAATCATTGCCTGGAAAATGAGAACAAACAACTCAATTAGCACTCCAGAAAACAACACCAGGAGAAGTGCCAGGAGGTCGTATAGTGCTGTTGCAAAGCAGTGCAAGAACACAGCTTGCAGAATTATTACCCACATTTAGATGGAAATTTTATATTCTATTTTTATATATTCAATTACCAATGATCTTCTCTCCAAAAGTTTTTCAACTGGCTCAAACATGGATTACGTCTCAATGCGTCCAGAGTGCTTTAGTCAGACACGGTGATTTTAATAATAATAAAAAAAATTAATCTTCTGAAATGATGAACTAATTATGACAAAGAAACAGACATGTTTTATATATATATATATATATACACACACACACACACACACACACACCACGTAAACTGTGATAGACGCTCCAAAATTTGCGCAAGCACTTCTTTTCCTTCTTCATTCCTCTCCTGCATTTGCAATTATATAGAGAGCTCTGTCTCATCGACTCCATGGCATTCCTGCACTCATCTTGTGCCTCTGGTTCTGTCAGTGCGCTGAAGTTGCGCCCTGTACCCGCCAAGCACTGCCTCATTGTGCGGAAAGCAGAGCTGCAGCCATAACGACCCAAGCACTGCTCATGAGCCCGGACACAGTCCAGCCGGGATGCTCGAGTCTGCACCAGCTCAGCACAGACTGACACATGTAGCACATCTGCACAAAACACGATGCATCAGAATCCAAGAAAGCATATTTTATTAATGTGCCATGTATAATACGTTTGATTATTACAATTATGAGAATTTATTCAGCACATCTATTACACTGTATAAATACAACATAATATCATGTGGCAGGGATAAGATAATTACGAGGCTCTATTAAAGAAAAAAAAATATGCAGGGAACCAATTTGAAAATCCCAAAATATTCATGGTAACAGACTAAACTGGTATAAATCAGAAGTCAAGGGAATGTTCTCTTAACTGGGAATATATTAGTTTAATGGGCGACACAGCCGCATTTTTGGACACATGTAGTAATTCCAACTTACCCAGAAGAGGAAGAAATATCCAAAAAGTTAGGAATGTCATCGTGGCTTTGAATTGATTTCAACAGTGGAGTAACTTTCTTACAGATTGCGGGACATCACGGATTCCCAGATAAATCCTGTGCGCGCTGATTGCGCACCGCACCAGAGACAGTGGCCACACATTGAGCAGCTGTACATCCAATCTGACAGTCCGATGTGAGCTTGTTGTTGGATTGGGAATCAACCCAAACAAATATAACCACGTTCCCGAGAATTACAAACCCCACCGATCCAGTGTGCGGTGGAGAAACCCGTGCGTAACGGACATTCCCGGACTCGGTTTCTATAGGGGCGTGTTAAAATGTCCTCAGAAAAAACAGGAAAGTAAATACTTTCTTTACAGCAAATAGGTACATTTTCTTCTCTGTTAGGTAACCTAAACGTGGTTTGCTTTGGGGTTTGGACAGCGGCGTCACCGACTCTATGCGCCCGGACTTTCAGCACCTGTTCATCTCGCCACTCGTTTTCTAAGACTGCAGGCTGTCCCTATAGTGCTCGGTAGATAATACACCTCTAGCTATTATATGTCCACTGTTCAGCGTGTGAACCACGAGCAGGAGCAGTTCCAACCCTTCTCCAGTGTCCCACAGGGGCTCAGTTGCACTGCGCTCTCTCACTCCCTACTCTTAAACTGAATCTAAACATGGACGAGCCGCTGAGACGAAGCCGAGTGACGTCATCATCCCGTCCACTGCATTGGGATTGGATACTGTCGGGACCACTTTCACTCTGCTGCCCTTCCTGCTGATTTACCCTGCGTTGCTTTTGGCTAAATTACATTCACATTACGGTTAGCTCAAGGAAAGAGAACAATAGCGTCACCTACTTGTGATAAATATTTTATTTTACACCCAAAATATACTCTATAAACATGTACTGTACATGTAGAATAGAAAACAACATTCAGTCACAGTGATAATTACATTGATTATAACATTACTCAGAGTTAATGAAGACTTCTGTAAATACATTTGAATGATCAATATTGTGTTATTATATCCTTTACATGCGTAATATATTACAGTCGTGGGGAGGCTGGTGCCCATTTTAGCCCACTCTGGACTAGGGTGGGGTATACCTGGACAGCTTGCCAGGCCATCGCAAGACACACACACACACACACACACACACACACACACACACACACACAAAACCAACCTGAACCAATTATTCACCTGCTTAATCCAACATGACAGAAGGGCGCACACCTGTCTCCTCTGCCAGACAGGGATGACCCCATCCAGCTGTAGCAGCACCAGATCAGAGAAACCCTGTGCAGAGCTCATGCGAGGAAAGCCACTGGCCAGGATGAAGTAACAGAAAGGGTATTTAAAGCATGTGCAGATCAACTGGCGGGGATTTAAACACCTTTTTTAACCTCTTGTTTCTGCAAAGTATGGTTCCCACCTGCCTCAAGACAGCTACCATCATTCCATTGTCTAAAAAGAGCACAGCAAGCAGCCTGAATACCCTGTTTCCATCACCCAGTTTCCCTGATCCCATCATCAGCAAATATTTCGAGACACTTGTCTTGTCTTACATCAAGGCTGCCGTCCCTGTTGATCTCGATCCACATCAAAATGCATACAGAGCAAATAGGACAGCAGAGGATGCCATCAATACAGCAGTCCATGCAGCCGTCCATACAGCCCTCACACACCAACATATTAGCAACTCTGATGAGAGGATACTGTTTGTAGACTTGAGCTCCACTTTTAATACTGTTCAACTACATAAACTGGTTCAGAAGTTGGGCAATCTAGTGTACTGATATACTGCTGTACAGTGTGGTTCAGTAGCTGGACTACAGATGACAAGAAGGCCTTGCAGCGGTTGGTGATATCTTCCTATCACACATCACACTGGATACTTTTCTCCAACCATTCCAACCTGCCTGCGCACACTTCTTCACCTCTTTTCCACACTCCCCATTGCTCTGGATTGTTGAGTCTAAGTACTTAAAATCCTCCACCTTCTTTATCTCTGCTCCCTGTAACCTCACCGTTCCTCTTGGGTTCTTCTCATTCACACACATGTATTCTGTTTTACTAAGGCTAACCTTCATCATACCTCCATCAAGGGCATACCTCCACCTCTCTAGATTTTCCTGCACTTGTTCTCTGCTCTCACTATAGATCACAATGTCATCTGTAAACATCATAGTCCATGGAGATTTTTGTCTAACCTTGTCTGTCAGCCTGTCCATCACCAAAGCAAACAAGAAGGGGCTCAGAGCGGACCCTTGATGCAGTCCCACCTCACCTTGAACTCTAACATACTTTGCACCACTCTAACATACTTTATATATATATATATACACCTATGTCAGCTGACTCAGAGTACTCAGATGTACAATACATGTTTATGGACTATATTTTGGTATACATTATTTCTAAAAACATATTATAACTGTATATGAAATGTCCCTTGATTAGTTTTGTAAACTATTTAACTATTCATTCATCCATTCATGTATTTTATGACCTGTTTAATCCGGAGAGGCTGGCGCCCATCTTAGCTGACTCCAAACAAGGGTAGGGAACACCCTGGACGGCTCATCACGCCATTATCACGCCATTGCAGGGCTAACACTCACCACTCACAGCTAGGTGTAACGAAATTCAGTTTTGCATTCAAAAGTGCAGAGAGCAGCAAGTGCAATATATATATATATATATATATATATATATATATATATATATATATATATATATATATATATATATATATATATATATATATATATATATATATAAAATAGTGCAGTACATACAGTTAGGAAACAGTTGTGTACAGATTATGTATAAATAAGTTATGTGAGCAGTTATGTACAGATATGGGTAGCAAGTTTAGAATAAATGAACAATAATTTACCTCGGAGTAATATACACATGTCCTATATTTCTATACCGAAGAAAAAAATATGCAGATGCTCAAATATACACTATGTACTATGTATATGAACAAATATATCTATATATACAGTATATCTATATATATATTTTCGTAGCAAGATTGCAGTCTACCCTAAGCAATACTGTACTCAATCACCAATTCATTCGCGAACATGCAAACTCCAAACAGATACATCCAAGGCCAGGACTCTAACCCAGGACTTACTGCAGTAAGGTGGACGCGCTAACCACCCTGTCAATATGCTGCCCATAATGAGAGAGAGAATAATTTAAAGAACAGCCATACTACTGTCCCAGTTATCCTGTACACTGAGCATCATACACTTCTGATTTCCCTACTTCACCATGTATGACTGTGAATAATAAGATAAATAATAAGGAAGGCACATCTGTTTACACAAACATGTGCTACAGTGCACATATGGTATGTGATTATCACCCAGTGTTACATTCAAAAGGATGACATGAGAATTACTGATAGATCCGTAAATACTTTTGTTACAGAAAAGTTAATCAACCACTTAACATGAATTTTCAGTATCATTATATTGAAAAAAAATTCAACCTACTTATTTACGAGGCTGTCTGATAAAAAGCGGTTGGTTAGTTTCATCAAAGTAAATAATCAGGATAATTGAAGGCCACCCCTTTAATCAATTGCTAGTTTGAGAGCAAAATCAATTGTTTATATCTGCAGGTTTACATTAGTGCAGTAATAAGTGAGAGCTTACTTTTGCTGCCCACTAATTTATGTGACCATGTAGTCTTTAAATAAGACAGCACACATTAAGGTTTGTAATTTATGTTGTGAAGAAATGATCTAAACTTCCATGACAAACTGGCAGAAGATAGAGTGCGACTGCACACATGTGCACATAAAACCATCAAGAGGCTGAGAAAGTGTAAAGTAAAAATGTGTTTCTTTTTATTTTTGTGTGCATTAAGGATGCCTATGGTGTGATGAAGATCATTCAGAACTACATGATACACATTTGATGTATGTATAAAATAATTAATCTATTTTCTAAGATGCTTAATCCCAATTAGGGTCACGAGGAGGCTACCGCCTGTCTCAGCTGTCTCTGTGGAGTCGGCAGGATACACCCTGAACAGCTTGCTAGACAATCGCATCGCATACAACCATTCACACTCACACTCACACCTATGGGCAATTTAGAACAGATAGTTAGTCTAGTGTGCATATTTTTGGACTGTGGGAGGAAACCAGAGTACCCTGAGGCATGTAAGTGAGAGAAGAACATGCAAACTCTACACTGAAACACCCAATTCCTGTAATCAAACCTAGGCCTTCCTGCTGTGAGCGAACCACTGCACTACTGTGCCGTCCTGTGTGTCTGTCTGTCTGTGTGTGTGTCTGTCTGTCTGTCTGTCTATCTATCTATCTATCTATCTATCTGTCTATTTATGTATAAACTGAATTTATTTGACCAGGGGTGGCAATATCTATGGAGTGTATGTTGGTAAGCCAGTGTGTCTCATCAGACAGAGTGCTACAGTCTCCTTCTATGTGAGTAGTGACAAAAGTAAAATCAATGTGAGATTTGTGGTCGGAAGTATCATCTATGGTGCCTCAATAATCCAGGCAGGTTAAAAGAAAAAGTCATATCCTGCAAGTGTCAAACCCACAAATCTTCTCTTTAGTATCCAGCATGAGGGATCGGTCCTGGGAATAATCATTCACTGCTCGATTAAACACACTTTGAAGCACATGCTGCATAAGCAGTCTCAGATATTGATTCAGAGTAATTTAAACAATGCTATCTGTAGAGCTTTTTGATTACTCATTTCAGCTTCAACATGTAATCAGTCCAGGCCCTGACTACAGCCATATAACTCCTCCTTCTGTAATTCAATTAAAATGTATTCATTTGAAGAGAAAGGACTAATGTTCCTCTTCATAACTCAGTCTATATAATTATAACATGGAAATTTCTCACTGAAGACCCCCCTGTTAAGAATCATGCAAGTGAAGTGTGATTTTGGCAGTGGTGTCTGGGCTTCACTTTCAGGACAAAGCACTCGTTAAAAATGAAAAAAAAAAAAAAATAAATCTCTGGATTTAACATATTAACTATAAGTGACTGACCTGATGTAAAATTGGAAAAAGCACTGTACTTGGGCGTATTTTTTATTCATTCATTTTCTAAGCCACTTATTCAGCGTTGCAGAGAGTTTAACGCCCATTTCCGCTGACTGGGCGAAAGTGGGGTACACAATAGCCTGCTTATCAGGTCATTACAGGGCAAATTTTAAAAGAAATAAAAGATGGTGATTTTTACTGATAAATCTTGTTCCCGGTGCAGGGGTTATCGACACGTGTGTACAGGAGTAATCAAATGGTCTCAAAGACATTATAGACAATTCCATTTTATTTTCAAGCAATAAAACTGAATTTCATGTTTATTTGATATGCCTGGTTAATAGATGGGCTTCTTAAAGTTCACACAGTAATGATAAAAGATTGGTGTGGGTCTAAATGAGACACAAATTATTATTTTTTGCCTTCAAAAGGTAATCTGAATTAAAATTTTGACAATTTGCAAAGGTTATGTTCAACTCATGACTGTTGCTTTAATAATTCAGTTTGTTTCATATCCAGAAATGACCTTTATGTTTGTAATTAACTCTTTTAAAATCTGTCATGTGGTTGACTGTTCAACATGCATGAGTATATACATCATCATCATCATCATCATCATCTTATTCCGAAGTTAGGTCGCGGGGGCAGCAGCCTAGCAATAAGGTCCAGACGTCCCTCTCCCCATCCACTTCCTCCAGCTCTTCTGAGGGGACACCGAGGCGTTCCCAGACCAGCCGAGAGACATAATCCTTCCAGCATGTTCTAAGTCAACCCCAAGATCTCTTTAAGTTTGCATATGCCCAAAACACCACACCAGAGAGGTATTCGGAATGCATTCTAACCAGATGCCCAAACCACCTCAACTGACTCCTCTCAATGCGGAAGACCAGTGGGACCAGCGGTTCTACTCCGAGCTGTCCCTGGATGACTGAGCTTCTCATCCTATCTCTAAAGGAGAGCCCCGCCACCCGACGAAGGAAACTTATTTCAGCCGCCTGTATCCGCATAGCATAGCAGCAAAAACAAATACCTGTGAAAGAGTTCATTACGAGTGTATGGAAGTTCTATGTGTTATTTCTGAATTGTGGCAAATCTAGTACTGTACTGTATTTCCGTTTGTCACAAGCATTGTACTGCATGAAGAATAGATAGGACAGAGAAATGCAAATGTTGTTTGATGTGGTGGAAGAACAAGTCACATGCCCTCATTTCAAGAGTGTTCTTGATCAGTGATTATATATGACAGTAGCTTCGATCTGAGTGTAAAATGGCCTCACAGCCTTATATCAACCGCATCATATTTTTACTGTATGAATGGCAGAGCCCTCCATCTAGTGGCCATAATCTATGAAACAATTGCACCTTTAATGTACATTGCCTCAGCACAACAGGGTTGACTCTCTGCATGTTAGAAAACCAAGCATTCATCCAGAAAGTAATGGTAATGATCATTATGATATGAGCTAACAGCCTGTTTAAAAAAAAAAAAAAAAAAAAAAAAAAATCTTCTGAGCTGCATAATGTTGAGTTGTGCATGAACTTCATGCTATTTCTGTGAGTCAAATATATATCTGAGTCATTCAGTCTTCAGTCATTTTATGCCCCTGTGAATGGAATCTGCCAGTGTCTTCCTGCTGCCAGATAAAAAAAAAGTCATTCAGCACGCCCTGCTATGGAAACACCCCACTGGGACACATCAGCCATCATCTACCATCATTTACAACCACAGTCATATAACCATCTCCTGCCATGCCTGTTTTAGTGCGATTTTTGCCATATAGAGATAATGAAGTCACTTTCTTCCCTTTTGTTTAAAATAATGAAACCATCTCTCATTCCACTAACGCTGGGAAAAGCCAATCTTTTCTATGGTTGTCAACAGATGGCAGTGTTGCACAATGTGGCACACAAGGATCTGCATTCGTATCACGGGTAAGTGTGATGTGAGAAGACATCTCCCATCTGTCCCTGTTCAGAACTTGTCTAATTTCTCCTATTGGTTACTAGAAGCTCTGGAAGCTTTTTAGATTTGAAAGAGTTGTTTTTTTCCCCCTGTGCTTTTGTACTTGGTCAGAGCTCATAGAAAGACACTAATCAGCTTATTTCCCTCCCACTAAGATGTGAAATATAAAACCAGAGAGTAAGTTTGAATAGAACCAACCAGGCACAAATTGTTCTGAAATGTCATATCACTCTGACTTTTCCTGATGGATGAAATCTGTTGCCAGCATTGGCAGTATCATTGGAAGAACAGAAGCATCTTATCTTAGATGATCTGGAAAAATAAAAATAAAATAATAATTTAAAAAAAAGAAAAGAAAAAAACCCCACCACAAACAATAACAACAACAACAACAAAAACAGCTGTTCTCATTCACCAGGTGTCTGCATCCCTTCCTTGTCTGTCCTCATCTTGCAACATTATACTTTATATTCTGCACCACTTTTAATAAGCTGAGAACTGATTGCAAGTAATAGGACACACAAAGACAAATGGCTGTTCCCACAGAGATGTGCTTCAGTTTCAGGTGATCACATCATGTTTGCCTTGTTACATGCACAGTGCTCCAAGGAGAAACATGTTGTCCTTCTTCAGCCTGCTTCCATATGCAAATTTTTGTTTTTTTTCTTCCTGACATTGTTTTATAAATAATTAAGTGTTTACCTTGCCCCAATAACATTATCCTAATGTCAAAATGTCACATTTAATCATTAATTAAAGAGTCTACATGATTCTAATGAACAGCTCCTACCAAATGAATTTAAAATTTATTTTCCTGTATCGTCAAATTTCTTACAACCCAGAACTGCACACTACAAGGTCATACCTCTCTTGTTTTTAATACACGACTCTTTCTGCTAAAAATTAAAACTATAAAAATTTTGTATACAGTCGGCCCTCTACTTATGAAAACCTCTGGATACGAAAAATCCAGGTTACATAAAACATTTTCCTAAATGTTTGTCCTCTGTATATGAAACAACCTCTTCTTACGAAAAGTGTCAAACACGCCATTCAAAAATTTAAACGCGCCATGCGCCATTCAAGCGTTCAAATAATGCACGAGATGCTCTCATTGGCTGTCTCCCAACATCCCGCCCCGCTGGCTTTCCATTGGCCAGGAGGGGGCTGAACTGTACCCATTCCTGTACCCATACTTCCTGTTTGTCATACGCTTGAAGGAGAGTTGAACAGGACTGTTGGCTCGTGAGTTTTTTTGAGAGTGATCTTTGCAGCATTACATTTTGTTATCCATCATGGACCCCAAGAAAGTGATTCCCGGTGACACCGAAAAGAAAAAGTGGGCTCAGTTATTAATTGAAGATAATAAGAAGGAGATATAAGCAGGAGATATAAGATATAAGCAGGAGATAATAAAAAAATACAAAAGTGGATGCAGTTGAGCGAAATCGCAAAGGAGTATGGCTGAAACCCCTCTACCATCGGGACGATATCGAAGCAGAAGGAGACCTTAAAAGTGGAGATACAGTGATGGAGGCGATCATTTCGGAACGATATTGAAGCAGAAGGAAGCATTAAAAACGGAGATACAGTGACGGAGGCGATAATTTCGGAAAAAGCAACTGCCATATTTAAGGACCTCGTGAAGGAAGGTGGGGGTGAGGGTTCTTCAGATCAGCAACGGTGGTTCGAGAGATTTAAAAAAAGTAAATAATTTTCTTTTACTTTTAACACATATTGCATACATATTTCATACAAAATTGGAGTACTTTTATAATTTTTAAAGGGTTTATGGGGTAGTCTTGGGAGCCTTCGAACGAATCATGTGTTTTACATGTAAAATGCACCTCTACTTATGGAAACGCCAGGTTACGAAAAAGGCACTGGAACAGATTAATTTCATAAGTAGAGGGCCGACTGTATTTATATCAGGTGCTCTTACACATTATCAATACCAGTGCTTCATTAGCTCGAGCTAAAGCTGCAGAGTCCCTGGTTTTATCATAAACGAGTTTACTGTCTGTGTGGGTACCCTTCCCCTTCCATCCCACATAGGTAGGTGTTTTGGTGACTACTTGAGGGAATACCCTATGCCCACGATGAAATGGTACATCATCCAGCATGTGGTAGTTACCAGATTGAACTTATAATCAAAATAAAACAATCACTAAAGATAACCGAGTGAAGAGTCATCATTATTAATATCTAGTTACCAATAGGGGTGATACTCTGGCCTAGTTATTAGCATGTCCTTCTCATTGCAAGAAGGTTCTTGGTTTGAATCCTGGGCTCAGGGAATTTCTGTGCGGCGTTTGCATGCTCTCTACCTACATGCATGGGTTTCCTCCAGGTATATTGTTTCCCCTCCCACTATTCAAAGACATGCATATTAAGCTAATTTGCTGATACAGATTGCTCCTAGGAGTGAGTACGAATGGTTTTTGTGTGTTAGCCCTGTGATAGGCTGATGAGCTATTCACAGTGTTTTTAGACTGTTAGCTGCGAAAGGCTTCAGCCTCCCTGTGACCCGAAAGAGAATGAATGAGTGAGCTACCAAGAGGAAATAAGGTGCAGTCTTGAGGTAAACAATACTTAATTTGAATACTCAGTTCCATTAGGAAACTGTTAAAATTTTGTATATTATGAGTGAAATGGTCAGCTTGTTGGAAAGTTAATGCAGAAAGGTATGATAGAAGGAAGCAGGATATTCACTGAGTTTTAATGTCTCTCTTTATTCACCTCACGAGAATAAAAAGGGATCACACTAAAATCCTTGGTGTCCAGGTTTCACAGCTTAACCTTAAAAATCACTAATTCCAGCCAGAGCAACAGCTCTGTTTCTCTTTGCTGCTCTGCTCACTGATGTGTCAAGTGTGTCTCCCACTGCCTCCTACTGCCTCTGTCCACCAGCAAATATGGCCATGGAAGACTGGCATTTGAAACGAAATAAATAATATAAAAGAAATGGAAGCACTGACTTTGTCAAAGGTCCTTCTGTACCTGCTGACTGTTGAAAGACAACAGTGGGACACGGAGGATGGTGTGCATGTCAATAGGTTTGACTAGGAGCTTCTTCATTTGCAAATGTCAGAGACTCAGACATTGCTGTCTGTTGATGTAGTCTTCAGAGGGCACTCTTTCAGGTAGTAACCCTCCTCTGTGCTTTATAGCACTGGATGACGTCCTTTCTGCTTAAGAAACTGCTCTTTGTTTCTAGTTGGTGGGAGGCATCAAGGGAGACAACTTAAAAATGCTTAGGTGAGGCAGACAGATTATAGATACAAACTGGCAAAACAGAATACAATAATGAACAGCTGTTATTCTGATAAAAGGACAGAGGTAGATTTTAGATGTGGTTTGTACTTGGTCCCTTTGAGAAAGTGGCGTTTAATCATCACCTGTACAGCGAGGAGAGGCAAATCAACTTATCAAGAAACAAATTTTTATCATGTGTTTTCACTTTTGAGCAGTATGTAAACGGGTTCAAAAATAAACTAAAATAAATAAACAAGCAAATAAATAAGGGAGAAGTTAAATCACACATGAACAAATTATTCATATTTTAAAAATATATATTTACTGAGGTACATTGTGTACTTTGTTTAGATAAAAATGCATAATAACAATCAAAGTCATCAACCTAATGAGGGCTGGATTCACTAATACGAAATTGTAGTGAAATATTGAAATCACAGCTTACCCAACTTGCATAAATTTTGACACAGCACAGCAGAATGTGACTCAAAAACTGCGTTTGCCCCCTGCATACCTGCATGGAATCTTGACAACAGCTGAGCATGCACTGATAGTGTCCTAGGGATTCCCTCCCAGGCCAAGATAAAGACACCAGTGAGCAGTCTCTTTCAGTACTTGGTGGTGTTGGGTACGCTGAGAACGTCCCAAACGTGCATTTAGGCCAGGGAAATGATAAAACTATTCAATGATATCAATACCTTCCTCATCCAGGAATTCACTACACACTCTGCCTACATGAAGTCAGGTGTTTTCCTATACCAGGAGGAACTCAGAATTTAGTGCAACAGCGGAAGATTTGATTTAATCTAAGTACCTGACAGCAGTCAGGTATTATTGGCTGTGACATGGAGTTTTGTCTAACCAGCACTGACCTTCTGCCAAATTGGTCATACTGGGTGCTACAGGCAGTACAACATTAATCATAGCCTCCCCAGACTCCTACACACCTGTCACATGTGCTCAGCATGAATGCACTTTAAAGAGATAAGGTGAAGAAAATGAGGGGGGCCAAATGGTAGACTTGCCAATTCTGTTCTGATGAATGCCAATTGAGCTGTACTATAGTGGGTTATGAGCACAGGTCCTACTGGTGTGCCCTGAAGCCACTGTCATGGAGTCAGCGTTTGGCAGTTTGGTTAGAAACATGCACATCATTGCATGCTAGACGTCTTTTTATAGGCTGTTTTGCTGGCTCCACCTGCTCCTTCTCCCACAAAGATGGAAATACCTGTCCTGCTACTGGGTTAATGCCCTTCTATATTTACATTTAAAGCATTTGGCAGATGCTCTTATCCCAAGCGACTTACAATTATCATTTTTTTAAATACAACTGAGCAATTGAGGATTAAGGGCCTTGCCTTTGGGCCTTGCCTTGCCCAGCAGTAGTTGATAGTGGGGATTGAATCACTGACCTTCAGATCAGTAATGAATCGCTTTAAACACTAAGCCACCGCTGCCCTCATCTACAGCTCTTGTGGACTGAGCGATCAACTGGGATATCTTCTATACTCTTGAAACTGTGCTATAAGACACAGTAAACTACAGTGGTACCTCTACTAATGGAATTAATCCGTTCCAAGGGCAAGCTTGTAAGTGGAAACGTTCATTAGATAAAACAAAAATTCTCATCGGAAACAATACACCCCAATTACAGTAATCCGTTCCAACCCCATCCCAAACTCACATAACCTGACACAAACATGTATTTTTGACGAAATACATTTAAGATAAACATTATCACAATAATAACACATGTATGAATGTGTTGGATTACCTGTACAACCTGCTGTAGGTACCTCATGCTACCAGTAGTGAGAAATACACAAGCAGAATATAAGGCTAAAGAAGAATCTACCAGGACGGATACGAAAAGAGCTACAGTATTGTATGTGATCACCACAAGCACAACCATTCCCTATTTTTGGGGGTTGTTTGACTTTTGCCTCTGCATAACATCTGGTCAATTTGACAGACACAGATAAAATGAATTCACAATCACGTGTGCTCCCTAATTGCAAAGATCAATATTAATAAATTTTATCTGATATTGTGTCACACGATGATGATAAAGTGTTCTTTAATTTTTTTCTTTAACAGTTTAATATACATATACGAGTTGCATATATACCAATCAACTATAAACCGAACATCATTGACTGGTCTGTCGCTAGGCAACCCATACACGGCAAGCTGCAATGCATTGTGTGTTCTTATGCCTTTGTATCATAGTCAGCATTAACAATTTCAGCAGTTTATGCAGCAGCAGCTCTTCTGTGAAATCAGACTAGACATACTAGCCTTCACTCCCCATTAATAAGCCTTGGGCACTCAGGAGACACATATGTGTCATTAACAGCTACTGTAGTACAAACAACTGAAACAGTTAATGCTGGCTTTGATATAGAGGTGTCAGAACTCTCAATGCATTGAAGCTTCTGATTTTATGGGGCTGCCTACCAAAAAAGTTGGCACACTATACAAATTGTGAGTAAAAACTGAATGTGATGATGTGGAAGTGCCAAATTTCAAGATTTTAAACATTTAGAACATAGATGAGAGGGTCAAAAGTTTAAACTGAGAAAATGTATCATTTTTAAGGGAAAAATATGTTGATTTTAAATTTTATGGAGTGAATAAATCTCAAAAATGTTGGGACATGGCCAAGGACAAGAACAAGGCCATTTTCTCCACTGTGAGACAGCTCCTCTTCTTCTTACAACAGTCTACAAACATCTGGGAACCGAGGAGACAAGTTTCTCAAGTTTCTCAAGTGGTATATGGCATTAGTGATTAGATAGCTTTAGTGCTTTAGCGCTAGGTTTAGCTTTAGTACTGTATCAACAACCTCCAAACTTCCTCAGGACAGCTTTTAGGGTGATACATAGTATCAACAACTTTTGGACTTCCCCAGGACAGATGCTACATAAATAATATACATAAAGATGATACATAAAGCATCTGACTGATGAGCTACAAGGCTTGGGTGTAAAAGCCCAAACAGACCTTACATAGTATCAACAACTTCCGGACTTCCCCAGAATATACATGGTATCAACAATGTGCGGACTTCCGGAAGTTGCCGATACCTTCCTATCACACATCACACCGGACACCTTTCTTCAACCATTCCAACCTACCTGCACACGCTTCTTCACCTCTTTTCCACACTCTCCATTGTTGTGGATTGTTGAATCTAAGTACTTAAAATCCTCCACCTTCCTTATCTCTGCTGCCTGTAACCTCACTGTTCCTCTTGGATCCTTGTTGTTCACACATATGTATTCTGTTTTACTGAGGCTACCGTTCATTCTCCTCCTTTCCAGGGCATACCTCCACCTCTCTAGATTTTCCTGCACTTGTTCTCTGCTCTCACTATAGATCACAATGTCATCTGCAAACATCATAGTCCATGGAGATTCTTGTCTAACCTCATCTGTCAGCCTGTCCATCACAAAAGCAAACAAGAAGGGGCTCAGAGCTGACCCTTGATGCACTCCCACCTCCACCTTGAACTCTTTTGTCACACCGATAGCACACCTCACCGCTGTCTTGCATCTCTCATATATGTCCTGCACCACTCTAACATACTTCTCTGCCACTCCAGCCATCCTCATGCAATACCACAGTTCCTCTCTTGGCACCTTGTCATATGCTTTCTCCAGATCCACAAAGGCACAATGCAGCTCCCTCTAGCCTTCTCTGTACTTTTCTATTAACATCATCAAAGCAAACACTGCATCTGTAGTGCTCTTTCTTGGCATGAAACCAAACTGTTGTTCACAAATACTGACCTCTGCCCTTAGTCTTGCTTCCACTATTCTTTCCATAACTTCATAGTATGGCTCATCAACTTTATCCCTCTGTAGTTGCCACAACTCTGCACATGTCCCTTGTTCTTAAAAATGAGCACAAGCACGCCTCCATTCCTCTGGCATCCTCTCATTCTCTAAGACCTTGTTGAATGTTCTTGTCAGAAAATCTACTGCTACCTCTCCTAGACACTTCCACACCTCCACCGGTATGTCATCAGGACCAACTGCCTTTCCACTCTTCATCCTCTTCAATGCCTCCTCACTTCTCCCTTACTAATCCTTGCTACTTCCTGGTCCTCAACAGTCACCTCTTCTACTCTTTTTTCTCTCTCATTTTCCTCATTCATCAGCTCTTCAAAGTACTCTTTCCATCTTCAGAGCACACTTCTGTCATCAGTCAATACATTTCCCTCTCTGTCTTTAATCACTCTAACTTGCTGCATGTCCTTCCCATCTCTATTTCTCTGCTGTGCCAACATGTATAGATCATTTTCTCCCTCCTTACTGTCCAACCTATCATACAAGTCATCATACGCCCTGTTTCGCCTTTGACACTGCTACGTTCACCTTACGCTGTGTCTCCCTGTATTCCTGTTTACTCTCTTCGGTCCTCTCAATGTCCCACTTCTTCTTAGCTAACCTCTTCTTTTGTACACACTCCTGTACTTCCTCATTCCACCACCAAGTCTCCTTATCTACTGTCCTTCCAGAGGACACACCAAGTACTCTCCTACCTGTCTCCCTGATTACATTATCTGTAGTTGTCCAGTCATCTGGAAGCACTTCCTGGCCACCTAAAGCCTGTTTCAACTCCTCCTTGAAGACAACACGATACTCTTCCTTTTTCTGCTTCCACCACTTTGTCTTCTGCTCTGCCTTTGCTTTCTTCACATTTCTTACCATCAGCATCATCCTGCACACCACCATCCTATGCTGTTTGGCAACACTCTCACCCACTTCTACTTTGCAGTCACTGACTTCCTTCAAATTACATCATCTGCACAAGATGTAGTCTACCTGTGTGCTCCTAACTTCCCTGTTATAAGTCACCCTACGCTCCTGGCTCTTCTGGAAGAAAGTATTCACCACAGCCATTTCCATCCTTTCTGCAAAATCTATCAACATCTGTCCTTCTGCGTTTCTGTTCTGGACACCAAACCAGCCCATCACTTCCTCGTCCCCTCTGCTGCCTGCACCAACATGTCCATTGAAGTCCGCACCAATTACCACTCTTTCACCTCTGGGGTACTCTGCATCACTTCATCTAACTCACTCCACAATCTCTCCTTCTCTTCTAACTCACATCCTGTCTGTGGGGCATAAGCACTAACAACATTGAACATGATGCCTTCAATTTCTAACTTGAGACTCATCACTCTGTCTCACACTCTTTTCACTTCTAGAACATTCCTGACAAACCTCTCCTTTAAGATGACTCCTACTTCATTTCTTTTCCCATCCACACCGTGATAAAACAGCTTAAACCCTGCTCCTAAGCTTCTAGCCTTGCTACCTTTCCACCTGGTCTCCTGAACACACAGTATGTCCACCTTCCTCCTCTGCATCATGTCAGCCAGCTTTCTACCTTTTCCTGTCATAGATCCAACATTCAAAGTCCCTACTATCAGTCCTAGACTGGTGCTTTTCCTCTTCTCTCTCTGCCTACCAACACGCCTCCTGCCTCTCCTTCTTTGACCTCTCCTTCTTCGACCTCTTCTTCTTCGACCAACAGTAGTCCAATTTTCACCAGCACCCCGTTGGTTAACAGCACTGATGGCGGTCGTTGTTAACCCGGGCCTCGACCGATCCGGTATGAAATTTCTATTTTCGGTTTGCATTTGGTATTCTAGCAAAAGTTTTATGCCGGATGTCCTTCCTGTCGCAACCCTCTGCATACATACAGGGATCCTTCGCTACTTCACGCTTCAATTAATGTGGCTTAAACCCCTAAACAAACACAAAATAAAAAACAACCCAAAATCTTACATCAAAACCATATACATTTTTTGCATTTGTGTGTGCACACGCATCTGCGCACGTGCATGCGTGTGCGTGTGAATGTATGTATGTACGTCGTCTTCTTCATACCATCTATATGTGTGTGTAAAGATGTTCCCTAGTTTACTAACGAGTTAGGTTCAGGCAGGCCGTTCTTAGATGAATTTGTTTGTAAATCATTACAGGGCATTCTTTAGAGGGGAACGTATGTTTAAACCAGTGGCGGGCCGTGCATTTCACACCTAGGCCTTCAGTCGTGCTCCGTCTGAATCAATCCAACCTCAATAACTATTTTATGGCTCTAAAACTTTTACTGCAGCTACAGCTGCGACACACACAAAAAAGCATCAATAATAACCTCATAAAATTGCAATAGTATTTAGGAATATAGCCACATTTTACTCACCAAAAATCCTACTGGTAACATCTTCAAATCTGACAAACCGTTGCTTGACACCTGTGGCCGTTGCATAACGCAGAACCAGTGCGAGCTGCGCTGCGTTACTCGCGTCTGTCGTGTCATCCACCATAACAGAGACAAACGGTGCTTTATTAACTTCCCTTCTGATCTCTTCCCCCATCACTTCAGCAATAGCAGTGATCAGGTCATTTTGTATTTTGCTCGACGTCCCACTAAACACTTTATTGTGTACAGGTGGTAATGTAAATCCGTGTTTCTCTCAGCAATGAGAGAAAGAAGCTCCACATAGTTTTCTTTGTTTTTGAATCCAGCGCTTTCATCATGTCCCCAAAATGAAAGTTCCTGCTTGCACAAAAAAATGACACAGTCTATCAGTCTTTTTAAGATTTCCCTATTTTTCTTCACCTTTTCGTTGTTGAGCTCCGTTTCTCTGCGCACTTGCTCACTCAGCTGTAGATCCACTCTGGTTTCCCTAAAAGTTTTGGAGAGCACCGTTGCTTGTAAGTGTCTGGCAGTGCTTTGGAGTCTCGTTGCTGACTTGGTTAGGCAAGTCAAATTTACAAATCCAGTGTTGCTCCAAACACCATGTCGATCTGTGGCAAATAATAGGCACTCCCAGCAATGCAATTTGCAGTGTTCCTCGGAGCCTGTGAGCCAGGGGTACCGCTCGTAATTAGTGGACTGAAAGTAGTGAACAAATCCTTTTCTCGGTTGTGACAGGCTTGCTAGCTGCGGAGTTGCCCGACCTTTCTTAACGATGTCCAGCTTTTCTTGAAAAGTCTGTCTTGAAAATGGCTTTGACAGTAAATCTGCAACCAAATCCATTTCTTCTCCTCCTTCAGCCATTGTGGGTTGACAAAACTGTGATTAAATCATCACAACAATATATTTGCTTGTACATCTCGGGACAGATGCAGTTTTCTAGCTCTGGATAGTACACTCTCACTATCCAATCATAGGGCGTGAAAACGTTAATGTTTCCATACACTTGCTAGAAGGCCTTGGTGTCGCCAACTCTAAGTCTGTTTGGTTCAAGCAACAGTTTTCCCAACACTTATTTTATGCTACAGGGCCCACAGAACTGATTACGAAGGCCTCCAGGTAGATTTCTGACCCTGGCAACAAATAATGGCTGAAATGTGATTGGTTAAATGCTTAAATATGAAAACACACATCTGGAAGCAGCGCAACCAGGGGAAAAGCAATGATACGAAGCTGACAGACAATTTGGAATTATTTAATAAGTATTCATGGACACAATATAATTAACATCAGTCTGTGATTCAGATATTTTTTAGGCCAGCAGAGAAGGCCTTGCAGGCCCTGACGGCCTACCACTGATATATATATATATATATATATATATATGTATAGGATTAGGAATGAGCACATCAGAGGGACAGCACATGCAAGACGTTTTGGAGACAAAGTCAGAGAGGCTAGATTGAGATGGTTTGGACATGTACAGAGGAGGGATAGTGAGTATATTGGTAATAGGATGCTGAGGCTGGAACTACCAGGCAGAAGGCCTAGGGGAAGACCAAAGCGACGATTCATGGATGTGGTGAAGGAGGACATGAAGGTCGTTGGTGTAAGAGAAGATGCAAAGGATAGGGTGAGATGGAGGCAGATGATTTACTGTGGCGACCCCTGAAGGGAAAAGCCGAAAGGAAAAGAAGAAGATATATATATATATATAAAATTAGTTTTGATGGGAGGTTTTGCATTGTTTTTTTGTTTGTTTGGTTTGGGTTTTTTTGCATAATTGTCCTTGTTTTGCGGCATTTTCCTTAACCCCTGTTCTTCCTTAATTTCCTTATTTTTTAATTTGATGAATATTTTTTTTAAAAAACTGCGATGCACTGAAGCCACATGAATTGAAGCGCGAAGTAGCGAGGGATCCCTGTATGTATACTGTATTCGACACAATAAGCACCCTGCTCCAATAAGTGCCTCCCCAATGTTTTTGATCTTACTTCTAATAACTGCCCATGTATTCTCGGAGCAAAATCGGCGCTCACTGCCTGTAAAAGTGAGTTTACACAGTATTTCAAGACCTCCTGCCACTGGGGAATGTCCATAATGTTCATCAGTAACAACACATTTGATTGTTCAGCCATGCTTTAAAAAACAGAAAAATATTTTGCTGTTTTCTCTTGGTAAATGTCCAACAACTGATGAACCATTAGAAACTGCTACAGCAAAACTATGGGATGCTCTGAATGAATGGAGCGATGAGCCAGATATGGACCTATCAGAAAGTGATGACGAGTATTTTTCACCCAATTCTTCTGCTCACTAACTTCATAAATGTAAGGACGTTCCTGGCTATGTGCTTTGGTTTATGTTCATGTCGAATGGTTCAACGTGCCATGTGATAAAATTGAAATTTGTGTTTATTGGCTTGATTTTACTTCCAGGAAAATGTTTAAAGGAACAGCACCGGCAGGGAAAGTAAACTGTGATGAATAGGCCTTAATCTATCCAGTAGGCTGATGAGGTTGTGTTTAATGGAGAAAAACTGTAATTCTTGAAAAAAAAATCTTAGCATCAAATACTTATTTTGTTGCATTTCCTGGAATAACTTTAAAATGAGCATAAACAGGATTAGCTGAATTAACTGTAACTTGCTCATGGTACTTTCATCTTACTCGCACTGGGCACGATGTATGATCATCTGGACACCGGCATTAGGCCATACTGAAGACTGCAACAAAATGATACAGTCAAAAATCTGGTGAAAATAAAAATTCTAATTCTAAAAGTTAAAAATATGTTTTTGAGTCCAAATGTTGCCCCTGCAGTGGTGGCCTGGTGGTAAGGTGCTGGCTCACTGATCCCAAGGTTGGGGGTTTAAGGCCCACTCTCAACAGATTGTCACTGCCCGTTCAGTGCAGCTAAGTGGGTTATCAAAGGCTGGCCATGTCTCTGACTTCCTATAGCGTGAGGCATGTAAAAGAACCATTGCTGACTTTTGTAAAGAGTAGGCTGCATAGCTGTCAGCATGTTTCCGCCTGTGATGGCCTGGTGAGCTGTCCAGGGTGTACTCTGCTGTCGACCGGAGTCGGCTGATATGGGCGTCAGCCACCCCGTGACCCTAACTAAGATTAAACGGTTCAGAAAATGAATGAATGTTGCTCCTTTTCATAGCTTTACTGTAATCTAAAATAAATAGAAAAAAATCGGGTACAGTTAGTATTCACTTTTAGCTCGGAAAAAATCACCGCTGCTTTTTACCTTTCACATAAACTACACAAAAGGTACTGTGATGCACTGATTTTCATTACTGCGGAAAATTGTGTGTGTGTTTGTCTGCCCACAGTCTTCAATTGCATGCTTGGTCCTAGTAAATTATTCAGTTTAGTAATCAACTGATTAGTTTTTATGTTTAGATATTTTTAGAAGTTGAAATTCATCAAGTTAGACGGTGTATATGTGTGCCTGAAGACTTGGAAGACATACGTTTTTAAATTCTAATTTTTACACTAATGACATAGTGAAGTGTCCAGTAATAAGAAATTAGCTGACATTCTAGTGTTAAATGAGCCAGTCAGAACAAGTGATTGCTCATACCTAGTGAGCAAGGATAGGAAAAAAAAAAATCCCATTAATTGGAAGTGGTGACTCCATGGTAGAGTACTGAATTACTGAACCCAAGGTCGGGGGCTCTCGCCCCACTATCAATGGGTTGCCACAACGGCTGTCATCCCCAAGTGCAGCTAACTGGGTTGTCAAAGGCTGGCCATGTCTCTCACTGTGATGAGAGGCATATAAAAAAAAAAAAAAACATTGCTGACTTTTATTAGGAGTAGGCTGCATAGCTCTCAGCATGTTTCTACCCTGCAGTGGCCTGGCTGGGTGTACTCTGCCCAGAGTCAGCTCAGGTGAGTGCCATCCTCCGAGTATCAGAAAATGAATGAATGAATGAATCCCATTACCTCAATCACAATTCTTGAAAAAAGTCATACTGGTGTTTGGGTATGTTGAGATTCCTTGCAAGTGAGCACAGCTGGCACATTTGACCAGAGAGTGGAGTAAAAGTCCAACAAGTAGGTTTTATAGATAATTGCAGTACTTTTCAGGGTAAAACTGGCCTGATAGGGCAAGTCCGTGCCACTTGGGAAGGTGCTGCCCTCACTTCTTGCAGCATAGCACATAATCTAAGAACAGGACTAGTCAGTCAGTGACTATCCAGAGTAGTAGACAAACAGGGTAAGCCGAGCATCTGCTAGCTGCACAGAGTCGTCACTCATGGTCAAATTCAATGCTATAGAAACTGTACCTATTTGCTGAACTAAACAAAAATGTAAAAGCTCTCAGAGAGTTTGGTTTAATAATATTATTAACATAAATTTCAATCTTACCAAATCAACAGCCTGCACCTTTGATCAAAAAATAGGGTTGTTAAATGTTAGATCATATAAAGTACTTATTGTTAATGAAATCATTACTGATCAGGAGTTTATGATAATGTGTTTAACAAAATCATGGATTAAACCCAATAAGTGTGTAGCATTAAATGTATAGAGTCCTCTTGGATACAGTTATATACACCAACCTCATCTAACTCGCACTGATTTATACTGATAATCTTGGTCTTATACAAAAATCTAGAAATTAATTTAATGCACTTAAAAGTCTATATGCTACATACTACACATGTTCCTGGAAAAAAATATTCCCACACAGCTGATTCCTTTAATTATTATTCACAGACCTCCAGCGCTATACTCAGAATACTTATGTGAATTTGCAGACTTCATTTCAAACCTGGTTATTTGGATAAAGATTTAATTATTGGTGACTTTCATATTCATTTTGATAACCTAGAAAACCCTTTAAGAACAGCTTTCATATCTTATCTAGATTCAGTTGGGGTAAATCAACATTTAATAGGAACTGTTCTAGACTTAATTTTAACTTTTGGAATAAATATAGAAAATATAGTTGCAGTTACACAAATGAGTATATCAGAGGGACAGCCCACGTAAGATGTTTTGGAGACAAAGCCAGAGAGGCTAGATTGAGATGGTTTGGACATGTACAGAGGAGGGATAGTGAGTATATTGGCAGTAGGATGCTGAGGTTGGAACTACCAGGCAGAAGGCCTCGAGGAAGACCAAAGAAGAGATTTATGGATGTGGTGAAGGAAGACATGAAGGTCGTTGGAGTCAGAAAAGAAGATGCGGAGGACAGGGTGCGGTGGAGGCGGATGATTTGCTGTGGCGACCCCTGAAGGGAGCAGCCGAAAGTAAAAGAAGATAGTTGCAGTTACACAGTCAGAAACTAATTCAGATCATTATGTTATCTCACAATGCCTCTTAGCATGGTGATATGTATACAGTGGTACCTCACCTTACAGTATTAATCCATTCCAGAGCCTTTTTCTTAACCTGGATTTTTTGTAAATTGAACCACATTTTACATGTAAAACGCATGTTTCATTCCAAGGCCCCCAATACTACCCCCTAAACGCTTTAAAAAATTATAAAAGCAAACCTTTTAAGACCTTCTTCTGCTTCAATATCATACCGATGGTAGACGGGCTTGGCCATATTCCTTTGCGATATCACTCAATTGCATGCCACGAGCCCGCTTCTTCTTTTCATTCGCACCAGAAATCACACGCGCACGTGTGTGTGCGTGCGTGCGTGTGTGCGCGCGTGTGTGTTGACCATGTCTTCTTAGCAGAGTTATAATCTTACAAATGTTTATGGAAGGTTAAAAGCCTAAGTCAAAAAAATAAAATTGCAGTAAGCACGCTCAAAAACTCATGAAACAACAGTAACTCTGTCCTTTACACGAAAAGCATTATGGGAGATGCAGCTCCATAATAGCCAATGGGAGGGAGCTTCATCATCCCTCCTAGCCAATGGGAGGCCAGCAGGGTGGAATGTTGGAAGATATCCAATGGGAGGGAGCTGCATCATCCCTTCTAGCCAATGGGAGGCCAGCGGGGTGGGATGTTGGGAGATTGTCAATGGAAGGGAGCTGCGTCAGCCCTCTTAGCCAATGGGAGGCCAGTGGGGCGGGATGTTGGAAGATAGTCAATGAGAAAGCAGCTCATGCATTGTTTGGATGTTTGAATGGTGCGTTTTAATGTTTGAATGGCACGTTTGAATGTTTGAATGGCGTGTTTGGCACGTTTCATAAGGAGAACTTGTTTCATATACAGAGACAAAAATTTTGGAAAATGTTTTTCGTAACCTGGATTTTTTGCTTGCTGGAGCTATCGTAAGGTCAGGTACCACTGTATATTAGAACTATCACATTAAGCATACGTTTACATCAACTACTGCAGAGACTTTAATTAATAATCTTCCAGAATGATCAACTATGATGGATCACCATCAGACTCTGCAGAATTCGATTAAGCCACCATGTGTTTTGAGTCAAATTTATGCCATACGCTAGATAATGTAACCCCTCTTGAAAGAAAACCAATCAAAGAGAAAAAATTAGCACCCTGGTATAATGATGACACACGCACACTTAAACAGAAGACCTGCAAATTAGAACAAAAATGGCGGCAAATTAAATCAATGGTATTCCATCTAGAAAGGAAGGAGAGTCTCCCTAATTAAATAAAAGCTCTTAGTGCTGCTAGAACAGTATATTTCTCAAATCTAATAGAGAATAACAAAAATAATCAGAAATACTGATCTTATATTGTTTCAGAAATAACTAGGAATAAGACCATGAGTAAAACATGTAAATCATCAATGATGAAGTTATGAACTTTTTAAATGTTAAAATTCAAAATATCAGGCAAAAAAAAAAAAAAAGATTCTCTAAACTTAAAGATCGCAATCTAGATCTGTAACTAGAGTGATTTATCCCCATTCAAAAGACAGAACTAATCTCATTAATTTCTTCATAAAGATCATCAACATGTGTGCTTGATCTAGAACCATGTTTCTTTAAAGAAATATTATCAAAAGTGATCAACATAAGTTCTTCTCTTAGTACTGGTTGTGTACCTAAGTCCTGTAAACTAACAGTTGTCAAGCTGCTGATTAAAAATGTTATCTCACCCCAATATCAGTTGTCCAACTATAGACCAACATCAAACCTCCCTTTTATCTATAAAATTTTAGAAAAAGCTAAAGCCCAGTATTTATGCTCATATCTTTGAAGGAATAACATTCAAGAAATGTATCAGTCAGGATTAAGGCCTCATCATAGCACAGAGACAGCACTGGTTAAGGCGGTAAATGACCTACTGGTGGCGTCCAACCATGGCTGTGTCTCCCTGCTTGTGTTACTTGACCTTCGTTCAGCCTTTGACACTATCAATCATATGATTATCCTTGACAGATTAGAAAATTGTTATGCTGATGACACACAGTTATATATTTCAGCAAAGCCAGATGAAAGACATCAGCTTAATAAGGTTGCAAAATGTGTAAAGGACATTAGACACTGGATGATTAATAACTTTCTCTTAGTAAATTCTGACAAGACAGAAATACTTGTACTCAGGGAGCTAGAATTAAGGTTTCTGATTATGTAATAAATTTAGATGGTGTTTCGGTTTCATCATATGTAGCAGTAAAGGACCTTGGAGTGATTATTGATGCTGGTCTTTCATTTGAAGCTCATGTAGATAATATTACTCGGGTAGCCTTCTTTCAACTGAGGAATATTGCTAAAATAAAGAAATATGAGGTCACAGCATGATACTGGAAAACTTGTTTATGCTTTGTTTCTTCCAGATAGATTGTCTGGATGGTCTAATTGGTACATAAACAAGCTCCAGTTAGTTCACAATGCAGCAGCAAGAATCCTTAATAGAACCAGAAGACACGGGCATATCACCCTGATGTTATATACACTGCACTGACTCCCAGTTAAATTTTGAATTGAATATAAAATACTTTTTTTCAACATATAAAGCACTTAATGCTCTCGTGTCACATTATTGTCATGAACTTCTTGTTGTTTATGACTCAGAACGCCCCCCTTAGATTAAACGGTACAGACTGTGTAGTGACACCTCAAATAATGAAGACTACTGCAGGGAGCAGACCTTTCTCTTACAAAGCCCGACAGTTATGGAATAACCTTCCAGTTAATGTTCAGGACTTAGATACAATCTCTGTTTTTGAGAGGAGGCTGAAAATTTGTCAAGTATTTTGTTAATTTGTTAAATACTTTAGTCAAGTATTTTGTTAATAGCCTTTTATTTGGTAAATGAGCAGATCTGGGGGTCCCTGGAAGAGAGAATTCTGTAAACTGTGATGTTGGGATGCTGTTGCCCCCTCACTCTACATGTAACTCAGGTCCGTTGACAGTGGAGTGGCTGATTGCCCAATGTCACAAGGTGCCCTCATGTCAGCCTTCCTTATGGTTCTCTCTTTTCGTTATGATGCCATAGCCATATGCTGCCATAGTCAGGCTGGAGTCCCTGCTTACACTCAGCAATAATAAGTTCTTCCATTCCACTATTACGAGTATACCTAACCCCCCCCCCCCCCTCTCTCTCTCTCTCTCTCTCTCTATATATATATATATATATATATATATATATATATATATATATATATATATATATATATATATACAGACACTCCCCGACGTATGTTTTTAATTGGTTCCGGACGGCCGAACGTAAGTTGAAAGTGAACGTAAGTTGTTACAGTGATGTATGACGTATGGCATGTGACGTATGATGCTCATACTGTACTATACATCCATAAATACCATTACCGTATCTCATAAAACATTCCTAAATCAATTATTTAACATTGTAATCTAACATTGTAAAATAATATCAAATATATCAAATAACATCAACATTAATTTCAAATAAGTCACTTATTTATACCGCGTCACTTTACATGAAGCTTAAAACAGCCAATCAAGGCTTACAATATGTGAGGCGCCGAAAGTAGTATACCGAAAGTAGTGTACTAGCGAAAGTAGTGTACTTGCTGTGGGTTACACAGACTTCCGGTCTTTCAAGTGCACAAGGGTGCTGTTGAACTCGTTTAGAACACAGCTTATACTGATGTGAAGCACGGAGAGTTCTTTCTTTTGTATAACTAAATAAACTTTATTCAAGAGATGCATACAAAGAACAAGTACAAATCCTAATGAATATTAATATAACAATAAGTATACACTCTTAGGATTCTGAGATCACAGAGACGAAGTCTTAACACAAGGGTAAGACGCTATATAACTGATATATATATATATATATATATATATATATATATATATATATATATATATATATATATATATATATATATATATATATATATATTCTTCTATAATCACCTATCACCTGAAGAGAGAGGATGGTTTCACCACCCCTCGAAACAGATCTGTAGTGATAAATGGAGTTTCAATAGAAAGTCTTTATCCTGTCCTTTTATTTTTAATGGTGTATATATATATATATATATATATATATATATATATATATATATATATATATATATATATATATATGTGTGTGTGTGTGTGTGTGTGTGTGTGTGTGTGTGTGTGTGTATGCACATTCTTCTTCTGGGATACCGGTTATCCTGATACTTCTACTTTTTGAGTCCTGTGATCTGTCCTGGTGTGCCAAAGCTGGATGCAGTCCTCATCTTGGAAGACCCTCCCCTGGTGCTGATGAAGATCTATATGAACTTAGATGTGCACTCATAGACTATGTAAACATGACTTTCCACTGCTGGTGATTATAAACCCTTTCCCCACAATTATTTAGGATTTACTATTATTGTATAACTAACCAGATTACATTTTGGACTGTAATTTATCATATATATTCTTTTGTATCTTTATGATGTCACTCAAATTTTAGGCTGGTTCCGCTCATGGTGTTTTCCTGTGTCAACTGGGAAATTAGGGATGTGTAGGGGTTGTAGAAAAACTCTTTTATACTTTGTAAACTCCTTATTTTACTCTGTAACTCTGCTTTTACTTGCTGCTTTGCAACAATGATAATTGTATAAAGCACTAAACAAATAAAACTGAAGTGAATTGAATTGAACCAGTAGGAAAGAGCATGACATGTCATCATTCATTTTCTGAACCACTTAATCCTAATTAGGGTTGTGCTGAGGGTGGAGCCCAGCTCAGCCAACTCGGGACAATTGCAGAGTACACCCTGGATAGCTCTCCAGGTCATTGCAGGGCAGAAACATGCTGACGGCTATGCAGTGTACTCATGACAAAAGTCAGCAATAGTTCTTTTACAGCTTCTCACCATAGACAGTGAGAGATATGACCAGCCTTTGATAACCCTGAAAGCTGTACAGGGGGAACATCAGTGACAACCATTGACAGTGGGGCTTGAACCCCAAATCCTAAACTCTGTAATCCAGTGCCTTTCCACTGGGCCACCACTGCCCTCATATGCATTGGAGTAATTTTTATTTCTGCAGCCTAATCATGACAGCAAAAATTTGAGAGTATTCCCATGATAACGCACCCTAGGCCAAAACAAATGTCAGTGATGGTTGTTATCAATATTTCACAAATTTAGAAGTCCGTTCTTGCTGGTATTGCACTTCCTCTTTCACACCATGTTGTGAATATTTTGAGGTTCAGATTGAGCTAAAAGAAACAACTAGTCAAATTAGCTATGGCAAAAGTTCTGCTGAGATGTAAATGGGTCATGCCTCAAAAATAAAAGTATCCTCAGCTTTGCTGGGCCTTTTCTGCAAACCTTTAACTTCTTTCTTATTGACTCTGCTATGTCCCTGCTAATTAAGCCTTGCACATAATCCAGATATTTTATAGTCTGAGCCACACATGTGAACAAGCCCATTTCCCTACACTTCAATCAACTCAATTAACAATTATGCAAGTGAGCTTAGACTTACAGAACCCATCCATTTTTCCTCCGTTCAAATGCAGTTAACTGGTTTAATAGCATACCTGTGAGAAACATGAGTCTGGATCTCTATGTGGGAGGAGAGGAAGTAATAAAAGTAGAGGAAGATGATAGCTGTGTGGTTGGTGGAAATGTGAGCTCTGGGCCTAGGGACAGAATATGGGTTTACTACAGTCAGGACCCTGAGGCAAGCGTTTAAGCAGTTAAGGAGAGCTGCTCTTGATCTGAGAAAACCAGGAGTAGCCTTTTAAAATCTAGCATATGTAACACTTCTAAGTCTGCACCGCATCTCAATAAATGGATTATATGGGGTTGCCGGTATTTCAAGCTTCCTGTGTGTATTCTCTAAAGAGATAAATAATGCAAAATGGGATGATTGAGCTGCATACTAAGTTGTCAGAGATTGTAGAGTGTTGATTGCTCTGATGTGACATGTTCTGAAAACGATCAAAGTCCTTCTGAATTCTTTTATTCTGACTTCCCAAAATACCATCTGACCAGTTTCCATTTCAAGTTTCCAGTCCAAAGCACGACAAAAGAAATGCATTTTGTCATGGTATATAGCATTAACACTGCTTTAGACAAGACATGATGCTTATGTTTGTTTGTGAGAGGAATCTGAGAGACAAAATGATGAATTGCATGAAATGGCATTGCAGAATAGAATATTACCACCTCTCATCCTAATAAAAACAGGGAGTGTGTTAGCTGAACCACCATGATGGATCAATAAGAACTTCATATACAGTATACTAGATATTTTCATACTAGTTATTGCCCACAGTTTCAGAGTTGACTGAAGGAGTTGGAGCTCTGTGATCCCCTGGCTTCTGTCACATTAATGGAACTTAGCTCTCTCCAGTTAGGATGTCACTCAAGCTTTCTCAGCCTGAGACTGAGTGACCCAAGGTTTAATGAGTCTGCTGGAAAGGTTATTGTCATCCAGTGACTTCTTAATCATAGCAATAAAATTAGCATTGTGTCCAAACACCGAATTTAACCCTGCACACTAATAATAGTTGCAGCTTTCTTTCTTTATTTGGTTATAATAATGAATGCATTCCTCAAGCTCATTAGCTTGTGCCGACATTATCTTACTCAGGAGAGCCTTGAGCAAATAGGGTGAAATAAGCCAATATTTGCAAACATGCAATATCCATGTAAAACCCTCATGCTGGGGTATGAAATAACACCTTTGAGAAGCTTCAATTGCAATCTGGAAGTAATCTGTTTGTCTGGTTACAATAGCAAAGGCTGAACCAAGCATGTACAATATATTATATTAATATTAATTTATTATATATATATATATATATATATATATATATATATATATATATATATATATATATATATATATATATATATATAATTAATTATATTATTAATCAGCAAAAGAGGATATAAAAAAATGTTTCATATAGGTGTATGATGGCTGGCTTAAAGCCTAATAGCACATGCTGGAGAAAAGCTTTCGAAGCGGAGGAGGTGTGGAGAAAGAATGTTCATGTCATAATTCCTTCAATAAACTTGCTATGAAGGAAATTCCTTGTGCAATATGGACAGCTAATAGTATTGACACATGTATGCTTATTAAGGTTGTGATAAAGATAGTCACAATATAAATATTCAGGCACTGCCCAAAAGTAAAGTGGTGCCCTGAAAATATCTGCATGTTTACATTCATATGCAAAATAAGGGAATAGCTTGTAAAGTGCAAGTGCACTCAATGACAACAGCAGCAGGTGTGTGATATATTTTCCCCCACCATTTTCTTCTGGTCTGTGTTGTCTGTGTGGGCATGTAAGCACGGATACGAAAACAAAATCAAGCTCATGGCTTTATGAAATTTGCATAACTATGAAGATCCATAATCCACTAAAAAAAAGCAAATCCAAGAGGAAGAACCACTAGAATGAAAGTACAGACAGATTTTCTCAATAATGTGAAAGGATCCTTGTTTAGATTACTTAGAGAGCAAAACTGGCAGGTAGACTATAAAATCTTAATATGTATAAGAATGAGATCATTAAAATACAACAGATATATCTTCATATGTATATGGATTACATCAATTGGGTTTCCATTTCCATTATGGTACATAACAATGTAGAGTAATAATTTCTTCAGTTTGCAGCCATGTCTGCGTTTGGAGGTGGATGTGTAAGGCATGGGTGAGTGAGTGAATGAGAGAGAGAGCGGGTGAGAGAGAGAGAGAGAGAGAGAGAGAGAGAGAGAGAGAGAGAGAGAGAGATGATGATGATGATGATGATGATGATGATGAAGACTCTTTAGGAATGTGTGATTTTCATCAGAGCTGGTGGAGCTTTAATTAGAGCCCTTAGACATGCTATGTTGAGTCTTCTCTAATTTGGTTAAAAATGCAACAATTATAACACAGATGTACACAATATGGAAGTTTATCATCAACTAACTATCATTTGGCGTCATTCACATGCCAAATTGTGTAAGACGCTCAGTAATGTCAATGGCAATCTGAAGCTCCTTTTAATAATGCCCAGTGTAAACTGGAGAAGTTTCGACCTCATTCTATCTCATTAAGTTTATTTGTAAATTTGCTTTTAAGAAAATTTGTAAGAAAAGTTTACATCAGATTCATGACGTGCCCTCAAACCTTGGATTTGTTTGTGGTTGGGTTCTTAGATTAGCGAATCCCAGTGCCTCTGTAAATTGAAAACCTGTGCCATTTATTCTAAATAGCATAGGTGGACACCCACTAAGTCTCCATAGAATAACACAGGGTGTTATATGTATACAAATATTTATGGAGAGGGGAATGATGATAAAGCTGTAGATCCACAGAAGCACTGGAATCTAAAATATGGAAAACTTTTGTTTTCTCTGATATAGAAATGCTGCTGCAGAACATGCATTCTAGATGAGATTCATTAGCATGAAAGGTGGAGAAATAAAAAAGTGGCTTGATCCAAAATCAGATGGAGAGAAAAAACAACAAATGTGTAAGAAGCTGGAAACTGCAACTGTTGTCATACATGTATCTCCTCAGATGTGTAAAGAAGCTTATCATTGGGTGTATTTATTTCTATACTGTGTTAATGTATGCTGTATTAAATTAAAATAATTAATTTAAACACATCCAACCCATATCCCTGATCTCCTCATGTAGCATGTCATTGTAAGAACAACACTCTGGGAAACAGGAGGCTACATTTAACAGATGCCGCTCTGAATTACAGGTGAGCTGGATATGAACTAAGTGTTAATGTTTATGGTTGAGATATGGAAATGGACTTGGAGAATGTGCACAGCCTCCTGCATCTATAATGTTGGTTAGACCAGCTCTGAACAAAATGTCTTAGTTCGAAGCTCTTTATGTTCAGGGGATTTTAATACATTTCATGACCAATAGAAATAACACTCTCCAATGCTAAATCTATATGCTCCAAGGAAGTAGATTTATACTCTCAGTGGGCCCATACCAGACACTCCATCCAGTTAACACCAGAGGTGGTGGTAGTGACATGTCCCGTTGGCCAAAAAAGTTCAGGGCAATCAATACCTGAACAACTGTTTGAAATGTGTATGAGCCCAGAGTACTGGCTCAAGTTACTGCACAGCTTCATGAGAAAAGCTCTTGATAGCTGAAAACAGCTCAAAATCTGCAAATAAATCTGCTCATGCTTCAAAGATGTATTTTCTCCAAAGTGCCATTCTTCCAGGCATGAAGGAATTGGTCTATGATTGCATTGGAAATAGCATTATTAATGATTACATAAGCCTCTTATCTTGTCTTCTTCTGCTTAATCTGAGGTTGAGTTGTGGGGGCAGCAGCCTAAGCAAAGAAGTCCAGACATCCCTCTCCTGAGCCACTTGCTCCAAGTTTTTTGGGGGGACACCGAGGCATTCCCAGGCAGGCCGAGAGACATAGTCCCTCCAGCATATTCTAGGTTGACTCCGGGGTTTCTTCCCAGTTGGACATGCCCGAAACACCACACCAGGGAGGCGTTTGGGAGGCATTCTAACCAGATACCCAAGCCACCTCAACTGACTCCTCTCAATGCGGAGGAGCAACGGTTCTACTCCAAGCTGTCCCCGGATGACTGAACTTCTCGTCTTATCTCTAAGGGAGAGCCCTGCTACCCAGCAAGGGAAGCTCATTTCAGCTGCTTGTATTCATGATTTTGTTCTTTTGGTCACAACCCAACGCTCGTGACCATAGGTGAAGGTTGGAACATAGATCAAATTGAGAGCTTTGCCTTGTGACTCAGCTTCCTCTTCACCACGACGGACTGGTTTCGGCTCTGCTTTATAGCAGAGGCTGTAGCGATCCACCTGCCAATCTCTTGCTCCAGCCTTCAATCATTCGTGAACAGACCCCAAGATACTTGAACTCCTCCACTTGGCGCAGGACCTCATTCCTGACCCAGAGGGGGCATTCCACCCTTTTCCAACTGAGAACCATGGCCTCGGATTTGGAGGTGCTGATTTTCTTCCCGGCCGCTTCACACTCAGCTGCAAATCGCTCCACTGAGAGCTGGGGGTCCCAGCTTGATGAGGCCAAAATAACAATGCCATCTGCAAAAAGCAGATGCGAGATCCAATGGCCATCAAACCAGAACCCCTCAATGCCTCGGCTGTGCCAAGAAATTCTGTCCATAAGAATTTATAAACAGAGAAAGGACAGCCTTGCGGACGGAATGAATTCGACCTGTTTTTCCCAACACAGACCACACTCTGGCTCTGGCAATACAGCAACCATATGGCCCGTAGCAACGGGCTTGAAATGCCATACTCCCAGAGCACGCTCCACAACACCTGAATTCATCTACTCCCTATAAGGACAAACTGCACGCTCACCTCTGCGCCTGAATATTGTCTCGCATCACGTCCCTGTGTCCCTTTGTTCTCTCTGACTCCTGGTTCCCGTTCCGTAGTTTCTAGTGTTTATATATATATATATATATATATATATATATATATATATATATATATATATATATATATATATATATATATATAAGTAGAAATAAAAGGACAGGACATTTCCAGAATGTTGATCATTCTTCTGAATCACCTGAAGAGAGAGGATTCTTTCACCACCCCTCGAAACAGATCTGTAGTGAAAATGAAGTTTCAATAGAAAGTCTTTGTCCTGTCCTTTTATTTCTACTTATATTTGCTCTACAAAAAAGTATTGAGCACTCTCTTACGGAAGGATCTACTCAGAAAATTCTCTCTCTATATATATATTCCTCTCCTTTCCAGGGCATACCTCCTCCTCTTTCCTGCACTTGTTCTCTGCTCTCACTACAAATTACAATGTCATCTGTAAACATCATAGTCCATGTAGATTCTTGTCTAACCTCATCTGTCAGCCTGTCCATCACAATAGCAAACAAAAAGGGGCTCAGAGCTGATCCTTGACGCAGTCCTACCTCCACCTTGAACTCTTCTGTCAGACGGACAGCACACCTCACCACTGTCTTCTTCCATCTCTCATACATGTCCTGCACCACTCTAACATACTTTTCTGCCACTCCAGACTTCCTCATACAATACCATAGTTCTTCTCTTGGCACCCTGTCATATGTTTTCTCCAGATCCACGAAGGCACAATACAGCTCCCGCTGACCTTCTCTGTACTTCTCTATTAACATCCTCAAAGCAAACACTGCATCTGTGGTGCTCTTTCTTGGCATGAAACCAAACTGTTGTTCACAAATGTTGACCTCTGCCCTTAGTCTAGCTTTCACTATTCTTTCCCATAACTTCATCGTATTGCTCATCAACTTTATCCCTCTGTAGTTGCCACAACTCTGCATGTCTCCCTTGTTCTTAAAAATGGGCACCAGCGCACTTCTCCTCCATTCCTCCGGCATCTGCTCACTATCTAAGACCTTGTTGAATGTTCTTGTCAGAAAATCTACTGCTACCTATCCTAGACACGTCCATACCTCTACAGATATGTCATCAGGACCAACTGCCTTTCCACTCTTCATCCTCTTCAATGCCCTCCTCATGTCACCCTCACTAATTTTTGCTACTTCCTGCTCCTCAATGGTCACCTCTTCTTCTTTCTTCTTTTCCTTTTGGCTTTTCCCTTCAGGGGTCGCCACAGCGAATCATCTGCCTCCATCTCACCCTATCCTTTGCATCTTCTTCTCTTACACCAACGACCTTCATGTCCTCCTTCACCACATCCATGAATCGTCTCTTTGGTCTTTCTCTAGGCCTTCTGCCTGGTAGTTCCAACCTCAGCATCCTACTACCAATATACTCACTATCCCTCCTCTGTACATGTCCAAACCATCTCAATCTAGCCTCTCTGACTTTGTCTCCAAAACGTCTTACATGTGCTGTCCCTCTGATGTGCTCATTCCTAATCCTATCCATCCTCGTTACTCCCAAAGAGAACCTCAACATTTTCATCTCTGCTACCTCCAACTCTGCCTCCTGTCTTTTCCCCAGGGCCACTGTTTCTAACCCATACAGCATCGTTGGCCTCAACACCATCTTGTACACTTTTCCTTTCATTTTTGCCGATACCCTCCTATCACACATCACACGGACACTTTTCTCCAACCATTCCAACCTGCCTGCACACGCTTCTTGACCTCTTTTCCACACTCTCCATTGCTCTGGATTGTTGAGCCTAAGTACTTAAAATCCTCCACCTTTCTTATCTCTGCTCCCTGTAATCTCACCGTTCCTCTTTGGTCCTTGGCATTCATGCACATGTATTCTGTCTTACTGAGGCTAATCTTCATTCCCCTCCTTTCCAGTGCATACCTCCACCTCTCTAGATTTTCCTGCACTTGTTCTCTGCTCTCACTACAGATTACAATGTCATCTGCAAACATCATAGTCCATGGGGATTCTTGTCTAACCTCGTCTGTCAGCCTGTCCATCACCATCGCGAACAAGAAGGGGCTGAGAGCTGACCCTTGATGCAGTCCCACCTCCACCTTGAACTCTTCTGTCACACCGACAGCACACCTCACCACTGTCTTACATCTCTCATACATGTCCTGCACCACTCTAACATACTTCTCTGCCACTCCAGACTTCCTCATGCAATACCACAGTTCTTCTCTCGGCACCCTGTCATATGCTTTCTCCAGATCCACAAAGGCACAATGCAGCTCCGTCTGACCTTCTCTGTACTTCTCCATTAACATCCTCAAGGCAAACACTGCATCTGTGGTGCTCTTTCTGGGCATGAAACCAAACTGTTGTTCACAAATGCTGACTTCTGCCCTTAGTCTAGCTTCCACTATTCTTTCCCATAACTTCATCGTATGGCTCATCAACTTTATCCCTCTGTAGTTGCCACAACTCTGCACGTCTCCCTTGTTCTTAAAAATGGGCACCAGCACACTTCTCCTCCATTCCTCTGGCATCCTCTCACTCTCTAAGACCTTGTTAAATGTTTTTGTCAGAAAATCTACTGCTACCTCTCCTAGACACTTCCATACCTCCACCGGTATGTCATCAGGACCAACTGCCTTTCCATTCTTCATCCTCTTCAATGCCCTCCTCACTTCACCCTTACTAATCTTTGCTACTTCCTGGTCCTCAACAGTCACCTCTTCTACTCTTTTTCTCTCTCATTTTCCTCATTCATCAGCTCTTCAAAGTACTCTTTCCATCTTCCCAGCACACTTCTGTCATCAGTCAATACATTTCCCTCTCTGTCCTTTATCAATCTAACTTGCTGCACGTCCTTCCCATCTCTATTTCTCTGCTGTGCCAACCTGTATAAATCATTTTCTCCTCCTTACTTTCCAACCGAGCATACAAGTCATCAAACGCGCTCTGTTTGGCCTTTGACACCGCTACCTTTGCCTTACGCTGTGTCTCCCTGTACTCCTGTTTACTCTCTTCGGTTTTGTCAATGTCCCACTTCTTCTTAGCTAATCTCTTCCTTTGTACACACTCCTGCACTTCCTCATTCCACCACCAAGTCTCCTTATCTACTTTCCTTCCAGATGACACACCAAGTATTCTCCTACCTGTCTCCCTGATCACATTCGCTGTAGTTGTCCAGTCATCTGGAAGCACTTCCTGACCACCCAAAGCCTGTTTCAACTCCTCCTTGAAGACAACCTGACACTCTTCCTTTTTCAACTTCCACCACTTTGTCTTCTGCTCTGCCTTTGCCTTCTTAACCTTCCTCACCATCAGCATCATCCTGCACACCACCATCCTATGCTGTTTGGCAACACTCTCACCCGCTACTACTTTGCAGTCACTGACTTCCTTTAAATTACATCGCCTGCACAAGATGTAGTCTACCTGTGTGCTCCTACCTCCACTTTTATAAGTCACCCTATGCTCCTCTCTCTTCTGGAAGAAAGTATTCACCACAGCCATTTCCATCCTTTTTGCAAAATCTACCAACATCTGTCCTTCTGCGTTCCTGTCCTGGATACCAAACATACCCATCACTTCCTCGTCCCCTCTGTTTCCTGCACCAACATGTCCATTGAAGTCTGCCCCAATGACCACTCTTTCACCTCTGGGGGTACTCTGCATCACTTCATCTAACTCCCTCCAGAATCTCTCCTTCTCTTTTCGCTCACATCCTGTCTGTGGGGCATAAGCACTAACAACATTGACCATCACACCTTTAATTTCTAACTTGAGACTCATCACTCTGTCTGACACTCTTTTCACTTCTAGAACATTCCTGGCAAACTCCTCCTTCAAGATGACTCCGACTCCATTTCTCTTCCCATCCACACCGTGATAAAACAGCTTAAACCCTGCTCCTATGCTTCTAGCCTTGCGACCTTTCCACCTGGTCTCCTGAACACACAGTATGTCCACCTTCCTCCTCTGCATCATGTTAGCCAGCTCTCTACCTTTTCCTGTCATAGTTCCAATATTCAAAGTCCCTACCCTCAGTCCTAGACTCATGCCTTTCCTCTTCTCTCTCTGGCAACAGACACGCCTCCCGCCTCTCCTTCTTCGACGTCTTCGACCAACAGTAGTCCAATTTCCATCAGCACCCTATTGGTTGACGGCACTGATGGCGGTCGTTGTTAACCCGGGCCTCGACCGATCCGGTATGTCATTCTTTCTTGTGATTCGCATAGTTTATTTGGCATTTGTTTTACGCCGGATGCCCTTCCTGACGCAACCCTCTGCATTTATCCGGGCTTGGGACTGGCGTGAGGGAGAGACACTGGTTTGTGCCCCCCCCTCATGGCTGCATTCCTCAATGGTCACCTCTTCTACTCTTTTGTCTCTCTTTCATTTTCCTCATTCATCAGCTCTTCAAAGTACTCTTTTCATCTTCCCAGCACACTTCTGTCATCA
>CM045730.1:46783028-46785528 GCA_024760905.1 Plotosus lineatus | reverse complement strand
TAGGCTGAAAATAGACCACATTTTAGCAGCTTCTGCTTTTAGGCTTAATGACAGCTTATTTATTTATTTATTTATTTGCAACGTTTCAAGGTAAAACTGGCCTATGGAACATTTCACAAATCTTTATTATTCAGTAATATTACAGTATGAATGTTTATAAGATTTGAACTTTTTCGTTTATAGATAGTTTATCAGAATACATTTACCACTGCTAAATTGCATTTATATTATTTATACCGCTTTTTAATAACAACATTAAAATATTGAAATAGGACTTCTTTGTTAAATTTTTCAATTTCTGAAAAAGTTCCAGTTTGCTTGGTGTCTTTCCATTCAGGTCAGTCTTCACAGAACAAAGATTAATCACGGTCAATAAATAAAATAGAATTAAAAATAATAATCCTGTTTACACCAAAGATCAAAATATTTGCTCATTTTCTTGTAGAACTGTAAATTTCCAACTGCCTGCAGTTTTTCTTCAGTCCTGCATTGCATGTATTATAAACTATAAGGAAATATTTCAACCTTATTTTAATACAATTCTACGTTAAAAACTAAAGCAGATAGTTGGCCTTGTATCTGTATAATTTAAGCATTTTGTTTTGGCTTGCATGTCCTTGATGGTTTAAAACTAATCAGAAGCATTATTCCTCTGAAGTGGTGTCAGATGTGTGAAAAGTGATTTTTTTTTCTCCAAATTGTGTAGATTTTTGCTGCGCTTTAAAAACTGGCTCAAAGTTTCAAAGCAACACTCAAATTCTAACACATTACACAGTCTGGGTTCTATGTGTGCAAGGTGCTGATTCTTGCCCAAACCATTAACACCAGGTTCAAACCAGGTCATGCTCCTGAACATTAGCATCTGCATAATGCTTCCCATGCCAACACCAAACTTGCACTCTATACATTAGCAACACTCAATCACTCATTTGCTGAACCAGGTAATCTGATTAGGGTCATGGAGAAGTTGGCGCCCATCTCATCTTGCCCATCTGACTTGGGGCAAGAACGCAGTACATACTAAACAGCTTACCAGTCCAATGCTGGGACTCACACTTACACCGAGGGGTAATTGAGAACAGTCAATCAGACGAAAACACATGTCTTTGTACTATGGACAGAAACTGGAGTACCTGTAGAAAAACCATGCAAGTACAGGAAAAATGCACAATCTTCACATGAAATTTCTACACAGAAATGCCCGAACGTGGGACTTGAACCCAGAACCTTTCTACTATGAGGCAAACTTGCTAACTACTATTCCACCATGTCACCTCCACCAGCAGGACTTAACTTGAAATGTGATTAGTCAGAAAACAGGACCCGTTCCATCTCAGATAAGCTCTTGGTATCTCTATAAGCAGATGGTTTTTACACCAGACTATGAATTAGAGGTGTATCACATGAACGTTTTTTCTATAGCAGATTGCGAACAATTTAGGCACTGGTTCTGTGCAGGAGATAACCTCTGGTCTGCTTAGCAGTAGCTGTACATGGATAGAAACAATTGCAAATGTGTTGGAGACTAAAATATTAATCCCGTATTGAGGTGGTGACGTCTAGGAGCACATGATCAGTCATTACTTCACCATACGTTTAACACAGCCTTAAAATTGTGGATAAATTGACACATACCGGTTTGATGACTTACCCCCTCAACATTCTGCAAGCATCCTACAAGCATCCTAATGACTCATTTTTGTTTTAACATAATTATACCATGACCAAATGTTGAGTGAAGACAAAGTCAAATTCTATATAACTGGGACATGGTGGTGGCGATTCATTAACCAAGTTTAAGAGTGAATGGCAAAAAAGTGTTGAGTGGCAAAAGTTATTTTATAGTAGTGTGTAAAGTAGACTGTCATAGATAAAAGCAAAAAGGACAAAAAAAGACAAAACAAAACAAAAACAAGGAGTAACTTTAATTTATATTATTATCACCACCAAAAAATGTTGATCTAATAAATGCTATAAAAAGGTTTGAAATATTTGTTACATGGGAATTTGAATCTGCATATTTTATTCAGAAGGTCTCTCAGAAAAAGAAATTATAAGATAATATTGAAAACATAAATTAAAAAAATGTTTAAGCTTTAATATGTTTAAATTATTCTGCTTCCAGTGGTTAGACCCAGACAGTATAAGGCATAAGTGGTTTGTGTCTGTCTGCTTGAACAACACAACTGTACATGTATCCCACAGGCTATTGTGTTTAGGCCTAAAAGAATGTGTCCAATTACACAGCAGCATGCATTCAAATGAACTCATGCATTACACATACACTACAGATTCCTTGGAGGCAAACAGTGAGTGTGTCTGCTCATGGGATACCCTGAAGCAGAGAGTAAAAAAAAAAATGGACAACTTGGTATAAGACTTCTTAGCCCTCCAGCCAAAAGCCGAGATGGGTACTCAACAGATGCACACTTACCACTTCGTGTAAGACAAAAGAACAAAGAAAAGATACAACAGCTTAAGCATAAGCATTAAGACTGTG